>CM031917.1:28938459-29049644 GCA_018703695.1 Prunus fruticosa
CTATTCAGGATCAGCATCCGAGGACGGGAAGGATCTGCATCCAACACTCAATTGATCTCTTGATCGTCCATCCCACTTGTAAGTTGCACTCATCTCTATCTGTTCAAGTTTTAGTGCCAACGGGTGGCGCGTCTGTGGGAATCGCTTATCGATTAACCCATATCTCAAAACTCCAAACACTGAGACCAAAAGATGAATCCATCTTCGGCCCTCCCCGCCGATAGCCCCATCATCGGCCTCGGCGGTGAGCCAAATCTAGCTCCCTTGCTTCGGACGCCACGACAGAGACCCCCGCTCGACCAACCACTCTGGAGGCTTGCATGGAGACTCTCCAGCAGCAAATGGCACGAATGCAGGAGCACAACAATATCCTCGCTTCTAAACTAGATGACACCCAGAGGCAACTGCATGATCAGCAAACGCATTTCCCCCCGTTGCAGAACGGTTTGGAGCGAACCATGCAGGTTCGGCAGGAGAAGTCGATTAAGAGCGTACGGAAGCCAAGCGTTCAGGATAAAGGGAAACAGCAGGCCGCAAACAAACCAACTGCTTCCCGAAGACTGTTCGTACCCTCCCAGGGAGTGCCATCCAGAATATCGAGTTTACTCCGATTGCCGCGATAGGATCAATGAGCAGCGCAAGGAACGACAGCCCTCTCCCATCCGGGTCCGGGTAAAACTCAACGATCGGCAGTTAGGGACTCTTGGACCAAAATCCCCCATATGCCGAAGATACGGTGCGATCGGTCTGGAAGAAACGGACGAATCGGGATTATGTTCCGACTTCAGCCGGAACCACAATCTCCCGCCGATCGGCAGGACACTCAAAGGAGCGCCATCAAACGGATCAGGGTAACGACTCGACATACGGACGCTGACGAGAGAAGTCCCAGCCGAACGGTGACCACGAAGGGCGAGGCCACCACGTTGGCCAACGTACAGGGAACCGAGCAAAAGAAACCTTCGGAGACGATCTTCCCTCTACCGATCCAACCATTCGTCTCTTCTTGCAAAAGATGAATCGCATTGAGGAGGAACAGAACCAGGCTCGGACACCAAAGTGGGGAACGGTGCAGCCAGGGCCATTCACAGTCGAATCAGGACCTTCAAACACGAGAAGGAGGTTCAGGCACTCCGAATATCGTTCTACTCAGGGGTGGAAGATCCCGTTACTCACATTCATACCTTCCAATCGGCCTTGGGTTGCAAAGGGTTGACAGACGAAGGCCAATGTTTACTATTCCCATCCACCCTGACTGGAGCGCTCTCTGAATTGGTTCTATCGAATGGCGCCAGGTACGGTTGACTCTTTTAATTAGTTGAAGCAAACCTTCCTCAACCATTTCATGATTCATACCAATCGACTGTACTCTGCCGATGACCTCTATACCGTTCGGCAGCAAGACGATGAGCCTTTGAGGGAATATGCGGCTAGGTTTAGCCATGAATACTCCCGATGTCCAGAACTGACGATAGAGCAGCCTTTGGTGCCTTCAAAAGTGGCCTTCGGTCGTCCAGTTTCGGTATCTAGTCCACAGGCAGCGCGCTGGACCACTTACTCCGAGCTGATGAAGCGGGCAGCTATCCAAAGGATCAGCTTCGGCTCAACTAGATAAAACGGTCCCCACCGATCGACCTTCGGCACGAAGCTATGACCGCTTCCCCAGAATCGAACGACGGATCCGCCCCCTACCGAACGACATCCCTTGCCCCAGCTTTTTCTGAGCCGCGAAACAAACGAAAGGACTACTTCTACGATCGGCAGGACAATAACAAGAAGGGCAAAGAATCGACAGGCGAAACGCCTTCGGAGAGTAGAAGCGAAATCGGCCAGAACAAATTTTCACTTTGCTCAACACCACCTATGAGCGTGTTCTCCTCGCAGAAGGCGAAATGATACCGAAGCGGAACAATCGCAAACTCCCTCGGCAAAACGACAAGGACACCGGTGTATTCTGCCGATATCACCAGTATAATGGCCACGATACGGAATCGTGCATCGCCCTTCGGAAAATTGTCGAACGTCTCATCAACGACGGAAAGCTGGATCAGTACTTGAGCACTAAACCATCATCGGACAAGCCATCCAATCGACAGATCAATATGATCAGTGGCGGAGCTCCCCTCACCGAATCCAGGCCGCCGTCTGTGAAAGACTATGTCCGTGCCGTTCGGCACCCCCAAATCCTCAGCGTGGCGGGAGGACGCAACGACAAAATCCGACGAATCGGTTGGGAACCTATCACCTTTTCCGAAGAAGAGGAACGAGGCATCATCTTCCCCCACTCCGATCCTATGATAATACGAGCCGATATCTCGGACTTCGATGTAGGCCGAATCCTCATCGACACCGGCAGTTCGGTCAACGTACTCTTCGCCGACACTTCCAATGCCCTCGGCATAGATCAACAGCATCTGAACAAAGACATCACCCCTCTCCTCAGCTTCTCTGGTGACGTGATCGAACCAATCGGCAATGTCCTGCTTCCGTTTGTGGTCGGCACCATTCCAGACGTTCGGTCATCTACACTCACTTTTTAGTAGTCGATTGCCCAACGGCATACAACGCCATAATCGGCAGAACGACGCTCACAAGGATGAAGGCCATGCCTGTCGCCACACATGCTCCTCCTCAAGTTCCCCACCGCCGCTGGCGTAGGCCAAGTGCGAGGGGATCAGTTGAGTGCACGGACGTGTTACGTATCAGCAACAAAGGAATCGACAAGAGCTACACCTCGCGAAGCATATTCGGTAGTTGCCAACGCTACTATGCCGAACGGCAGGGGGGCGGACAAACCGGATGATCCCGAGAAAAGGCTCTCACCCCGCAGGCGCAACCCGTTGAAGACCTAGAATCGGTCTCCCTTTCCGAATCAGCACCCGACGGGCAGGGTTCGAATCGGTACCACATTAAGTCCGGCACTGCGTACCGAATTCATTGCCTTCTTACGCGCCAACACGGAAGTCTTCGCTTGGTCGTACGACGACATGCCTGGCATCGCCCGAGCGTCATCAGTCACAAGCTCAGCATCTGCCCCACTTTCAGACCCATCAGGCAGAAATGGCGGGCTTATGACGCCGAACGGTATGAAGCAATGAGAATTGAGGTGGAAAAACTGCGGACAATCGGCTTCATCTAGGAGGTCACTTACCCAATTTGGCTGGCCAATTCGGATCCTGGTCAAGAAATCAAGCGCGGCTGGCGAATGTGTCAGGACTATACCGATTTAAACAAGGCTTGCCCCAAAGACAGCTTTCCTTTGCCAAAGATCGACCAGATGGTAGACGCAACGGCAGGCCATCAGTATCGGCATTGAGCTCCGTACTCATTCGCAAGCCGAACGGCACAGAGCTCCCAATCTTCTATACTAGCCACGCCTTCCAGGATGCCGAGATTCGGTACCCCGAGATGGAAAAGCTGGCTTACGCTCTAGTCCTCTCAGCTCGCAAGCTTCGACCGTATTTCCAAGCTCAGGCATTACCGTTCTCACCAATCAGCCTCTACGCCGGATACTACAACGACCGGAGACGTCAGGTCGGCTAGTGAAATGGGCAATTGAGCTCAGCGAATTCGACATCCACTATCACCCTCGGCCTGCCGAAAAGGGACAAGCGGTAGCCGATTTCATCTATGAAATGACTACGTCTGAAGGACGCAACCTAGACGATGCCGACCCTCCAACGGCTTCGGCAACATCAGCTGCTCACCCAACCGAAGGGAGCTTTAGTCCGTCGATTCCCGTCTGGACTCTCTATGTGGATGGTTCGTCCCCCACGAAGGGCAGTGGAGCAGGTCTAGTACTAAAAGCCCCTGATCAGACAATCATCGAGTACGCCATCCGATTCCAATTCAAAGGTTCCAATAATGAAGCCGAATATGAAGCTCTCTGGCAGGCCTTCGGCTCGCCAAGGGAATGGGCGCTCGATAGCTGAAAATATGTAGCGACTCACAACTTGTCGTTAATCAGGTACGAACCGAATTTCGAAGCCAAGGACACCTCCATGGCTGCCTACTTGACATACGCTCGCCGACTGCTCCACCACTTTGCTGCGTATCAAGTTCAGCAGATCCCCAGTCCGAGAACAGCCATGCCGATGCACTGTCACGCCTGGCATCAGCAATTGACGACAACGTAGGCCGCCAAGTGCCGATCGAAATTCTTGATCGGCGCAGGCACTCCTGAACTGAGGTACATGCCGTTCGGCAGGATCCAAGCTGGATGGATCCAATTCTCGCCTACCTCTCAAGTGGAACGCTCCGACCGACAAAGCTGAGGCCAAAACTCTCCGCCGCCGTTCGGCACGATACTTAATCTTGAATCAGATTCTCTATCGGCGTGGTCATTCTTTACCACTGCTTCGGTGCATGACTCCGCAGGCAGGGCAACTACGTCTTACGAGAGATTCACGAGGGCACTTGTGGAGACCATTCTGGCGCTCGGTCTCTGGCCTTCAAGACCATTCGGCAAGGGTATTACTGGCCAACCCTCAATCCTGATGCCACCACACTCGTCCAGAAGTGTGATCAATGCCAACGCTTGGGCTCTGTTCCAAAACTACATGCCGAACCAATCACGCCGATTGTTAGCCCATGGCCCTTCGCTCAATGGGGTTTAGATCTCATCGGCCCCATGCCCCAAGCAAAGGGTCAGCTCGAGTACGCCATCGTCGCTGTCGACTACTTTACGAAATGGACCGAGGCCGAAGCCCTGGCAACTATCACCGCAGCAAGAGTGGAGAATTTCGTTTGGAAGAACATCATCTGCCGATTCGGCCTCCGACCGCAATCATCACCGACAACGGAAAACAATTCGACTCCTCTCAGTTCGACATCTATGCCACTGATTCGGCATCAACTTGTTTTTTGCATCGCCAGCACATCCACAGTCAAACGTCCAAGTAGAAGCCATCAACAAGATCATCAAGAAGACACTGAAGAAGAAGCTCGGAGCGGCTAAAGGAGCCTGGCCCGATCTCCTTCCAGAGGCACTATGGGCCATCAACACCTCCTCCGACGGTCAACCTGGCGAAACACCCTTTTCCCTTGCTTTCGGTACCGAAGCCGTTGTCCCGTTCGAGATCAACGCTCCCTCATGCCGAACGGCATCTTACACACCAGAGCAAAACGAAGACCTGCTCATGCTCAACTTGGACCTCATCGCTGAACACCGTTCCCATGCTCAGCTTCGGAACGCTGCTTACAAACAACGGACCTCTCGCTACTACAACTCACGAGTCAGACGCCGATCGCTCAAAGTGGGGGACTGGGTCTTACGCAAAGTCTCTCTCGCTACCAAGGACCCAAATGAAGGCACTCTTGGCCCTTCTTCAAATACTACTACAAGTAATCGCACCTTCGGTCCTCACCTTCGGTCGTCACTTTTGTAATCGGTTTATTTCAGCACAAAACCTATGCAATACATACAGCTTCGCCCAAAAGAAACGGTATTATACTCTAAATATATTACCAACGGCATGTGCACATACACGGATATAGGAGTTGTCAAATTAAACCAAACGCAAGAACACCTAGGACCAAATAGCCACAGAAAGGCAAACTGTTTCAGCACAATGCCGTTCGGCATATTTCAAAAATAATTGTTTTTACATGCCCACAATATGCAAACAAAGAGACAAAAGACAAATTCTAAGTGGAGGTTGGATCGGCTTCGGTCGTTACGATATCGGCATCAGTTGACGCAGGCTCAGGACCAAGTCGACGGCTCGGCAGGAGATACATTGACAGCCCTCGGCCGGGATGCCCTCCTTCTTCCTCCCCACCTGCTTGAATGGTGTCGTCGGCTTCCTCGGGCTCGGCATCCTCACCCTTGTATGCCTCCACCATCTCTTCGGTCACACCCTCTGGCAACGGCGGTGGATCCCGGAGGAAGTTCATGTTGAGCTTTTTATCTGCGTTGTACCGTTTGAATGGGTACATCAGGTCCTCACACTGCTCCATGACCTCTTTATCCAACATCAGGGTGAACTCCTCTGAGGAACAGTAGTCGGCAACGGCCTTCGCCTTCGCTTCTTCCAGCTCATTCGCATGTGACCGTTCGGCCGCAGCCATCGCCACCTCCACTGCCGCTTTGGCCTCCAGGGCAGAAACCACATCCAATTCGGCCGCGAAAGCTTGGACGCCAGCTGCGCGATCTGGCCGCATTCTCCTCGGCACGCCGATCGGCCTCCTGGAGCATCTTTCCAGCTTCGGCAATCTTCGACCGGCCCTCTTCAAATTTCTTCGGATTCGGCTAAGCCGCATCGCAGCTCGCTTCGCGCACAGCCACATGTCCATATTCGCCTGTAAAACAAATCGAAACATAAGTGCATGCCGAATCAGCGCATACTTCGAAGCTATACAATCTACACTTACCGCTGCTTGAAGCCGAAGGCCCGACCGGTTTTCTCACGCAACATCTTCGTTGCAGTTGCTCCAACTCAGAAAGCTCCATTTGGGCGCCGTCAATCATACAATTGATGAACGGCACCGCTTTCCGAGGGCACGCGATGTTCACCGGCCCTTCATCTTCCTCTCCCTCATCATCGGGAATCAGCACCGATGCACCTTCATTCGGTCCCCTCGGTCTCTTGGCATCGGCGTCACATCCAGGGCACCCTCGATCTGCCTCTTCCCGTCACCTGGAGGTGAACCTCTCGAACGGCCTCAGCTTCGGCCGCCTGCTTCTCCGGCGACGATCCGCCACCGTCTGCTCATCCCCAGAGGCTCCCGCTGCCTTTTTTCTTCTGCCTGGGGGACTGGCCCTTCTTCGGCTTCAGGCGCCCTGTGCCCCTCCAATCGCCTCCTGGTTGCCTCACTCATGGGCCTCCCACCTGCCACTGAATTCAAACACAAGTTAGGACAACAACGGTATTTAAAGAAACGGGAACATACTGACGCTGCCGAACGGCATCACTTACTCTGTCTTTCCTCTTCCTCTTTTCCTCCTTCACCCTTCGGTCGTGCTCCTCCTTCCTGGTCAGACCAGCCTTGAATAGATTCCGAAAGTAGAGCAGCTCCTTAAAAAAACGATCTTCTTCGGCAATCTTCACTCGCACCCTCTCGATAGCTTCCACTTTCTCTAATCGGTGCGGCAGGCCGTTTCAACGACACTGAAATACAAAGGCAAACGGCAAAAAAAAAAAAAAAAAATCAACTGCTGCCGAACGCAGGTCCTATCCTACCGACTGCTGGAAGGTCGTAGGAATCCGCCTCTCGACAATCACTCCTGGTGCCGATTCCCAGCCCCAAGACAATCACCCAACGCTTGCGCCACGTCTTTTGAGAGCTCGGCACCCCTACCACAAAGTGCCCACACTGCCCCTACCGATGGGCAGTTGGGCTGA
This sequence comes from Prunus fruticosa, assembly GCA_018703695.1. Lineage (NCBI taxonomy): Eukaryota > Viridiplantae > Streptophyta > Magnoliopsida > Rosales > Rosaceae > Prunus > Prunus fruticosa. The sequence continues at coordinate 28,945,803 of CM031917.1, forward strand.
ACCCCCCCCGTCTGGTACTCTTCGCCCTCGTCACACTATACAGTTGGGCAAACTGTTCGTAGCTCGGCTCTCCCTCGCCAGCCAGCTGAACGCCGTGATCGTCCCGAGCAATGTAATCCAAAAGTTTGGATTATCCTGCCCCGGTGCATACCCGATCGCAGCCAAAATCTTCTGCACCGAATGCTTCAACGGTAGCCGAAGCCCATGTTTAAACACATCGGTGAAGAAGACTACGCCCTTGTCATTCTCACTGAGCGACTCCAAGGGCCCGGAATTCGCATCCCTACCGATTTCGGAATATTGAACTTCTGACCGAATCTTCGCAGCTGAGCCTCCGTCATTGTGTTCGGCTCTAACTCATCTACGCCGAACAATGGTTCCTTGGGCTTCGCAATCGGAATCCGTTGCCTCCCCCTAACAACACTTAACACCTCTTCCCCAGGGACGGCAACGGACACACCACCCTCATCAGCCTCACGACCAGTGCCCACAGCCTCTGCACGCACCCTTGCCTCTACTATCTCACAGCTCGAAGAGCTGGCAAATTCGGCACCCACACTCCCATCGGACGAACTCCCCATGGACGATTCGTCCTCAAATGCCCTCGGACTACTCCTACGCTCGGAATTCGGTATCTGACATCTACAAACAACATACGAAGGGAAACTAAGTGCCATGCTAGAATCAAATTCCTATTCCACCCCTTAAACACTATTGTTCATGCTTGTTCATCCTGGCTCATGCTTATTCATACGTTGTTCAAACCAAAACTCATCGAATTCAACACTTTGATTCGGAAAAATAGAAAAACACGGCAACATACCTTGTTTGCACGGTGGTTCAAGTTTTTCCGGAAATCGCCTACTCCGCCTTGTTCACGCTTGCCGGAAATCGCCTACTCAGCCTTCACACGGTTGCCGGAAATCGCCTCTCACAAGCTCTCTTTGCTCTCAAAAATTCCAAGTATTCGAACTCTCGTCTCCTCCTCACATTTATAAAGCCGATCTTGCATCGGGAAGCGAAGCAACGCATCGGAATACGAAACGACGCGACTCTTCATAGCCATGCCGACACGTGTCACGCATGCATGAAATAACCCCAACGTTGTCAGTTGGAACGTTCCCAACCTAGAGACGCTTCAACTTCCTGAACGTGGCAGAACTAGCAACCTTCAAGCACAACTCCACTAGAGAACGGCAGGCGCACATTGGTTGATTTTTCAATCACCTCTCGTGCCGAACGACAGACGCACATTGGTTGATTTTTCAATCACCTCTCGTGCCGAACGACAGGCGCACATTGGTTGATTTTTCAATCACCTCTCGTGCCGAACGGCAGGCGCACATTGGTTGATTTTTCAATCACCTCTCGTGCCGAACGGCAGGCGCACATTGGTTGATTTTTTCAATCACCTCTCGTGCCGAACGGCAGGCGCACACTGGTTGATTTTTTCAATCACCTCTCGTGCCGAACGGCAGGCGCACAATGGTTGGTTTTTCAATCACCTATCGTGCCGAACGGCAGGCGCACAATGGTTGGTTTTTCAATCACCTCTCGTGCCGAACGGCAGAAGCACACTGGTTGGTTTTTCAATCACCTCTCGTGCCGAACGGCAGGCGCACACTGGTTGATTTTTCAATCACCTCTCGTGCCGAACGGCAGGCGCACATTGGTTGATTTCTTAATCACCTCAGGACATTCGGTACAAGACACCGTCTCTTCCCAAGCTCACTCGCTCGGGCATGGGGGACTACATACCTCCATCGTCAACATTGGGACCATTGAGTCCGGAATCAGAATGCCGAAGACATATTCAAGTCCCCAACCGAGAAGTCGCTTCTCAATCGATAACTTGGGGGACTCCTGTTTGTACCATATCTGACCCTCCACTCATACAAACGACACGTGGATCACTTCAGCTCACCCAAGTACCCAAGGCCTCGAACAATCGGCATCCTCTACCGATGGCATTGTCTCAAAGCCACATACAATCGGCACCCACTACCGATTCTACAAATCAGCCTCGAAGCACCCGCCAGAAATATCTAAATACAAGTGTCAAATTCATAGGGCCCTCCCACGAGTCCCACATCGGAAATGAGTACTAAGAGCACTCAAAATGCCCTCTATAAAGAGACCCCTTCACTACAATACAAGGGTAAGACTTTTCAGCTTGACTTTTATACTTCTATATAGTCAATAGCAAGAGCTTTTATACTTTTCAGCTTGACTTTTATACTTTTCAGCTTGGCATCGGAGGGTCTTAGGCTGGTTCCACACCGGTTCCATAGACCTCACGAGCTTCGCTCATCTTCTATTCAGGATCAGCATCCGAGGACAGGAAGGATCTGCATCCAACACTCAATCGATCTCTTGATCGTCCATCCCACTTGTAAGTTGCACTCATCTCTATCTGTTCAAGTTTTAGTGCCAACAAAAACCGTTGTCTAATAATAAGTTCCCAAACTGCTACATTTTAGTTCTTTTTGATTTCATATGATGCTATACAATGATTTTAACTGGAAAACCAACCGTAATGCTTTATTAATGAATATATACACTCAAAAATAGTTTCTTTCATAAAACTTGAAGATTCAATAGTTATTACATAGTTAACCAATCTTTATTCTACAACAAACATAATTCATACCAATTAAGTAGTACAATCTTTTCCTAATAAGACCTACGTACTCCTAATCCAAGTCTTCCTCATCCAAACATACAAATGATGCACAACTGAAGTCTCCTCCATCATCCCTGTAAATAAATCAAAATGACAAAGAGAGAAAAAAAGCTAAGATTATAAATATATAAAATTAGGTGGAAGAGAAATTTTACCATTGGACCATATTTCCATAGAAAACTTGTAAAATGAGCATAAAAAAGACCATCAAGAACCTGCAAAAGGAAAAATATATAAATAAAATGATGGTGAAAAGAGAAAGTAACAAATTTTCAACAACAAAAAAACATACGACTCACATAGAAAACCTGCAAAAGAAAAAGTTATAAATCTGAAAGCTTCCTCCTCATCTCCTAGAACCAAATCAGAAAATCTAAAAAGAAACCAGAAATTAAAAAAAAAATGTAAACAAACTAGACAAATCAAGAGAGACAAAAAATCTGAAATCAGGGAGACAAAGAACATACCAGAAACGCAAAGAGACTAATCCAGAATTCACTAGCAAGATATAGAAGGGTATTGAGAGATTAGGTGACTTTCAAATCAAACCTTTCATGATGGTGTTTTAGAGAGCTCAGGAGGGTTTCAAGGAGGAAGAGATAAGGTTTTCAGAGACGGGGGAAAATCTGAAATTTGTCAAGCGCGAATTCACTTAAGCGGCCTTTTTTTAGCGTGTTTTAAAAGAAGACCCTTTTTAAAACAAAACCGTCATCTTTACATACAAGCGTCGTCTTTTAAAAATCAAGTAGCCTTTTTTTTGTTCAGCTTGTTTTAAAAGACGACGCTTGTTAGTGACAAGCGTCGTCTTTTAAAAATCAATCTAACACTAGTAGTGTATAAGATGATATATTATGACGGTTTTAAAAAACATCGTCGTCTTTTAAAACATAACGACGGTTTTAAGATGCACCGTCGTCTATTTTGTGTCGTGGTTTAACTATTTTGTAGTAGTGAGGGCAGGGTATTTTAGGAATAATGGTGGGTGGAAAAATAAGATTGTATTTTTTAAAATTTATGTTGTGGGTGGAAAGATAAAGTGAGTGCAAATAGCAGCACTCTAATAAAATGGCTACCCTCCTACTTATTATGCTTAAGAACATGTACTATTAGATTAAAAGCTAGTTATGAAAAAATTATTAATAATTATGTTTTTCAAAAAGTGCTAAACATACTCTTTTTTTTTTTTTTTTTAAAGACAAGGGCATAAGGATTCAACTTTACCACTTCCCTTGTAACAAAAATAATAAATAAATAAAGAACTTTACTACTTAATAAAAATGAAAAATCAAGCAAAAGATTTGTTTCTTTGATTTTGTAATTATCAAAAGCAAGGCAAATATTTATTTAAAAAACCTAACTATGGTCTTGTATTGGACCTCGTATGTTGAATCCCCTCCAAAATATTGTTAGTATGAAAAAAGAATTAACTACATTTTATTCCATGCAGGTTAGCGTCATTATTGGAATGGGTCCTGAAGTTTCAATTTCATCATTATGAAATCCAAAGTTAAAAAAAAAAACGTGAAATTCAAACAATCAGCCTTAGATCAGTCTACATTTGTTTTTCACTTTCTCCTTGTAACATGCCATGTTGGGTTTTGTTGTTTTCTACTTCAGCATCCATTACTGAACTAATCATATGCTTCCACATTCTTCACAGAATTATCATTCGGCTAAACATCTTTCCAACCAGAAAAGGAAACTGTTTTGCTTATAATTTGCTTAGTATATTTCCGAAACTTAAACTTTTTAAGAAGAAAAAAAACAATCATTAATCCTTAGAGTTAATAGGGATAATTTTGTACCTAACTAAGATTCATGTTCTATCGGATCACTCCATAGACACCAAGACACAGAAATTCTGCAGATGACTTGTGACATGCTGGATAAAGAGAGACACCAAACTTTTCTTCATCACTTTACAAAGCACTCTCTTTTTCAAATACCCAGCACTCATTATCTTATCATTTTCCTTATTCAATCATATATATATATTCGCATAATTACCTTATCGTTTCCCCATACGAGAGATTTTTCTTTTTATTAATAGTTTCTTTATTATCTTGATAAAGATATAATTTAGATGCCATCTTCAAATGTCTCGATGTTATTCCTTTGTTTCTTCAATAAATTTGTCCGTCGAGATTTCTTTTTTGATTAATTTTTTTTAAAGCTAACTGATATTATTCTTTACATAGTATTTATATTTTCATTGATATATGGTAACATTCTCAATTAATTTTCATTATTTGCAGGCCGGAAACAATCATACGATTTTAAAAAAGTTGGACATCAAAGATCGTGGGCCGTACATGACAATGACTTTCATGGTTTCTCCATCAAACTAAACTCATTCGAAAATCAAACAATATATAAATATGATGCATGAAAGACACATGCAGACAAGGAAAGCTGCAAAACCAGGGGGTCCTTTTGAATGGAATCTCCCTTAGAATTAACACCATGCACCTTTATTTATTTATTTATTTGCTTTTCTTAGTTAAGAGACCATACACACCTTTAGCCAAGAAAATTAAATACATAAATAATTAGGGATATATAAGGAGGGTGGGAGCTTCTGAGTGTCATCGTCTTCTAGTGCAATCATTGGAGGAGAATAAACTTGCATTAGATACCACTTAATGTTTGTTTATTCACTTTCCAAAACTTCCTCACATTATAATAGAATTTTATATTCAGATCTGGGTTTAGCCAAGTTGATTAGAGCGGATGTACTCATCACTGTGCACTAGTTTTCAATCCCTTCCTCGTAGTTTAGATGGATTAAAATATAATATCGTTTGTATATAAAATAAAATAAAAAGAATTTTATTTAATGGAAATTGTAATTGAAAATGTTGGCTTATTTACGTAACCAAATTAGAAAAGAGACAATGGTTTATACTTTTTTGAAAGACATCGATCCATTTAGAAATTTAGATGGACACTTCTGTGGCTTATTTACTTTATGTGTGTTTTCAATCGTGTGACCGACGTCTGAAGGGCAAAACGGTCATTTCAGGTTGTATTTACTCTCTATAATCATACAGTCCACCCCGTAGAGCATCTCCTTCATCTTCATTATATTCATTACCATTTATAAAGTTGGGTTGGCAGAGTCGTTGTTAAGTAGGGGAGCAAATGCGACAAGTAAAGCCATTGTTGTCTCTCAACAAAGTTGGTCAAGTGCACAGAACAGGGGCCATTATGGCTGAGTTCTTTACTTTCTGCAGATTTAGAAGCTAATGGCTGTTTTTTGTGTTTGATGGCAAGTGGGAGGCGCTCTTTTTCCTTTTGCAGTTTTTCTTATGCTAAAAGTTTCTTTTTTACATAGGCCCAAACTTGTACATCTTTTTGTCTTCTTTACAGTAGTGCTATATTGTTTCGTTAATGAATGAAATCCCTTTTAAAAAACAAAGTTATCGGCATAAGAAAACTTCGTGATGGTTCTTCGGTACTTAGTTTTCTCTTGCTCGATATATTTGGAAGGTCCCATTTTAAATGTTTACATTGTGATGTCTTACCTACATTTTTAAACATACATTGCCAATTCGAGTTCAACTACTTAATCTATGTATATGTTGGGAGGATAATTCACAACTTTAAATCAGTTAGGTACAAGATTGGATTAGGGACAATGCTAAGAATAAAGAAATTATTAGCGGAGAGAAGGATTGAATTGACATCAAAGAGCCATGAGAAAAGAACATCAGAATAAAGAAAGAAGTCGAGGAATAAAGAAATTCCTCTGATTAATAACATTGCAGTTCAATTATTGAAATTTGTTCGTCTTTTAAGTCATTTCTTACGGGTGATCATCCTTGCAAAAAATCAAGCAAATTAACTATTTGATTATCTAATTGTGCTTAAGTAAACAACGAACACAATATATACTCAATAAATTTGAAATGAATAACGATGAGGATAATCAAATGACTAATCAGTTTGTAATTTGCTTGATTTTCAGTTTGCAGGGATGACGGAAGGACATGAGAAATGTGTTTTTCGAAAATGGAAAGATTGTGAAAAATGTGGCAGTTCAAAAAAAGAAGCAAGGAAAAGCTAGAAATCATGTAAGCGTGTGGGAGTTCAATCATGTTCAGCAGGAATGGTATGAAGATGTTTTAGTTTCCAATTTTCGACTCAACTTAGACTTTCGGCATGATCTTGAGTATCACGGGCACATGCCTGAGTTTTCTAACGAGTTCTTGTTGTGATCAATTTTAGACTTTCGTTGCAATGCATCATAATGTGAATATGGTAATGCATAGATTATAAAATTAATCGTCATAGAAGCTACACCAAACTAAAAAGGGATGGTATATATTCTCAAAAAAAAGAATCTGACATCGAAGTTTGGCAAAATCTGATAAAACTTAGCCGCATTTATAATACTGTTGTTTTCATGTGACATAGCCTTTATCATCATCTCCTTGTTTGATAGAGTAGAAGAAAATGTGATGTTTGTTGTCTTTCCTTTAACTTGGTCCAGTTGCTTCTGAGCAATATAAGGATTCTTACACACACATATATTTAATTAGGGGAACAAGTGTTTTATTCCTGTCCAAAACTTCCATGTCAATGATTATTATTGTATATTTATGATGACATCAACCTAATCATATTTTAATTTCCATTTTTAACAAAGACACGGCTATTGACAGAGAAGTGTACGTCTAACATGACTTTAATTGAATAATAACCCTATCAAAATAGTTTTCGTGGCCTTATCACTCAAGCTAATTAATAGACATTTGTGCATATGCGGGTTAAGCCTATTGGCCGAAGTAATGCAACCGCCCCTTTGCATCCTAATTCAATCCGTCCCTCGCCATACAGTAAAGTAATTAGAATATCGCTTTGTGAAAAAAAATCATTATGAGTTTTTAATTTCAATTTTTATTGCTTTGGTCATTTGCAGCCGCCATGCGTGGTTAAAAAAGAGATGTGCCATTTGAACTAAGTCCCCATTTTGAACATGATACTTGACAGGTGTTTTAACCTTTTTATACCAAACATTATATATGGTTGGTCTATTCTTCAGATGGGCATATATAGTTTGTTCAAATTTCAAATGTCATGTACTTGCCCATTGTTACTATTGCTGCTAAAAATATGGCCCAACTTAAAAAATTATGTATACTCTCAGATTTTAAAATATACTTGTCGAAGCCAAGCCACATATAATAATTAAATTAATTAATTAAATAATTAATTAATTAGGATGAAAAAGACTTGTAATATAATGGTATTGCTTTCTATATCCTGGCCAATTCTGAGTTCAGATGAGATAGAGGTAGAGGTCTGCAAATTAGGTGTTTCACAGTCTTAGCACCAAAGGGGCTTTGCTGCTTCAAAAGTAATTAAAGTAAGCCATGGACATCACTCTTTTCTCTACCAATAAAGAAGCAAACTTTCTGCAGCAGTACTCCAACCAGATCAAGATCAATGGTCTGGCAGCCATAGACATGCAAAGCACCAACCAGCCCCAGAATAGTCACACATCAACAAGCCGTTCATCGGGGTCCAGCGAGCCTTGCCCGGCCGGCACGAAATGGGCATCTAGGCTTCTTATGGAGTGTGCAAGGGCAGTCTCAGAGAAAGACTCTTCTAAAATCAATCACCTTCTATGGATGTTGAATGAGCTGGCTTCTCCTTATGGGGATTGTGAGCAGAAGCTAGCCTCTTATTTTCTGCAAGCTCTCTTTTGCAAGGCCACAGACTCCGGTCTCCGATGCTACAAAACCCTAACCTCTGTAGCTGAAAAGAGCCACTCCTTTGATTCAGCCAGGAAATTAATACTAAAGTTCCAAGAGGTAAGCCCATGGACTACTTTTGGTCATGTGGCTTCAAACGGTGCCATATTAGAAGCCTTGGATGGAGAGACCAAACTTCACATAATTGATATAAGCAATACCCTTTGCACCCAATGGCCTACTTTGCTAGAAGCTTTGGCCACAAGAAATGATGAGACGCCGCATTTAAAGCTCACGGTCGTGGTAACAGCGAACATAGTCAAGTCGGTGATGAAGGAAATAGGCCAAAGAATGGAGAAGTTTGCTAGGTTAATGGGAGTTCCCTTTGAGATTAATGTGATCAGTGGGCTAAATAATTTGGGAGAGCTCACAAAAGAGGATCTAGGTGTTCAGGAGGATGAGGCTATTGCTGTGAACTGCATTGGGGCCTTAAGAAGAATTGAAGTTGAAGAAAGAGGGGCTGTGATCCGAATGTTTCAATCGCTAAGGCCTCGAGTTGTGACGGTTGTTGAAGAAGAAGCGGATCTTTTCAGCTCATCAGTAAACCATGACTTTGTCAAGTGCTTTGAAGAGTGCCTTAGGTTTTACACATTATACTTTGACATGCTAGAGGAAAGCTTTTTCCCAACCAGCAATGAAAGGTTGATGCTAGAGAGGGAGTGCTCAAGAAGCATAGTTAGGGTTTTGGGTTGCGATCACCATGATCATGATGATAAAAATGGTGGTGGGGAGTGTGAGAGAAGGGAGAGAGGAAGCCAATGGTCTGAGAGGCTCAAGGAGGCATTTTCGCCAATCGGGTTTAGTGACGACGTTGTGGATGATGTCAAAGCGTTGCTAAAGAGGTATCGATCCGGCTGGGCGCTGGTGCTACCACCACAAGGAGAAGATATTGATCAAACAGGAGTCTATTTAACATGGAAAGAGGAACCCGTAGTATGGGCTTCCATATGGAAACCTTCTAATTAGCACCATTATTGCTAAGTCTACATTCAGAGAGAAGGGAATTTGAAGATCGCATCGTATATGGAGTTTCCCCCTTTTCTTCAATATTTAATTTTCTTACTATATCATGCATATGCCTTTTCTTTTTCTTTTCCATCTTCATCATGTCCTACTTTTCTTATGCTTTGTGCTTGGGAGTTTGTGTTCGTTTCTTTGTTGGTTTTATTTTATTGCTCTTGTCCTCTTTTTGAGTTCCATACTGGATGGTGTAAATTTCCTTTTGGATATTGCTTGCTTCCTGCTTTCATATCCTTGAGCTGAGTGTGAGTGGGATTCTCTCTCTCTGTTATGCATTTACTGGATATTGAAGCATATAATTCATTTCATTTCCATTGTATTTGTTGGTTCATTTGTACACAAAGAAGCAAACCCTTTTCGTATTTGAATAATTAGTAAACCGATGTTGACCAAAATAAATTTAAGGGTTATCATATTGGTTTGTGATCGATCCTCTTTTGTTTATATCAAGATTATGTATCAGCCGACCGATTTGACATTTCTGATAAATTTACTTCAGAAATAATACATATAATGATGATTAGGCATGGATGTCACTTAATCGTCATGCTTATGAATTATAGTTCTAGTCCAAACCCTAAAGAATCTAAAATTAGGTACTTGTTAATTTATTATCATTTACACATAAAGAAAAACAACTTTTTAACTCTCTCTATGGAGAAAAGCAGATTCTCTTGATGAGAGAGAGAGAGCTAAAGAAGTATAAATCAGAAAGTAAACATATACATACATATTGGTAAAGTTGAAGACTGAATATATATATATATATATTTATTTGTGGAAGTATACATATAAATTGACATAAAGAGAGAAGGGTCCCAAGAGAGCTTGGTGGCAAGCAGAAATGTACCAACTCGATCCCATGTTTGCCTTTTGGTCCAGTGATTTGAATAGCATATTTCGCCTTTTAATTACTATATTCATGTACTGCCTTTAAGCCAACATTATATAGTGGCAAGCCACTTTTCTAGTTTGAGATAAGACGGTGTACTAGCTAGCATTGCTAGCTCATCTCCTTGCTTTGTATGTTACTTGTTTATCATATTCTATTGGTGGTATTTTAAACAACAACAGCAGCAAAAGAAATTGAAAAAAGAAACAAGAACCCTCTCGGTAGTTAATGAAACCCCTCTAGCTTTACTTCTCTTTTCACACACAAACTTTTCACACACAAACTCAGAACATGCATGTGCCTGCATGCTAACCTATATCGACTAGAGTCTTATTTTATTTAATTACCTTTATCTTTACAAAGTAATGCTGCAACTGATGGGGCACCAACATGGACGCAGTGGGGTCCTACCGTAAATGTTCTCTCCTCTCTATTTATGCTTTTGAGTTATTTCAATTTGTAAGAGGAAAATGCTAGGCTTATCCTTGTGAAAATGTGGTAAACCTAAAATTATCTTTTGTAAAAACAAAAACCTCCAATCAACAAATCAGCAAAAATTTCATCCAATAAATCAAACTAATACATGTAAATCATAAATTTAACCCAAGTAATTATAAATTTGATTTCATACATCATACAAGTAATTAAATTAAAAACAGAACTACGACGGAAGTGGCAACACCTCGACGGCACTACAGCAGGTGGGGATTGCGGAGGTTGGGGTTATGATTTGAGGATATAATAATAGAAATTTGGGGTTTTTTGGGGTGATTATCGAGTGGGCTTTGAGAGGTGGGGGGAAAAGCTGAAGGAAAACCCTTTTTTTCTCTATAATTGATTTGGCTCAAAACGGCATCATTTTGACCTGGTAATTTTTTTAAAATTGCCTATGCTAAAACTACGTCATTTACTCGGGATATTTAAAAAAAGACAGCTGCAGTAGTATCTGCTGCTGAAAACAAAGGAGTTCCCCATCGAACAGAGGTGTTCCGATAGAATGATTAGATGTGTAGGATGATTAATCTAATCATTGTTCACTAATCCATCCATATACATATACGGTACATATTCCAATATAATGATACCATCTAATAATTAACGCTCTACATACGTGCAGTATATGATACTTTAATATATGAATTGTTGTGAAGTTATACAGTATATGATACTTTAATATATGAATTGTTGTGAAGTTATACATTGATACATGATACATTAATACATGATATATTAACATATGTTCAATATATGATATATTAATAAATGAATTTTTGTTAATTGTACTAATACATCATTCCAAATTAATACCGTTGTTCTAATACAATACACGAATTGCGATTCGTAATATCGCAAATTAGCGAACTCCGAACCCGTTCCCATTCCACGTTCCAGGTTAAATAATCCAAGCACAACGAATTCCATCATTGATAATCAAGCATTAATATAATGTAGATGTGAAACTAATTATGAAACAATTGAAAATCGATGCAAAAACAAAATGTTTTTCATGGCAACATCAGAAACACCTCGAAGAAAGAAAGGGAAAAGGCTCTCCAATCAAAACCCAAAAGGTACAACTTTAAGCAAAATCATTCTACACTATGAGAACAGAGCTTAGCCTAAAGCTTATCAGGAGCAACATTTCGGTGAGCCACCAAAATGGTAGTTTTGGTTTGGAATTCGCTAAATGGGTCTGATTATGAAAGAATAAACCCTAAAAAAACTTTAGCAACCAGGGAAAAAAAAATAGATAGAAGAAGATTTAATGTCTTATCAAATATCAAGTATGAGGACAAGCAAAAGAGTGGTGCAAACCTACCCAGGTGAGTCGAATCCATCTTTTCGTTAATCTGGACTTCTTTTGTCTCTTCAAATGGCGGTATGCAGAAGTTAAATAACATAAAACCCTAAACCCTATCCCTATTTCATTTTTTTATTTTATTTGTCAGAACCCTATAAGTTTTGTTTCAAAGTTAGTTTTCAAATATTACATTCCTGACTCCATTGGTAAACAAAATTATATAATGACCCCTACCTGGTATGAGATATAGCCCATGCCAAAAAAAAAGTTCCTTATTAAATGTGAGGTAGTCTTGTGTGAGACCCTGATATTTTTTGAGGTGCTTAGAAAATAAGTTGTGATTTTTCTGGGGTTCTATTGATTATTTTGGGAGATAAGTTTGAGAATTAGGCTTGAAATTGAATGAAAGAGAGAATGTGTAATTCTGTGATAGGTGGAGAGAATTTGTGATTTGGTGGGAAATCTCTACACTTCACTACTACATTTTAGCCCTTGCGCGACGGCCTTTTGCGCGACGGAGGGTAATTCGTCCCACATAGACGTTTTGCGTGACGGGAAAAATAACTCGTAGCGCAAAATTGTGCGACAAAATTAATCGTCGCGCAAAAAGTATTTTGGGCGACGAAAACAAAGCGCGTCGCACAAGTAGCTGGGAAAACGGGCGGGAAAATTTATTTGGCGGTGAACTTTGCACGACAGTAATTCTCGTCGCGCCAAGTTATTTTGAGCGACAAGTAAAACCATTTGTCGCGCAAACAAAGGCCGCGAAGAACGTGCTACTGTCGATAGCATTTCGCGCCAACAAATTGAGCGACAAATATTGCGCAACAGAATTTCGTCGCACATTGTTCGTGCGACGGATTATATTGCGCAATATAAATTCATCGTCGCGCAAAAAATCGATGTCGACAGTGCCTTGCGCGACTGGGAAATAACGTTTGCGCGACGGTGACGTGGGTTGCGCGACAGAAGTTGAACTAATTATTCGTCGTGCAAAAAGGAAGAATCTTGCGCGACGACATACTTATCCGTCGCGCAAACTCGTCGTCTATACTAAGCTGAGCACGTCCATGGCAGAGGCAAACTGGAGAAAAAATTTCAGTTTGCCTCTGCTGTTGCTGCATCTTTCTCAAGAGGTTTCGGCATACAAAACGCGTCATTTTCATTTCGTTTATGAGTTGAGCTACTTCTACCTCTGATACGGTCATTAGGTATGCATTTTTTATCGTTAGTGTAAAATTTTTACTGTAAATTCATACTAACATGTTGTGTCGGATTCACTGCACCAAAAATAGATTCAGCTTCATCCTCAACTTGTGATACTCGCAAGTGCACGAGCCGTTCGGTAGTATAGCATATGTAAGTGCGAGGTCGATCCCACGAGGATTGGTGATTGAATGATCTAATTCATTTTCCCTACACAAAACAGAAATGAAAAAGAAAGAAAATAAATAAAACAAGAAAGAAAGAAAAGAAATTAACTCAAGTAGATAAGTTCCCAAGTTCAATTAGATTAACGGATTGATTCTAGCTAAAGTATGATTAAGCCATGGTGTTTGGTCAAAACCTTGTGTTCCTAATTCCCTAATTTGATCATTTGTTGTCTAACCTAAAATTAAGCATTAGGAACCCATTAAGCATAGAAGAACAATTTAAACAACCAAGCATGTATCTAATCCCTGTTGTTCGAATGTCCATACATACTCTTCCTATTCATAGTTCAATTCAAATTAAAGCATGGTGTATACTCTTAATTCAAACCAAGATAGCTAACATGCAAACCTAAATGGTGATCAATCATTCAAACTAGCATATTAACTTATAAGCATAATGAATAAGAACAAAAACCATAATTGAAACTTGGAAACTAATTAAACTTGAATACTTAAGAAAGAATGTACATTACAAATAAAATTAAAGTAGAACTTGAAAACTTGAAGGAAAATTTACTAAAATCAATTTATTACAACAATTGACAACTTGAAAGGAAACTAAGAGAATTTGAGGGAGAGAAGGGAAGGGAGCTCTAGAGAAGTGTTTGAGAGCTCCCCCCTTGGGGTGAGATTTATAAAGCTTGAAGACTTCTCTATTTATAGGGCTAAGAGGGAGGAACATCATGATGAAATTCAACACCACCATTCCTTCTTTAATACAACCCATAACTCCCACCTCATCTTGTCTATGTTAGTGTGGTTGGAATCAACTCCATCCCATACTTCTTTTGCTGCAACTCAAGCTTTCTTCACATGGGTTCAAAGGTGATCAATTGTGGCTGCCCTTTTGCTGCCAACCCATGTGGTCTTCTTTTGGTTGTTAAACAAAAACGAGTCTTCTGAACCAGTCATGGTGTAGGAAGGCTAGAGGTTTCAAAACTTATCCAATGTGGCTCAAATTTGGATATGTTATACTAGACACCCATTGCAACAACTTCTATGAAGAAAGTATTCGCATCGGAGCAGTAGAAGTGTACGTTTTGGCCACTGCAAGTTGGCTGCCGAAACAGGGACTAGAATTGACTTCATTTCATTTCATTTCTTTCTTTGGCTTCACATGCATGCACATGCTTCTCTTTAGTAGCTCAAAAGCTGATCTCCAGCTCTAAAGTGATCTACCAATTCAATTCCCATGTTCAAAGGCTGAAGCAAAATGCCTCTCATCATTCCTCCTTCTTCTCTCTCTCCTTTCCACCATGGCACTTTATCCTTTGTCTCTTCCTTGTCCCCTTTGCCATGATGAATTTTTGTCTTCACAAATATGCTCTTGCTTTCTCTTTAATAGCTGGAATGCCTACCCACTTCACTCATTATGTTGAGTACAAAGTCAGTTATAGCTAGGGAGAGGCACATGGCTAAAAGGAGGCACATGGCAAAAGCTGGCAGCTGGAAATCCTGCTGAGCAAGGTTGGGTGTTGGACGGGCTGAGCACTCCACAAATGTCCAATTGGGCTGAAATTTGGATATGTTGTAGTAGACACCCATTGGAACAAGTTTTATGAAGATCTTCACCTCATTCGAGCCCCATACCATGCTGATCCAAGTCCAAGAAGCTGACCTACGAAATTGGGCTGGAAATGGGTTGTAGCCAAAATGTGTTTGTCTTTAAGCTCTTCTTCCATTCACCCAAATCAGGCCTTAACATGCATGAATTGCATCATTTCCTATCCAAATTCATCATTGTTACCTAAATCTCAATTAACTGAAACACAAACACAAAAAGAATTAAAAGCACAAGTTTAACTCAAAAACATAACCAAATCATAAGCTAGAAGGGTACAAAATGATATACAATTATGAACCGATCAAATACCCCCAAACCTAGATTTTGCTAGTCCTCGAGCAAAACAACACAAAACAAAGTTAAAAACAAAACAAGAAGTTAACTAAACCACTTCCGCAGGTAACTCGATTGCATTGAGCATATGCAACAAGCCTTTAAACCTCTAGGCATCCCTAGTAGGAGGAGTTGTGTCTCCTGAGGGTTTAACAGAAACGATACCCACAAACATTTTATTAACTCTACAAAACAAAGTGGTTAGAAAATTTATTAGAATTGTTAGTCCTTAAGCAAAATAAAACAAAAACAAAAACAAAAATAATTACAAAAAGCAAAAAGTAAAAATAAGTAAAAAGAAAACTGAAAACAATCTTTCCGAACATTTTCTAAAGAGAAATGACTCATGCACATGACTCAAAAGTTAAAAGCTCAATTTTAGACATTATTTACAAAGCGGCAAAGTTCAAAACACAACATGCTCAAAGTGTAGTAGTGTGATTGCCAAATGCAACAAATTCTTCAATCTTAGTTTTCACATAATTTCAAAAATCATACCAAGCACAAATGCAACTTCAAATCTCACTAAAGTTGTCCTCTCACAAATGAATCACTCAGAAGAAGGCTACAATGCATCACTCAGTTATAAACATGAGATTAGAGTTAAACCGTAAAGGACTTAACTCAAAATTGGAAGATGAAGAACTTGCATTAATATGATCTCAAGAAGGATGCCAAACACTTAAAAGTAAGAAAATGCATGCAATTTAACCATATGACATTTAAGATCAATTTAGGTCTTTATTATAGGTTGTAATTGGGCAAAAGGTGTAAGGTGAGTGAGAAATGAAAGGTATGGATAAAACAAAGTCCAAGAAACTCAAAATATAAGAGCATAAAACAATTGTTTACAAGACTTCGAATCATCACAATGAGAATTTTTCTTTTACATGATCAAAACTCCTTATACCTTCATTTACAATGGTTTACACTCCTTTCCAAAGAACAATTATTTTTTAAGGCCCAAAAATGAAATTCAATCAACCACCATTTAATCATAACATTTTTCTTTTCTTTTCTTTTCACCAATTGTGTGAATTTCTCTTTTTTTTTTCTTTTAGTAATATCCCTTCCCAAACTTAGCATGAAAAACACATCCGAATTAGAGCTCATGAGTTCCTTAGAAAGGTAAATATTTATTTTTCGGGCTAAGGTGAGGAAATATAATTGGTAAAATGAAAGAAAAGGTTTACATGTAGGCTCAAATTGGTAAACAATGGAAAATCATGCTTAAGCATGCATAAGGTTAGCTTGAAAGGCACAAACGATCCAAAGAGGGCCTTAATATCATTTCTTAAATGTCATGAAATCAAATTGCAAAAGAATGAATGACTTTTAAGTGTTCAACCAAATGAATGAATAATGAGATCAAACAACAACTTTGATGACAAGAAAATAAGAGTATGTGTATAACACTCATGAAATGAAGCACAAGGCTCAAAAGCTCACATTAAATGGTTATATAAGTCTAATTTATGCTTGATACAATTCTTTGGGTCATGCAAATCTTTTAATTGGAAAATTATGAAACAAATGGCAAGTGCAAAGAAGGTTTCAAACATATCATGCTAGAACGATGCCAAATTTTTATTTATTTTTATTTTTATTTTAAATTTTTAAAAATTTACAAGGAAAAAAAAATTAATAATAATAAATAAATAATAAATAAATAATAAATAAATAAAATTCAATTTTTCATTTAAGTCATGCAAACATTTATCACAATCTCATCAAATGTGTTCGGAAAGTAAATAAAATCCAAATCAAAATAAAATAAAAATAAAAGCAAGACTTAAACAAAATAAAATAAAAACAAGCAAGAATTTTTTTTTTTTTTTTTAATTTTAAGAAAAACCAAGTTTACTTGTTAAACTCCAATACCCCCAAACCTAGAAATGAACATTGTCCTCAATGTTTACAAATTAGGAACAAGCAATTTCATAACAAGAAATGAAAGGTACTAAAGTAAATATAAAATCACAAAACACACACGAATTAAAATACAAAAATAAAATAATTACAAAATAAAAATTACAAAACAAACAAACAAATAATAATAAAAAAACGAAACAGTAAAACACTCGAAACAGAAAGCCCTAAACAAACAGTCTTACGCAAACCAAAACCCAAACGATTGAAAGCCCAACCCAAAAGAAGTAAACCCACTTTGAAACCTAACAACGGTGAAAACCCAACCCGCAATGAAATCCGAAGCCCACATGTTATTTTTTATTTATTTATTTATTTTTTAAAATAAAATGAAACTTGAATTGGGAGCGCGAATGCGGGATTTCTAAAAAGAAAAAGTGTGGTCCCTGATGCCTTGGTTCCTGGGAAGTCACGGGTGAAAGGGGTGAGGGACGTGTCGGCGCGCGAGAGGCCACTTTCACATCCCCCAAGCCTGAATTGTTGGCTCCCTAACTAAAATAGAATAAAGATGATAGCCGAAAGGTAAAGGCACAAAAAAAAAAAATACAAAGCTCCAGAAAATGAAAGTAATGGGCAAAAACACAAAACACCAGAAAAACACGGAAAAAAAAAAGTAAAGTGAAAGTAAAGGTGCTCCCCCTTGAAGCGATTAGGGTGAGACATGCCCAGGAAATCCGAAGTGGTGATGGCTCTCTCTCATCAGCATATGTCTATTTAAACCACGCCTCTCTAAACGGATGATACCCAGCATTTCTTCCTGCAAACTCAAAGAAAAACATCAAAAAAATTCAGAAGCAAAACAAATGGCATCCTCATGCACTCACCTTGATGATCTCAACCTTGAGCTGTCCCTTGCACCATCAAATGCCCAGATAAGGGCTTCTCCAACCCCTGTCTTCCCAAACTCCACATATCATCACGGCACGGCCTCAAACTTTCCTGAGCCAATACCGAACTTTGTTGAGACAATGCCGAAGAGAGCAGTGCTGCTAGGTGGCATGATTGGCAGTATACTCACACCGGGGGGATGTCACCTGCATGTGGCACGTAGGTCTGACAAGATGGCGGTGGATGAGTCCCACTCTTTATCTGTGCTCCATGCGGTCTCGGCTACCAATTTGGGCATGCGATTACTGGCGAGGACACGGGAGTGTGCCGCGCTGAGCGAGGAAGTGGCTTCCTTGAAGGCTATGGTGGCGGACTCCAGAAGCGGCTCTACAGTGCCAACCAGCATGTAGAAATGCTGCAAAAGAGAAATGAAGACCATGTAGAGCTGCTGCAGATTCTACAAGTAAGAGTAAATAGAGACAAGCCATGATGAAGATGAAGATGAAGAAGGTGAAGGAGAAGATGATGATGATGAATGATGATGAATGATGATGTTGTTTTTATTTTATTTTATTTATTTTAAATTAAACTTATGTACTTTTTTTTTTCTTTGTTTGTAATGCAACGTTTGAAATGAAATAAAGATTTGTTTTTAACACTTAGAAATAAACTAACTAACCATACCACATAAATAAATACATAAACAAACTTAACAAAACAAAAACAAAAACAAAACAAAAATAAAGACTAAACAGAAAAAGAAAACAAAGAAAATAATATATATATTTTTTTTTAAACTTAATTTTAAAAAAAACACACGAATATACAAGCAACTCACGAATGACCAGTTAAGGGCCTCAGAAAAACACAGCCAGGGGATCCGGGAAGGTTGGAGGGGTCACAATGGTCCCGCTTAAAACCCAAACTTCTTAGACACCGAAGGTGTCGCCTATAGAACTCCTAGACACTGTATTGACGGAAGTGCTCACTAGGGTTACCATAAGTTAGCTCATATGAAAAATCTTTTTTAAATTTTAAGATAAGAAACAAAAACAAATTAAGATAAAATGAAACAACAAACCATAAACGAAAATGAACTAAGTACTCTAAACAAAGTCAAACAAACAACATAAATTGTTGTACTAAAAGAAACAAATCAAGAAACCAAAGAAAAACACAAACAGCACTTTCTATCACCTAGTTATCACCCTTTTATCACTATTTGGACAGATTCGTTTCTCTGTTTTCCAGCTTCGACCTCTGTTCAGTTTGTAGACTATAACTTTCAAACCATAAGTCCAAATTTTACGTTCTTTATATGGTTGGATTCAGCACAGAAAAACAAAGAACTCAACGCAGACCAAAAGGTAAAAACAATGACGGAAATAAACAGAATTCAAAGAAGAGAAAGGATTGAAATGCTTCCCCTTGAAGCGATTAGGTCGAGCATGGATGCACTTGGAGGTCGCGACTTCTCCCATTGCGCCACACTTCCCATTTTTATGATTGAGGACTCCATTTTTATTAAGCTTTCATAAATTGCTAAAACAAACACACAAACTTGAAATGGAATTAAAAGGATTAGGAAATAAAAACTAAAATGAAAAGGAAAAACTAAACTAAAACATCTAATTCCATGCTTCAAAGTAACAAACACCAATGGGTTGTGTAAGCTGGGACTTAAACCCAGTTCTCTTGCTTGTTAGGCAATTGTCCTATTCCGTTGGACTACAAACACAACTTGTCCATTAACGCCATTCACTCAGGAAACTGTCTAGAAAAAGATGAAACTGAAAAAATAAAAAATAAAACAAGTAGGGAAAAGAAATAGAACCAAACTATGTTGCCAATCCCCGGCAACGGCCCCAAAAACTTGTTGTGTCGGATTCACTGCACCAAAAATAGATTCAGCTTCATCCTCAACTTGTGATACTCGCAAGTGCACGAGCCGTTCGGTAGTATAGCATATGTAAGTGCGAGGTCGATCCCACGAGGATTGGTGATTGAATGATCCAATTCATTTTCCCTACACAAAACAGAAATGAAAAAGAAAGAAAATAAATAAAACAAGAAAGAAAGAAAAGAAATTAACTCAAGTAGATAAGTTCCCAAGTTCAATTAGATTAACGGATTGATTCTAGCTAAAGTATGATTAAGCCATGGTGTTTGGTCAAAACCTTGTGTTCCTAATTCCCTAATTTGATCATTTGTTGTCTAACCTAAAATTAAGCATTAGGAACCCATTAAGCATAGAAGAACAATTTAAACAACCAAGCATGTATCTAATCCCTGTTGTCGAATGTCCATACATACTCTTCCTATTCATAGTTCAATTCAAATTAAAGCATGGTGTATACTCTTAATTCAAACCAAGATAGCTAACATGCAAACCTAAATGGTGATCAATCATTCAAACTAGCATATTAACTTATAAGCATAATGAATAAGAACAAAAACCATAATTGAAACTTGGAAACTAATTAAACTTGAATACTTAAGAAAGAATGTACATTACAAATAAAATTAAAGTAGAACTTGAAAACTTGAAGGAAAATTTACTAAAATCAATTTATTACAACAATTGACAACTTGAAAGGAAACTAAGAGAATTTGAGGGAGAGAAGGGAAGGGAGCTCTAGAGAAGTGTTTGAGAGCTCCCCCCTTGGGGTGTGATTTATAAAGCTTGAAGACTTCTCTATTTATAGGGCTAAGAGGGAGGAACATCATGATGAAATTCAACACCACCATTCCTTCTTTAATACAACCCATAACTCCCACCTCATCTTGTCTATGTTAGTGTGGTTGGAATCAACTCCATCCCATACTTCTTTTGCTGCAACTCAAGCTTTCTTCACATGGGTTCAAAGGTGATCAATTGTGGCTGCCCTTTTGCTGCCAACCCATGTGGTCTTCTTTTGGTTGTTGAACAAAAACGAGTCTTCTGAACCAGTCTTGGTGTAGGAAGGCTAGAGGTTTCAAAACTTATCCAATGGGGCTCAAATTTGGATATGTTATACTAGACACCCATTGCAACAACTTCTATGAAGAAAGTATTCGCATCGGAGCAGTAGAAGTGTACGTTTTGGCCACTGCAAGTTGGCTGCCGAAACAGAGACTAGAATTGACTTCATTTCATTTCATTTCTTTCTTTGGCTTCACATGCATGCACATGCTTCTCTTTAGTAGCTCAAAAGCTGATCTCCAGCTCTAAAGTGATCTACCAATTCAATTCCCATGTTCAAAGGCTGAAGCAAAATGCCTCTCATCATTCCTCCTTCTTCTCTCTCTCCTTTCCACCATGGCACTTTATCCTTTGTCTCTTCCTTGTCCCCTTTGCCATGATGAATTTTTGTCTTCACAAATATGCTCTTGCTTTCTCTTTAATAGCTGGAATGCCTACCCACTTCACTCATTATGTTGAGTACAAAGTCAGTTATAGCTAGGGAGAGGCACATGGCTAAAAGGAGGCACATGGCAAAAGCTGGCAGCTGGAAATCCTGCTGAGCAAGGTTGGGTGTTGGACGGGATGAGCACTCCACAAATGTCCAATTGGGCTGAAATTTGGATATGTTGTAGTAGACACCCATTGGAACAAGTTTTATGAAGATCTTCACCTCATTCGAGCCCCATACCATGCTGATCCAAGTCCAAGAAGCTGACCTACGAAATTGGGCTGGAAATGGGTTGTAGCCAAAATGTGTTTGTCTTTAAGCTCTTCTTCCATTCACCCAAATCAGGCCTTAACATGCATGAATTGCATCATTTCCTATCCAAATTCATCATTGTTACCTAAATCTCAATTAACTGAAACACAAACACAAAAAGAATTAAAAGCACAAGTTTAACTCAAAAACATAACCAAATCATAAGCTAGAAGGGTACAAAATGATATACAATTATGAACCGATCATAACACCCTTAACTTCTTTGTATATAGGAATATTATATGTGATTAGCGATTGGAGGAGAACGATTTAGAAGGTATTTTCGTTGTTTTATAATATAAAATGTATTACATTATATTTATATTGATTTATGAAATTATGTTTATAATATGATGTTAAATTATGAATGTACGTTAATGTACGAAGTTAATTGAAATTAACTTTGTACATTTTTTTTTTATAAAGCTTAGTTCCCGTTCGAGGTTAGTTGGACCGCGCATGGGTGGGTAAACCACGACTACGGTCCAATTAATTCTTGAATTGTCCCATTTTTTGGACAGTTTGGAAATGCATAGTTATGTCACATAGTTTTACAGTTCCAGGATTAGGTTTCGATTGTGGAGATTTCGGTGTCGTCTTGGTACGTTCTTCGGGTGGTACGTAGGTATTTTATATCTACGGTACACCTCAAGAACTGTACTGAGATGCTGCAGAAATTTATCCACGTCGAAATCTAATCTCATGTAGCTGTAAATTACATGACATGGCTATGCATTTCCGAATGGGATAGGGCCCTTACCGGAGGCATAAGGAAAGATTTGGTACGAATACAACATGATTGTTGTATTGTGATTGTGGTTCCAGGAAAGATGAGCAGGAGGTGGATACAGAATCCGGATAGGTGCGCAGGCGAATACTTGGATGGAATCGAGGATTTTATTGACTTTGCACGGACACACAACCCAAGTGCAACTAGAATCCGGTGTCCTTGCAGGAGGTGTAACAACATGTTGTGGGAGACAATTGAACATGTTCGATTTCATTTAGTAAGAAATGGAATGATTGAGACATACAACACTTGGAACCATCACGGGGAACAAGTAGACATCGCTTCGTCTTCAGGGCCCACAAGAATGGACAATGTTGAACCTATTGTGGATCATAATGAACAAGTCAGGGATATTATACATGATGCTTTTCCATTTGCATCGACCAGCAGCACTCAAGAATGACAATTATATGCTTTATCATATAAATATATCATATCCAAACCATATAAATATATGCTTTATCACGTCCCCTAAAACAAGTTGTGATCATCTTTTGCATATATAGTAAATACAAATATAGTATCAACAAATATTTACATTAAATATCAATTTAATTTTTAAAAATAAAACAACATTTTGCGCGACGAAGAAACTAATGGCGTCGCCCAAACACCTTTGCGCGACGGTTATCTCCGTCTCGCAAGAATAATTGTCCAAAAAAATTTACACCTGTCCGGGAATAGTTTCGAAGTGTTTTTGTGCGCGACGGACAACAGCAGCGTCGTCATAGTAACCCTTGCGCGACGATAATTCTCGTCTCGCAAGGTTAATTTCCCCAAAAAACACAAGTGTCAGGAAAAAATTTTAAACCGATATTTGCGACGGTAAAAACTCGACACAAACATGTTTGCGCGACGGTAAAAACTCGACGGATAATAACTCGACACACAAATGTTTGCGCGACGGAGAGTCTTTGTCGTGCAAACAATTTACAGGCGAAATATAACACTTCGTCGCGTAAACCACTTTAATTTTTGTAAAAATATTTCTATACATGACACTTAGGAATTTTAACTCAGTATTCACTAGTATAAATAATTTGAAATGAAGATCAAACTCTGTCATTGGATACATATAGGGTGAAGGAATGTATCTGTAAAAAATCTTCGAATCGGGGTAAAATTGACCGTTAAATCGTGATTTTTCCTTTATAACCGTTGAAAACTTTTGTCCCGTTACGCAATCTACATACCTTCTTTTTTTTCGATTTTCGGCGTATACGATCTCTAAGTAGAAACAAACAAGTGTGACGGTTGGATCGAATGAAAAACGTTTTCTATAATGCGTATATGATTCACACAATATAGTCATTAACTATTAAAAGTTTATATATAAACTTGTTAAGTACTACATAAGATTTTTTGGTATCCACTAGTGTAAATAATTTGAAATGAAGATCAAATACTGTCATTGAATTCAAGTTGGGTGAAGGATTGTATCCGTAAAAAATTATCGAAATAAGAGTAAAATTGACCGTTAAATCATGATTTTTCCATTATAACCGTCGAAAACTTTTGTCCCGTTACTTGATCTCTATACATTTTTTTTCCCTATTTTTGGTGTATACGATCTCTAAGTATAAGCAAATACGTTTGACGGTTGGATCGTTGAAACTAGTTTTCGTAGAATGTGTATGCTATGAAATCAATTTGTTTCAAATTTTATAGACGAAATCGCGCGACGGGTAACTGTCGTCGCGCAAAACTACAATATGCGACGAAACTCTGATGGTTCGTCGCTCAATGTGATGATGTCGTTTAGGGTTTTATGTGATCAGGGTTCAGGGTTCAGGGTTTAGGGTTTAGGGATGATGTTTACGCGACGGAAAACTTTGGGCCCTCAGGTAAGGTCGTGAAATATTTGGCGGTTCAATTGGCGCTCTGCAAGCGACTTTGCGACGACGCGGATGGCTTTCTTCGTAGCGCAAAGTTAATATTTTCAGTCTGCGCGAAAATTTTAATCGAAAACGCACCATTTTAGGCGCTTCCTGATTTGCGCGACGAAGTATTATGCGTCGCGTAAGATCGTGAATATTTGGCGGTTCAATTGGCGCTCCTGCAACGACTTTGCGCGACGGCAGAAACTTTTCTCGTAGCGCAACGTCAATATTTTCAGTTTTGCGAAAATTTAATCGAAAACGCACCGTTTAGACGCTTTACATATTTGCGCGACGAAGACTCTATTATCCGTCGCGCAAAGGTCTGATAATAATTCGCAGTTTCGGACCCTCTGGTTCATTGTCGCGTCGCTGTCTCTCTCTCTCTCTCTCTCTCTCTCTCTCTCCTCCGGCCACCACCTCAACTCTCCACATTAACGACCGGACGATCACTGCCAACGAACTCAGACCTCTCAGAGCCGCGCCGCGACGATCGGGTTCGAGAAACCGCGGAAATTTATCTGGGTTTTGGGCGAAATCTCCGGCTTCGTTCTCCCTCCTCCGGCCTCCAAATCTGACGACTGAGGTATGCTTTTCCCCCTATTTTTTATTGTCTAGCTGATGGTTGGATAGGATTTGTTAAATTTGTAGCGTACGTTGTCTAATTTTGTAACTAAGATTTTGGCCGGATTTCGGGATGAAATTCCGGCCACTTCCGGCCATTTTTTGGCCTATGTCCGAGAAGAAAACTGCCTCTATTCGATGTCCTGGACCTAGGGTAGGAAGATTGGCCCTTAATTTTGAGATTTTTCCGCGATCGTTATCGCTTTTTCACATACATGCACTGCTGCCGCGTGTGGCAGCGCTATGGAACTGTAGCAAAATCACATTGTGTCCCAATGCGATCCACTAGTTGTCATGAGCGTGTAGGTGTGTTCGGTTTCCAATTTGGATACCGTTTCAGCCTGAATGAATTTCGCCTATTGTGCGATTTAACGGTTTGATTTGTTCGGACCATTGGATGAAACTCAAGCTCGTGTATGATGTACCTTGTATGTCTAGGATCGTATAGGATTTAACGGATTGTGGATTGGAGTCCGGATACTCCGAAATCGCAAACCGTACGCCAACATATATGCGTTAATTAAATTTGTAATATTGTTAAAATATGCTTAGTTTATATATTGGTAAATTTGATTTATTTGTATGTTTGTTAGCTTAGTTTATATAATGACCCTAAATTGGAATAATTTTTATGTTTTATAATCAATGAAGAATGTTTTATATTTTTGTTATATTTTATTTGTTGTATTTGTTATATTTGTTATTAGACGTTGACTCTATTTTAAATGAAATGAAATAAATGTTTTATTTGTTATTAGATTATTGTTGTATTACAGTAACTATTTTTTTAAAACTTTGGTGATTGTTTTTATTGCAAGATGTCAAACCTAATCAGCAGAAGTCATAAGACGGTGCAACCTTCACGTAGTTTGCCTCCCAGACTATGATGTCACCTCCCTCTGGCCCACCACAGTTGCCCGACTTGCCAGTGGGTCCCAGTGCCCCTCATGCGCCGGCGTCATCAGAATCATCAGTGGCGCAACCAATGAGCGCCAGGCGGCGTCATCGCCTTTCCAGCACCACCGACGCTACTTCCAGCGGACCAGGTAAAGATTTCCTTCAACTACATATGTTTCGTACCAATATTTTAGTCAAATTTGTTAACTAACATTAATTTCATATTTCTTTGCAGCAAAGAAGAACACCCGGGGACCGTGTCGCCAGTTGGCTACATCGAAGGTCACCCGGGTGAACAACTCTCGTATCAACATCAGATACGACGATCGTCATCGGGCTGCCCCAACAGCAGACCAACATAGCTCATTGGCGCACGATGTTGGTGCAGTCGTTCGGACCTATTGTCCGATGAAATGGAAGTCTTGGAAGGCCATGCCTGATGCAAGTGCATAACGAGATGCATGGACACCTTCGGTATGTATCTTACATTTTAATTGTTTTTCCTTCCAATTTTATATATTTTAAATATTTAATGTATGTAATTATTTTATTGTAGATGAACTACAATTTAGAGAATGTCAACAATGAGTTGTTGTGGTACATCAACAGACTCTTCGCTGATAGGTACAAGCAGTGGAAGAGCGACCTGCACCACCACTTTCAGGCATTTGATGATCCGCAGGCTGCTCTTCAGGAGGGTTGCCGGAAGGAGCTTGAGGGGCGGGAGGATAGTTGGCAGTGGCTCTGTTGTCATTTTCAGGAGGCTGATTATGTGGTATTTTTTATATTAAGTTCAAAATTATTACACGTTTCTTACTAATGTTTATTTCATTTTTTAATATTTCATTTCAATTTCAAATAATACGTTTTAATTTTTGTATAACAGAAGATGGCTAAAGCAAATAAGGGCAATAGGGAGAAGAAGATTCTTCTCCATCATTCAGGTTCCAGGCCCTTCTCCTATAGGATGGATGCCCGACGTCGGGTAATAATAAGTTGTTTTTATTTACTTTTTAATATGTCATTAATGTTAATTTTTTTTTTGGTACTAACATTTTTATACTCTTGTTCAATTTAGGAGGGGTCCAAATTCCCAGAGATTGACGTCTTCGCGACGTTTATGTTCGACCTGGGAATGAGTTGGCGGAATCCCTTCATGTAAGTAGTCTTTAATTTTAATGATTATTTTACGCGTTCAAGTTTCATAGTTATTATATAAATGTTTTTATTTATATTTTATGTTATGTTAAACAGACGACCATGATTGAGAAGAGCCAGTCGGTTCTTCAGGAGTCCGCCTCCAGCTTCCTCCCGATACGCCGCTCGAGTCTGTGGCTCCTCCACAGGATGCGGGGTTTCAGATCTTGACGGACACCTTGGATCAGACTCTAGGGAGGCGGCCAGGGACATACTGTCGAGGGATGGGGAATGCCCGGCGGGAACCTAGATCCCGTTCATTGTCGCAGTCAAATAGTGTTTTGACAGCAAAGGTGGCCCAGCTTGAAACCCAGATGGCACAGATGACTCAGATTATACAGTCCATGGCCCAGTCCGGCGTTCCCGTACCATCTTTTGTTCCCCCGTCCACCTCTGCGCATGGCCACCAAACCTCCCCCTGTCCCCAATGTCCACACCTCCGAGCCGCATTTGCCAGACGAGGAAGTAGATTTAGATACATTGTTTAATTAGTTTTTTACTTTCTTAATTACATTTTAAAATATCTCTTGTATATTATACACTTATTTTATGTTTTAAAAAACTATTTTCTCTTCATTACATTTTTCAATTGCAATTTGATTTAATTATAAAAATAAAATAAATCAAAATTCTTTTTTTCAAGTAAATTTAAAAAAAAAAATTAATTACTAATATTTGCGCGACGAATGTATTTGTCCCCTAAAGAAATACATAAAAATAAAAAAACCATAAAAATATATCGTACACGAAAATAATCCTCGGTTTGCGACGGATGTATTTGTCCCCTAAAGAAAATGCGACAAATAAATAATTGTCGCGCAAGAGTTTGAGTCACGATCCTTGTTCGTCGCACAAAGTACTTGCAACGCAAATATTTGTCGCGCAAATATTTTTTCGCAACGGAAATATATCGTCGCATTATGTTCATGCAACGTCTTTGTGTTCGTCGCGCAAACAATAGTACGACGCAATAATAAGTCGCTTATAGTTCTTGCAACGCCTGTGTTCTCGTCGCGCAAAATGTTGAGCGACGGAATGTTTGTCGTCTCTGAACTATTGGCGCAACGAAGTGTAATGCGCGACGATATTTCATATTTTTGTCGCGCAAGGACTTGCGTGACGGTATTTGCGACGACTTTTTGCGCGACGATTTATCTGTCACTCTATTGTTTTCGCGACAGATTATTTTCTTTGCGCGACGAATTTGATTCGTCGCGCAAACGCTAAAATGTAGTAGTGCTTGTATTTTCCCAAGTGCTGCACCAGTTTTTGTGTGGTATTAAAATACTAGGGAGGCATGATATTCCTATGTTGGTTTCCTCCCCACGCATGCCTATTCATTATTCCCCTTGCTGGTCAGTTTTATAACTCTCTCTGACGCCTACCTCTTATAGTTCCCAAGTCTGACATTGATAACTCTCACACAACACAAGTTTCCCCATCATTCTCCTCAAAGCTGAGAGCTCCAACTCTTCTTCTTCACGCGTGACTGCTTCAAAACTCATCTCTCCTCAGCTCAAACTAAATATTTCTTTCATCATACTTGTTCATCTGCTTGTCTACTAGAACATATCAAAAATTGAGCCCAATCGAAGAAATTTAGCTACCTCAAACGCAGTTTGAGTGCAAACTGTTCGTCACAGCCTGGTACTTTGTGTAAGGCTCGGGTTTGGCCTTGCATGTTTGTTTTCCACTACTCTTTTGGTGAAGTAGTATTCATCAAATGTGTTCCTCTGTTTACGAGCTATGACATATCCAAAAGTCAAGGCAATTGGAGATGTCTATCTACCTGAAACCGTGTTTAAGGTGAGACTAGTCTTCTCTTTCTTTTTTCTGTTTCCTGGTTTCACTCTAGTGTGAACTTTATTGAGGAATACTTAAGTTAGGTTCTCTAAATTGATCTTGAGATTTAATTTGGAAGACGAATTCTGTATTTTTGGGACATAATTTAATTATTGGACATTAGAGGACATTTAGGTTGCGAACATTTGATTGATGATTTCTTTTCTAAAAATTCAAGAAGATCAATTTTAAGACATTAGTATTGTACGGACTGTTTTTTTTTCTTTTGGGGAAAAAGCTCTTGTTATAGTTTTAATTCTTCAAATAAGAAAAATAAATACAATGGGAATGATTTTTGGATAGTCAGTATGTTTTTGTTGTTGCTTTTGTGTTTAATGTAATATAATCTAATTTGTTAATGACATTTGTGTGCAACTACTCTTTAATTTGTGATTGCCAATTTTTTTTTTCCTATTAAACACAGATTGCTTATTGGAGGCAGCAAGGGGACCTTATAGGGGCACAAAGGAGCACATTTTTGTACCGAACGTACTAATATTTAACTTTATCAAATAGAAATATTTAAATTTTTATGAATTTGATTTCTGATTGTCATTACATGTTTATTGCTGGTGATTTTTAGTTATAAAAAAAATTGTTTATGACATTAAGTTATGGCAAATTTTTATAAATAGTATTTTTGTATTAGATTATGTGAGGCCCTAATTTAAGTTTCACACAGGGTGACAGGACCTGACCCAAATTCCATTTTGGAATATGCGCCGAACCCTGTGCGTGTCAGACACCTGACAAATGCCAAACACACTTGACCAAATTTCCCTTTTTAATAAAAACAAAATTTACATTAGGTTTGACTTCTGCCGAAAATTCGGCAGAGTTTCCCCGGATATGGCTTGTTTCCCAAAAATTTACACCTGCACGAAAAACAATTTATAACCCCAACGTTCAACATGCACAATAAAAGAATTCACACAACCAAATATCAAACTTAATGGCCTCATGCGTTACAAAACCCTAGGGCAATTTCTGAGCAACTAATCAGTTTAATTTACAAGAATAGTTCGATTACAGAAGAAATCCTACATAGTGGAAAAGATGAGTGAGGAGTGGTGACCGTTACGTCGATTCAGCTGCATCCTCAACTTGTGATATTCGCAAGTGCACAAGCTGTTCGGTAGTATAGCATATGTAAGTGCGAGGTCAATTCCACAGGGATTGGTGATTGAATAATCCAATTCAGTTTTCCTACACAAAACATAAAAACAAGAAAGAAAATAAATAAAACAAGAAAGAAAGAAAAGAAAATAACTCAAGCAGATAAGTTCCCAAGTTCAACTAGATTAACGGATTGATTCTAGCTAAAGTATGATTAAGCCATGGTGTCTGGTCCTAACCTTGTATTCCTAATTCCCTAATTTTATCATCTGTTGTCTAACCTAAACTAAGCATTAGGAATCCATTAAGCATAGAAGAACATTTTAAACGACCAAGTATGTATCTAATCCCTGTTGTCGAATGTCTATACATACTCTTCCTATTCATAGTTCAATTCGAATTAAAGCATGGTCTCTACTCTTAATTCAAACCAAGATAGCTAACATGTAAGCCTAAATGGTGATCAATCATTCAAACTAGCATATTAACTTATAAGATAATGAATAAGAACAAAAACCATAATTGAAACTTGGAAACTAATCAAACTTGAAACTAAAGAAAAGAATTTACATAACAATGAAAAGTAAAGTGGAACTAAGAAAAACTTAAAGAGAATTTGAACACAAAGATTTCATTACAACAATTGAAAACTAGAAAGAGAAACTAAGACAATTTGAGAGAGAGAAGGGAGGGGATCTCTAGAGAAGTGTTTGAGAGCTCCCCCCTTTGGGGGTGTGTTTTGAAGCTTGAAGACTTCTCTATTTATAGGGCTAAGACGGAGGAACATCATGATGAATTCCAACACCACCATTCCTGTCACATCTCGGATCAGCTCCGCCGTAGCACGATATTCTCCGCTTTGAGCCCCCCCCCTCTGGCCCTCACGGTTTTGTTTCTGGGAGCTCACGACCAACTTCCCAGTGGGTCACCCATCCTGGGATTGCTCTGGCCCCCAACTCGCTTAACTTCGGAGTTCCTAAGACTCCGAAGCCAGTGAGCTCCCAAAAGGCCTCATGCTAAATATATGCGGGCATGTACATATAAGGCACATCAACCCCCTCTCCGTTGGTCGATGTGGGATCTTACAATTCCTCTTTTAATATAATCCATAACTCCCACTTCATCTTGTCTATGTTAGTGTGGTTGGAATCAATTTCATCTCATACTTCTTTTGCTGCACCTCAAGCTTTCTTCACATGGGATTTCAAATGTGTTCAATTGTGGCTGCCTTTTGCTGCCAACCCATGTGGGTTTTCTTTTGGTTGCTGGAAAAAACGATTCTTGTGAACCAGGCTTGGTGTAGGAAGGCCTGAGGTTTCAATATGTATCCAATGGGGCTCAAATTTGGATATGTCATAATAGACACCCATTGGAACAACTTTTATGAAGAATGTATTCCCATCTGAGTAGTACATGTGTACGTTGTGAGCCTTGAAAGTTAACTGCCGAAAATAGACTGGAATTGACTTCATTACAATCAGCTTGTGGGCTTGTTTTGGGCTTGATCTTCCCTCCTAAAAAATCTGGATCTTCAAACCCTTTGAATTATCTTTCCAAGCATATGCAGCCCAACTCAAGAAAAAATCGGAAAGACCTTCAAATGTCATTTTTGGCCCAGGACGAGATTCTGCCGAATTTGACCTTAAGCTGCCAAAACTTGCATAACTTCCTCTAGGAGACTCGGAATCATGAACCGTAAAATTCTCCAGAAACTAGACTTCCGCATCTTTCCAATGATTTAGGGCTCATCATCTGGTTCATCCTGAGCAAGTACAGTCCAATTTGTGAAGTTGACTGATCTGCAGACACCGTTTTGAGCTAACTTGTCTCCAAAATGCATTTAATGAGTCTCAAGCTTATTACACTGAAACAAGCACAAAATTTATTAAAAACACAAGTTTAACTCAAAAACATAATCAAATCATAAGTTAGAAGGGTACAAAATGATATATAAATATGCACAGTGTTGTTAATATTATGTTAATTCGCAATTGTACGGGGCAATTAGTAGTATAGCAAGACAAGTATGAGGTAGTACCCACGAAGACTGAGAAGTTAAAACTAGTTATGTACTTAGATTACCAAATTCAAGAAAGTAGGAGGTTATGTTTAAAACAGAATTTAAAACAAGAGTGGTTGTGATTGTTGAACAAAATAAGCAAAATGAAATTGCAAACAAAAACAAGTAAACAAATGTAACAAAGAGTGGTTTTAAGAGATGGAAAACAGATTTGGAGACTAGGGCATTCGAATCACCCTAACAATTCAATTCTGGGTTATAAGAAGTCAAGTAACAAGTCTAATTCATATTCAAAGATTGATTCTAGCTCAAGTATGATTAGGCCATGATGTCTGGTTCTAACCTTGTGTTCCTAATTCCCTAATTTGATCATTTGTTGTCTAACCTAAATTAAGCATTAGGAACCCATTAAGCATAGAAGAACAATTTAAACAACCAAGCATGTATCTAATCCCTATTGTCGAATGTCCATACATACTCTTCCTATTCATAGTTCAATTTGAATCAAAGCATGATGTCTACTCTTGATTCAAACCAAGATAGCTAACATACAAGTTCTAATGGTGAAAAATCATTCAAACAAGCATATTAACTGATAAACATAATGAATAAAAACATGAATCATGAATCAAACTTGAAACTCCAAACTTATAAACCCAGAATATTCATGTTAGGTTACATCGAAGCCCTAGTTATGAAATTAGCTGCTCATAATGAAAAATAAACTCAGATAGAAATGAGAAAACATAAGGAATGCAATAAGAATAGAAAAACCCATTTTCTAAAGTTCTTGTGGTGTCCAAGACTTCTTCAAGTGCTTCTCCACGTCTAATGCTTCTCCAAGAGCTTCCCCACATCTAGAATGATGTATGACAGCTAGTAGGTGATTTGGGATGAGTTTGGGTGAGTGGTAATAGTTGAGAAGGAGGAAATTCGTAGGGAAATGGAAGGGAGGTTTTCTGGAGCTGTTTTGGTGATTTGGGGCAATTTAGAGTATTGGTTTGCTTGCTAGAGTGTATGAGGTTGATGGGAGTGTATGAGGATGATTTCTAGATGTGTTGATGGAATGATGGAAGTGTGAAGGATGGCTGAAGTGCATTTTGTAGCTTGAAGACTTCTCTATTTATAGGGCTAAGAAGGAGGAATATCATGATGAAATCCAACACCACCATTCCTCTTTTAATACAACCCATAACTCCTACTTCATCTTGTCAATGTTAGTGTGGTTGGAATCAACTCCATCCCATACTTATTTTGCTGCACCTCAAGCTTTCTTCACATGGGAATTCAAAGGTGTTCAATTGTGGCTGCCTTTTGCTGCCAACCCATGTGGGTTGTCTTTTGGTTGCTGGAAATAAAAGATTCTTCTGAACTAGGCTTGGTGTAGGAAGGCCTGAGGTTTCAATATGTATCCAATGAGGCTCAAATTTGGATATGTCATAATAGACACCCATTAGAACAACATGTATGAAGAATGTATTTCCAACTGAGCAATATAAGTATATGTTTTGGGCCTTGCAATTTGACTGCCGAAAATAGACTGGAATTGACTTCATTGCAGTCAGCTTGTGGGCTTGTTTTGGGCTTGATTTTCCCTCCTCCAAAATCTGGAAAAATCTGGATCTTGAAGCTCTTTGAATTATCTTTCCAAGCACATGCAGCCCAGCTCAAGGAAAAATCGGAAAGCCCTTCAAATGTGATATTTGGCCCAGGAACGCAGATGCTGCCGAATTTGACCTTAAGTTGCCAAAACTTGTATAACTTTCTCTAGAAGACTCGGAATCATGAACCATAAAATTCTCCAGAAACTAGACTTCCGTATATTTCCAATGATATAGGGCTCATCATCTGGTTCTTCTTGAGAAAGTACAGTCCAATTCGTGAAGTTGACTGATCTGCAGTCACCGATGAGCTAACTTGTCTCCAAAATGCATTTAATGAGTCTCAAGCTTATTACACTAAAACAAACACAAAACTTATTAAAAGCACAAGTTTAACTCAAAAACATAACCAAATCATAAGTTAGAAGGATACAAAATGACATGTAATTATGTACCGATCACACCCGATAAGTGACCGCCCCTGTGGTGCCGCTCTGGTACACGACTCCTGGCAGGACCCGACCCAAATTCCACTTTGGATTCTGAGCCGAGCCCTGTGCATGTCCGACACTTGGCAGATGCCGGCACTCTTGACCAAAATGCCCTTCTAAGTTTCTTAAATTCTTTTTCTTCACATTTGACTTCTGTCGAATTTTTCTGCAGAGTCTCCCTTGTAATTCGCTCGTTTCCCAAAAATTCTACCTGTAGAAAACATGATTTTATAATATCAAACATTCAGCATACACAAAATAGAGTTCCCACAACCAAGCATCACACCATTTGGCTTCAAGCCTCATTAAACCAAATAAATCATTCTGTTAACAGAATTCAATCCCAATTTTTAGAATAATACCAGCACAATAATAGGTTTCAAAATAACTTAATTGAACGGTTATTCAATCACTCGGTCTCGCGGCTACACCTAGTAACTCTAGGTTGCCTACATACCCTTAACTAGGGATCAAGCCACACGTAGTTCTTCCACTTTTTATATTGTACGTGTATATCTTTATCGTCTGTTATATTTCAATGTGATTGCAAATGAATCCAAGTTCTCATATTAGTGTTGTGCTCAAAAGTATTCACAACTGAAAAGCAATACTTTCCAACTCCCCGATTCTCAAACCAGTTCCTACTTACGCATAAGTAGGCTACTCAAAGAGTTTCATGTAACTCATAAATCAGCTTACATCTTCCTGCATATTTCACTTTATTTATATACACATAAATCAAACAAACGCCAAAGGACCTTTCTTTCGAAACTCATTTAAAGCTCATATACAAATATATATATATATAATTTATTTATTTATTACAGATAGGTAGGAAAACGCGAAAATTATTAAATAGTATTAAACACGTGAAAATTTAATGTCGATATCAATAATTTAGATAGAATATGTAAAAGTAAAAATAAACTCATCACTTAAGAAATTAGTTACGAACTTAATGAAATCCTTAAAACTTAGAAAATCCTCAATCTTTTTAGTTTAAAACCTCTTAAAACCCAACCATTCTCCACCCAGGTGTACCCCCATTTATATTCCGTCAATTCCTTTAAGCTTCCGTCAATTCCATTATTATCGTTAATTCCCACATATTACCATCAATTCCTCATGTCACCGTTGGTGACACGTCCTCGCAGGCCTTGGTAATACAAAGTCAATCTGAGCCGCATTCCTCGCAGGCCTCGAGAACACAGAACCGCCGAGCCGCATTCCTCGCAGGCCTCAGGGGACTATTAGTCAGCCTGAGCCGCATTCCTCGCACCACACGATTCAAGTGTCCTCGAAACTCGTGGGGCATTATTTATGAATGACA
Organism: Prunus fruticosa; assembly: GCA_018703695.1. NCBI lineage: Eukaryota > Viridiplantae > Streptophyta > Magnoliopsida > Rosales > Rosaceae > Prunus > Prunus fruticosa. Next base: position 28,981,531 of record CM031917.1, read on the forward strand.
AACTGTTTCAAGGCAACTTGGGGGGTTCTCCTGAGGTGGGTTTGAAAACCATAGACTGAAAACTCATCACAAAATTTCCCATACATTCCACCAATCCGTTTTCCGACCTTTGCGTCAACTTTCCAATAAATTGATTCTCAACTACACTTAAAATATACATACCACATTCTGATAAAAACCAAGGTCCATGATTCATCATTTTCAGCTACTGAGTATATGTATTAAATATAGAAACGCACTTAAATATTTGATTAGTTTATTATTCACGTCAAACTCCGATTAACAAACCATTCCATTACTATCATTATAATCTTGATAGCAACAATTAACTAAACAACTAAGTAAATAAGTGAATAAATAAATAAATAAGTAGTCACTACCCCCAGAGACTCCATCAGTTCATTTAATGCATAACTTAACGATCCATACATATATATATATATAAACATAAATACTCATTCCATAAACATATCAATTCATAATAATATCAATTAATGAAAAGTAATAACCTTTAAAGAAAATCCTATGACTTCAATTATCAATATAATACCCAGAAATTTCCATAAAATACTATAAGACAATTTCTTAATCCTAACATGATCAGAATAACTCAACTTTCGGTCAGCACTCATTTACAAGGTCGTTCTAGCACTTCTTGAAGGGTAAAACTACCTCAGAAGACTCACGGTTGTTGGGGTCTTTTTCCGTCAGAAGGCTCGTTCGGGCTTGTTGATTCTCGAACCACCATAGAGTGGTGGATCAAGCCTTCGTTGCCCCTTTTTCTGAGTTAGCGAGGACTAGGCCCAAAGCATCCCGAGGGAGAAGCATGTCCCAGGGGAGTACTCTGTTCTTCTTCCAGCGGCTGCGTGTTTGGTGCTGACGTTTCCGGCAGCTTGACGAAGAGTTGAAGATGACTTGCTGATGTTGATATGAAATTATATGAGCTTGGCATGAGAGCTTGGAGTGTGGGAGCTAAAGATCCACAAGTTTAGCAAATGAGAATGCATGTGCTTGGCTTGGTGTGGGATATGCTTGAGTTTGGGTGTTGATAATTTGTTGTTTCTGGCTATGGTGTTTATAGCTTGGAAGGAAGGGAAAGCTTGGAGTTATGCTTGGTGAGGCTTTATGGATTTAAGAGTTTCAAGATAAGGATAATGGGAGGAAAACCTTGAGGTTTGAAGGCTATGGTGTTTATGGCTTGGAAGGAAGGAACGTGGTTTGATGGTTGCTAGGGTGCTTGAGCAACCAAGAGGTGTTGGTCGATGGCTGCTAGGATGCTTGCAGCAGCCAAAGGATGAAGGTTGATGGCTGGGATGACCATGGAACGCTTGCAGCAGCTGAAAGGAGGAAGGAAGATGAGTTCTCATGGTTGTTGAGAAGCTTGCAGCCACCAAGAGAAACTCATTTTGGTTGGGCAAATGCCTCCCAATTTATAGAGAGTGAGGGTTTTCCTTTATCTCCAATAGGTAAAGGGAGGTGCTGGAACCAGCTTATTTCCAATGGTTGAAAAGGAGTATTGGGGCATGCTATTTTCTAGTAGGTAAAACTAGGCATTGGAAAATGACTATTTCATATGGGTAAGAGGGAGTGTTGAAATTGGCTTGTTTCTAGCGGGTAATAGGGAATGCTGGAAAAGGCTTGTTTCCAATGGGTAAAGCTAGGTATTTTGGAAAATGACTATTTCCTATTGATAAAAGGAAATGCTTGGAAAATATCTCATTTTCTTACCCACATTGGAGAACTCTAAGTAATGGGCTTGGACTTTGGTGCTCCCAAGTAGCTAGCCCAAAGTCTCCATTATCCAACAGCTTTTGTGGGCCTTGGGGACCTCCATAACCTTCCACACCACAATCCCTCATGCAAGCCTCGTAACCACATGACTTAGGTTCATGTGTGCTTGATAGGTGATTGACATATGAAAAATGTATTATTGGCTTCGCATGGCATGGATACTATTATTTATTTATTTAATTAATTCCCAAAATACAGCTTGGATTAACGCATGACCAACATTATATGTTATATTGGGCTTTAAATGTCTTTGGGCTTCTCGTGACTTTTTTGGGCCTCAACAACTGTCAACCGAGGAGTCAAACTGCTTAAACTTGGTCAACCGGGCCCGCCCACGACCTCTGATCACTAATCCGGGAGTTCCTATAGGTTTAACACACTCTTCTAAACTTACCCAGCGAGTTTGGTGCGAATCGGACGGTTGGATTGATCACGATCGCACAATTGTATGGTTACGATTATCTAGCCGTAGGGTTCGCGATTTTGGAGTATCTAGGACTAGATTCACAATCCTAGAAATACGAGGTACAACATACGTGAACTTGAGTTCGATCCAACGGTCCGAACATATTGAACCCGGAAATCGTACAATAGGCGAAATCTGTTTGAAGCTCAAACGGTATCCAAATTGGAATCCGAACACACCTACATGCTAGTGACAACTAGAGGATCACATCAGGACACAATGCCCCTTTGCCAAGTGCCCACGTGCCGGCAATGCGTGGGTATCCTAAGCGATACCAGCTGCGGGAAAAACCTCAAGGTTGCAAAGAGATATTTATCGCAATACATTGAGGTTGCAAAGAGATATTTTTGCAACCAAACTATACCATTTGCTTTTGTGGATTCCCTTATGATAGAGAAAATGAGCGAATAAAATCAAAATGGTTCTTGATTAAAACTTTGTTTGTGAGAGTTGTCTTACCAATACCCCTGCCCATATTTGAGTTAGAAAATGGAAGTTAAATGGGCTGGTGGTTTGGCCCGGTCATGGGCCCAAACACGACACTTGTACGGCCCGTCAAACGGGCCCTTAATTATTCAGCTACATTGTAGCTAGCAATTTAATATCCATTGCAATCCGTCCTCCATTTGTTTTCCTTCATATGCTAAAAATTAAATTATAACACCTATGCTAATTGATCTATAGTTTGATGGTATCATATGGATGGTTTGGCCCAGTCTCGGTCTGGGGCCCGGGCTCAGAGCACTACATAAACACGACCTATTTTATTGTGGACTTTCTAATATAATATTTACACAAACTTGATCCTCTCTATTGAATAAGCATGCAGTGTCTAGAAAAACTTTCTTCATTGTTCCCTTTAATGTGTTAAAACTTATTTAAAGCACATTCATAATGTCTTTTTTCATAATCTTCATCAAGTCTTTCAAATGCTTATGACCATTCAATTACATTTTTTTCCCCATATGAACCCAGAATTACAAGAGCCAAATGAACGCCATCATCATATTCTACAAATTTTTTGGACACCTCTTTATAATCATGTAGAGCATCGTTTTCCTTAAAGGCATTTCATATGGATATTTTGGCCCGATCTCGGGCCTTGGCTCAAGCACGGCACTAGCACGACCCAGTTGTAGACTTGGTAATATCTTTTTTTATATGAACTTGATCCTCTCTATTCAAGAAACAAACAATATCTAGAAAGATTTTCTTCATTGTGCGCTTTACTGCGTCAAAACTTATTTCAAGCACATTCGTAATGTCTTTTTCAGGATTTTCATAAAGTCTATGAAATGCTTCTCACCATTCTGTTACGTTTTTCTCCCTCAAATATGAACCCATAACTACAAGAGCTAAAGGAACGTCACCATCATATTCTATATTTTTTTGGATACCTTTTTATGACGTGGATCATCGTTTTCCTTGAAGGCATTTCAACAGAAGAGTTGATAATTTTCACCAACCTTCAACTTGTCAACCTCGTATATATTATCTGCAATAGTCCACACGTCTCCAACTCATGCTTATCTCTAATTTCTATAATCACTCGACTCCCTGGACCTAACTAGGACTCATCTGCTGAAGTCTTTATTTGATATACTTTATCCACATCGTCCAGAACAATAAGCACATTTTAATTCCTTTGTCTATCACGTAATAATTGGATACTCAAATATTTTATGGGATATGATTTCCCCACTCCCATTTTCTCTACTTACATAGCCCTTTTGCTTTTTAATACTTTTTTATCAATTTTGTTTTTTCTCTTTCTATTCTACCCTTACCCTACATTAATTTCTTTTTCCTTCACTTTTATATTAGTTCTTTTTCTTTATACTTAATTTTCCAACTTGCACTCCATTTTCAGTATTTTTTTTTCCTTTAATTGAGTAAGAAATTAAGTTTTCCCCCCTTTAATACTGAAAATGGAGTGTAAGTTGGAAAATTAAGTATAAAGAAAAAGAAAATATAAAAGTGAAGTAAAAAAGAAATTAATTTAGGGTAAGGATAAAATAGGAAAGAGAAAGAACAAAATTGATTAAAAAGTATTAAAAAGCAAAAGGGAATGTAAGTGAAGAAAAGGGGAATGCGGAAATCAACTCCCATATTTATTTGGATACCTTTATCGCAATACAAGAAGGCTGGAAATAGATATTTCTGTCCAATTTTTGACTGAGTAAGCAAGTGTTCTTGATATTATGGACGAAATTGAAAGAAATTTGGTGGAATTTGTAATGTGTCCTTGAATTGCAAGGATATCAAACTATAAGGATGAAATTAAAAGAATTAAAACTACAAGGATTGAAGTGAAAAAATTGACAAACTACATAAACCAAAATTTACTTTTTACCCTTGAAAAATCACCATCATGTTTTCCAACTGGAGGTGCAGCATATTCTTGCGTTTGCTACTCTGGTTGCCACGGTATCTTAAACTTCGTAAGCCCGGCCTAGTGCCAACTACCTCTCAAATAATGAAGAAAACTCCAAAACCGCAACCAACTAACTTTTTCCACAAACTCTTACAATTCCCACCTGTTGCTCTCACAGTCTCACTGGTTCATCACGACACCAAATACCGAAGAAGGATTTATTTTCGCAAAAAACCCAAGATAAGGATTTCTCATATCCACTCCTCTTGTTTTTTTGAGTTTCCCATGGCCTGTGTTGAAATTTGACTTGTTTTTTCATTTGGTTATCGGTTTTTTTGTGAAAAATTCTCGTTTTTCACTCCAAAGTTTGAAAAGGACCATGCTCTTTGCAATTCTCTAGTTCCATGGTGCATGCTGTAGTAGCTTAATCTAACTGTTTTCTGAGATGGGTTCCTTCACAAAGTTCATGGCATCTGCTATTTTCTTCATAGTTTTATCATTTTTTCTTGTTCCCACAAGAACCCAAGAAGAAGGATTCATATCTGTTGTCATATCCAGCCAGGGTCTTGAGTTTTCCAAGGACTTGCTAATAGAGCAGGCTGTTTCCTCTATAATCCCCCTTCAACTGCCTCAGATTGAAAAGTCCGTGAAAATCCCACTTGTTGGCCAAGTTCATGTTGTTCTATCCAATATCACAATCTATAATGTTGATATTGCTTCTTCATATGTGGAGACTGGCGACTCAGGTATTGCTTTAATTGCTTCAGGAGCCACGGAAAATTTGAGTATGGATTGGTGGTATTCTTATAGCAGTTGGTTATTTGATATTTCAGATAATGGGGACGCCTCCATTCAGGTATACAGAGCAACTTAGAAAGGCTATTCTTTGTTCTTTATAAACTTTTTTGTTCTCTTTTATTTTGCTTTGATCTTGCTTTAATGGCATTTGAATTATGAACCAACACATAGGATTATGGTAGATGAAGCTGTTTTTTTCTTCTTCTTTTTTCTGGAAATTTGAAGTTCACTTCTAATTGGACTTGACATAGATTTTATGCAACCAATAGGTCTCTGATAAGTTGATAACCCTTTGGCTAGCCATTTTCTGTATTTTCTTTACCTCTTGATGACAGTGAGAAGTGACCAACGTGGAGTGGCATCAGCTGTCTTGTTTCCTTAGGAAGCCTCAACGTCCCATAATTTCATATCATAAGTCAATGTAACAGATTTGTAAGTAGAAAATGAAATTATGATACAGTTAAACAATGTGCAGTTATAGTGAACTTTCTGTGGTCAAACTCTGTAATGACCTGCAATATGTTATGTGCGTTCCAAGATCATTGAGTCATGAGAAATTTCCATTGAGCTTGAATTGTTGAAAGGAAAGAGGTAGAGGATTGGAATGAATTAAACTAAGATACAATTTTCTTAGCAAACTTAATCTTCTTTCTCCCCAATTTGTTTGATTTTACCTTGTTAAAAAGTGGTGTTGCTTCTGAAAAAGGTTGAAGGTATGGAAGTGGGTGTTACCTTAGCTTTGAATGGCCAAGAAGGAACTCTTAAGCTGTCTGTTTTGGAATGCGGATGCGATGTGAAAGATATCTCCATTAAGTTAGATGGTGGAGCATCTTGGCTTTACCAAGGGTATGCAATCCTCTTAATCAACTTTGCTATGAGAAAGACTTATGTGCTTCTTTGTTTCTGTCAAAGGTCGTTCCATACCCCCTCCCCTGTTCCCAATTTTTGTAGTTGGATCTGCATCTATATCAACCAAGGCCACTTAAGGTCCACCCATATGGTTTAAAATCCTTTTTCTGACCCCAAATATTGCAGTTAATCCTCTGACATTCTCTTTCAGGTTAGTGGATGCTTTTGAAGGTCAAATAGTTTCTGCAGTTGAAGACAATATTTCCAAGAAAATCAGAGAAGGAATAATGAAGCTTGACTCCTTACTGCAATCACTTCCGAAAACAAATCGCACTGGATGACATTGCTGCTTTGAATGTTACATTTGTGGGCAATCCTGTATTGAGTAATTCTTCCGTTGAATTTCAGATCAATGGTCTATTCATGGCTCCCAATGATGATTTTGCTTCCAGCCTATACAATAAAGGTTCACTAGATCCTGTTCCCTTCAATGCTCCAGCTAAGATGGTTGAGATATCATTACACGAAAATGTCTTTAGCTCAGTGTCCTTAGTTTTCTTCAATGTAAGTTTATTCTTTTCACCTCTGTTTATTTTTTCAGATAATACTAAACAATAATCATTCATTTGTTCCTTTTTTGAAATTCGCTTCATTCTTCTTCCAATAAGGTTATCTATAGTTATCAAACTTCTGTGTACCGAAATCTTACTTCACCATTTCACAACGAACTGACTTGTGCCTGGCCTGATTTGTACCCTTGTAGCTCTATATTTTAGAGTTACATAGTGAAACTAAGATATTATTTTTCCCCTTGTATTCGTTTAGGCAAATTATATGCAATGGGTGATCAACAAAACACCAGACCAGTCCCTTTTGAACACTGCTGGATGGAAATACATTGTTCCTCAACTGTACAAGCAGTATCCCAATGAAGATATGGAGCTTAATATATCTGTATCTTCTCCACCAATAATGACAGTTGTTAACAATGGCATTGACATCATTGTGTACTCTGATGTGACAATTAGTGTCATGGATGCTGATGAAGTAATACCAGTTGCGTGCATATCATTGGTATGCTTCCTTGGAGTGTTTGTATCCTCCCATTAGTTTCATGCACATTTATATCACCTTGTTCATTATGATTTTCCATGTGTTTTTTGTTGGTGCAGGAGATTCATGCTTCATGTTCTCCAGATATCTTGATAAATAAACTAGCCGGTACTGTTAAATTGAATCATGTTACTGCATATTTGAAGTGGAGCAAAATTGGTAACCTTCACATGCATCTTGTTCAGGTACATTCCTTTGTTTCATGAAATGATTGAAATTATTGTTTTTAGCTTCGAATGCACTTTACAGAGCTTTTTTCTTCTTTCTTTTTTTTTCTTTTTCTGTGTGACTTCACGTAGCGTTGTTAATATAGTCTTGTTAACAGAGCCAGCCTGTCAATCATAGTTGAATATAAGCATTTCCTGTTATATCAAGTAGTGTAGAGACATAGTACAAGCAGCAGGTAAATTTTTGGACCTCTTGGTCTTAATTACTTGTTAATGAGTCCCAACTGTGAATGCTCATGAACCCGTATCAACTTGTGGGGCAAACGAGATTTGATATGTTATGCAGAATGTTTATAATTTTTTTTTTCCGTGACAAATTTATAAGTTGAATTCTAGTACGTAGTCTACAGACTAGAGCCTAGACAACGTTACTTTAAAATGCATTTTTTATGTCAAATTTGTCCCGTGTATTTTTTATGACAATATATCTTAGGGAAATTTTAATTTATCTTCTCCTGTACAGTCTGCTCTTAATATAGAGCCATTGCTCCATTTGATATCAATGCCATCAAGATTTTTAAACTGCAGGCCATATTGTCAACAATTCTCAAAACTGTTGTGGTGCCATATGTGAATTTACACCTCTGGAAAGGACTACCTTTACCACTTCCTCATGGGTTTATACTACATAATTCTGAAATCGTCTCCATCAATTCAAGGCTTACGATATTCAGTGATGTTGCGATTGCAGAACGATCTCCAACATTAGTAAGCAGACCTTTAATTTCAATCAGATAGTATGTAAACTTTGTATACTAGTAGGTGTTTGTTTTTCTGTGTACATCGTTTTAGAATAGTGAACCCAATGCAAAGTCCAAAGATTAGTTTAAAATGTTTGTTGTAATGAAGTTTTGTTAGGATTTTGTTGTAAAACTATGCTACATAAGTTGTTCATTACAAATGTTTTTGACTTCTTGACGAGCTAAAGGCTCAAAGCTTAGGCCGAGTTTCTCCTACCGGTTTTAACTTATCAACTACTGGTTTACATGATAGAGCCTTCTCATACCCCATGCTTCCCAACTCCTGTCTCTCCTTCCCTCCTCAGTAACTTCTCTGTCTAGTGGATATGAATAACAGGAGAGAAGAAACAATAAAATTGGAAGTGCATTATTAATAATCGTTTCTTTTTCAGAGTAAAGCTGAGTGCTAGACAAAATTACCATTGTGGTTGTGAGTTTTCTGGTTTGTGTGATTTGTGCACATTATTAGGATTAATTTCTCTATCAAAATAGGGTTTCTGCGTTTGGATGAACTGGGTATTTTGGTGTCTGGTGCATGCACGTCCTTGGTCTTTGACAAAAGTACGAGATATTGAAGAAACAACTTGTTTTTTGGGAATCTGATGTTTTTATTCGAAACCATAAAGTGGGTCAAGTGTGATTACAAATTTTCTTAGAGTTTCTTAGGTACTGAATAAGCTTGAAATAGTTATGTTTGTCCACTTTGTTTAGCAGTTGGCATGATTTTAAGCATCCTACGCACCGATTGCCTAGCACAAATCATTTTTATGTCGTGTTCGAGTCAAACCTTATCAGGTTGGGTTGGTAACAAGGTGACATGATAATAACACATTTAACGAGTTTGACCAGTGTTCATTCTTGAAACATGATATCAACACGTTAACTTTGTGAAATATGTTTTTATCGTTTTTGGAAAACCAATTTTTTTTTCTGGTAAAGTCTTTTTTTAACCATTGGACTTATAACTTATTGTCTATGTATGTTTTTTTTGGTGAAATATGATTGGACGTATGTTATGTAATGTGTTTAGCATAAGTTTTTATGGTAATATTTGTGTATTTAATATTATTTCACATTTTGGTGTTTGATTGACAAAAAATAAGTAGAAACACATAAATGGGAGAAACATGACACGACACACAAAATTTGTGAATGAGTTTGAGTTCATATATTTGGGCATGATAAGTCAACAAGTTGAGTTTGAGTTGAGCGTAATCTTACACGACACAAGAAAATGATACAACTTGAATATGTTAAAAAAACAAATTATGTGTTTTCTTCTCTATAGATGTGTTGAATCTTACAGTCAAACTTAATTACTTCTCAAAATGTATATATTGACACCTAGAGATGAGGTTAAGCATAGGATGGTCATGATCACACAGCACACTTGGATCCACAATGATAGGAAACCACCCAGATTTACAAGCCAAGACCGATAGATTCTAAATGGGCTTGCTAGATTCTAAACTACTACGGCTACTTGCTTCTGTTAGCCGCCCGAAACGCTTCAAACACACGATATGATAACCAAGGAGACCATTTTGCGCCAAGGCCCCGAATACGAACACCAACACAAACTACAACCACAGCAGTGGCAATGCTGAGGAGACTAGTCTGAGTAGATAGCATGGCTCACTTAAGCAACTGGACAAGCTCGACTTCATGAAAGCTGCAAAAATCCTCTTCACTGGTCCACCTTCCAAAAAGAAGTTTGGGTATTGCTTTGCTTTGCATTTTCTGTTTCTTTCATTTGTTCTCTGTGTTGGTTTTGTTTTTGTTCTTAAATCTTGTAGGTTGTTTTTGGTTCTCATTGGCATTGTATGAAACAAATTTGTGCATGCATGTAGACACTAGACGCTTTGTAGCTGGGAGAATGTTAAAATGAAAATTTTATTGAAATTAGGAGCATGTGTTTTAAGGTTTAAGTGAACGAGTGCTAACAAAGGTGGTATGGAAATATTGAATTTGAAGCCAGTTGCTAAAGCACCTGTTGAGGGTGGTCTTGATTTCTTTGAAGTTGTTCAAGGATAGGAAAATGTTCAAGCAAATGTTCGTGTATGTGTAAAATTTAAGAAGGAATGCATTTTAGTCAACCCCAAATAAATCATTCTAATTTTTTGAGTCTTTAATTGTTAGAATTTCCTATTTGGAGTTCAAAGTAAACAAATTTAATGATTAGGTCTTTGGTAATACATAAGTACTGGGAAAGAACTTTATACACTGTCACTAGTTTTGCAGTAAAGCTACTTAATTTTCATCTCTTCTAGGCTAGAATGACCTTATTTGTGACTGCGTGCTCCAGATTATTTGCCAAATAAATCATTAGTGAACGATATTATCTGTAATTTAAATGTGACTGGTATCTAAGACATGTTCTTACCTTTCTCCTTTTCATGGTTAGGCTCGATTTCCATTTGGTACAACTGTTCTTCACTTGCATGCCTTCCTTGGGTGTGTATCATGTTTCATATTTGATTTTCTCATGGTTTCACACTACTAAGTAAGAACTTATTTTGTGTAACAGCTGTGTCTCTGGTGGCTCAATATGCTCGCTATGAAATCAGAAGAATGGAAGCGGTAACTGAACCAATATGCTTTTGTGCTGATATCTTTAGCCTAAATAGTGCATATATATTAGTTGCTCTTTATTGGATTGTATGCCATTGTGTGTTTCTTCCGTCATACCATCGTACCATCGTACCATCATTTATCTTTTTCCTTTTTTCTCCATCTTTGCTCTAAATCTAGGATTCTTCTTTCATTGTTTGAATTCACCATTTACAATCCAAGGATACTCCTTAAGAATCTGTCTAGTTTTCTAAACAACCTTTTCAGAAACATGCAGCAATATTTTATTTTTTTTACTGATTCACTCATCTGGCTGTTTTTTCGCACACACTCTTATATCAGTTGGTCATCATTGGTATATTTCTTGCAAAGATGAAGCATTGTTGATGGCATGCCTCAAAGTTACCTGAGTTAGAGATTTGGCAAAGATAGTGTTGTGAAACCAAAAGTTTCATATATACTAGGTTTATGATTTGCGTATTACCAACTTTATGCTAAGACACAAACACACACACACACATGTATAACCGTATATATAGGCTATCTAAATATTGGATATTTAGAAGATCATGGATGCATAGTTTTTCCTTAAATTATTGAAAAGTTAGGTTGTAAACATTCTAAGTTCTAACTAACCATGTACAACTTCAACTTTTCTAACTAATCTTATGCTATCTAAATATATGGTCTCAAATTTGATAAGGGCATATTTGTAAATTGGCCAAGATATGTGTATCACTAACGTTTATTTCTTTGTTAATCTTGAAATCCAATGCTTGCTATTTGGTTGCCTGCAGTTAAAAACTTTACTGGATTTCTTTTTATTTATTTTCCTTTCCTCACCGAAATCACCATCTCAGGAACTGGAGGAGAAAAAGAAGAAAGAAGAAGCGAAAGCAAAAGAAAAAGAAATAGAACTAAATGCTGCTGAAGAAAAAGAAGTAGAATCTAATCCGGAACTTTTGGAGGTGAGAGTGAGACTACATAAACTTGAAGAAACTCTGAAGGAAATTGTGGTTGAATCAAAGAAGCAAATGAATAGTGGCCAAACAAAAGCGCATGAAGGAGGAAATGAGAAGAAAGTAACAGAAGCAAGTAGCCATAGTAGTTTAGAATCTAGCAAGCCCGTTGAGAAATATCCCCTCAGTAAACAGGATTCTGTAGAACCAAGACCAGCCCTCAGCAAAGAGAGGGCAGTAGGTCAGCAGCCGGTTCCTAATGCTAACTCGCAGGATCAGGAGGGCAAGACCCCAGCTTCTGAAGATGCTGAAAGATGAAGAGAAGTTCTTTCAGTTATTGTCTATAATTTTTCGTGTAGCATAGGCAAGATGAAACACGTGTATAGAACAAATTGATTTTTAGTTTGGGAGTTTAATACGAACTCAATTGTCTTTTCTTCTTCACCCTTTTCTGCTTGCAACATGCAAGAAATACTTGTAGAGCTTTTTTCCCAGTCTTGAGCACCGTGAGTATCTTGAGAGCAGACTTTTGTTGCAAGATATTGCGTGGCCGTTGGTTCTTGAGTGGTATCTGGAGCAGTAAATACAACTTGCATTGGTCATTTTTGAAACAAATTGGCCATCCGAAATGCAAGGATGCATGCACTTCAAATTGCCGGTTCTACTTAAACTGGTTGATTTTTTTAACCATCTCCCAACTTAAACAGCCTCATTGTTGTTGAATTATATAGATTGGAATCAAGTTGAAAGTTTGGTACTAGAGTTGTAACTTCAGCAACAAGGCTCAACCTGAGTTTTGAAGCTATAAGCATTTATCACGGTTATAACTTGCTTTGAAAATTTTCGTTTGATTTTGCGACTTGCAGGCCTTCCCAAAAGGTTCACCTCTCACTCACACTTGATGTTTCAAGGGTTTCAAGGTTCATCTCAGTTTTAAGAAGCCAAAGCCTGTTTCGTTTTCGCACTTGATATTTTCGTTATTTTACTTATCATGCATTTTGTGTAGTCCATCTGCAGCACGAAGACAGCAGGAGCCAACAATTCACAAGTCTTGAGAAGTAGAAGTGAAAATATTGACACTAGGTAATCTCAATGGACAGTAACACCAAGTTCAACAGGCCATCAGACAGAACAGAAGTATACATAATTAATTTGAAATGATGGGTATTAATTTGTGTTTACACCATAATGAACGGCCAATTGGAGAAGAACACGTGGACAGGATCGAATCTGGTCAAAGTAGCCTTCGGCACCCAGAACCTGGTCAAGATTGCCTTCGGCATCCATACTACCGATCCCTCCATTAGGGCAACGCCCACTCCAAGGACACGTGGCGCGCTCACAATCGACGTCCACAGGTCCCACATCGAAATTCTACATCAAGTGCACATCTCCCAAGGCCTATAAAAGAGGCCAACTACCCCAAAATAGAGGTAATCAGAACGTACGGCATACAAGCCTATTGATCTGTCATTGAACTTTTCTAAATCCCGAACTTACTTAAGCATCGGAGAGCCTACGACCGGTACCACACCGGTGCCCTAGGTCTTACCGAGCGTTCTCTTATTTTGCATATCACGCTCCCTACCGAGGCCTTTGAGTTACCGAAGGCTTAAAATTACTAAGTTGACCCTCTGAATCAGAGAACCACTTTTTGGCGTCAACAATTTGAATGCCTATTAAATATTTATATTTGACATCCATTTACCTCTGAAATTGTTCTTCAAATTTCCATATAAATTAATTAATCATAGTGCAATTTGAAAGAGTGAAATGTGATTATCTCCTAGAATATTTTCATTGAAAGGGCCTATCGCTTAATGACCCAAAAATAAAAGGAAAAAGAATAAGAAAGAACAGAGTTTCCAAATTAGAAAGACTTGTCTTTGTTAAATCTGAGAGTACAAGAGGCGCACAGAGGGAGTGAGAGAATATGGAGGCAAAGAGATCATAGGGTTTGGATTTGATTTTGATATGTGTTTCTGAGAGATTGAAAGTCCACCATCCACCGTCAGATTAAAACAAAAACAAAAACACAATATTGAAAGTTCACCGTCCGATTTTATTGGACGGCTCTCTTTAAAACCCAATTTTTCAAGGGTTTTACCAGCCTCTTGCACCTTGAGCTTGAGGTATAAATATAGCTCAGAACACTGAACCGCGGCTCGGTGCCTGTCGATCTGCCTTTACCAAGAGAGGAAGGAGAAGCCGCTCCGCCATCAAAATGGTATCTTCAATTTTTCATTTTCCCTCTGTTGCGTTGGTTAAAATGGTTATAAACATATAGATGTATGCTTAGATATACACACATTAATATATACACATAACTATGCACATACTGAAATTTAAGTGCTTGTTCTGGTAGTTTATGCGTGATTCGATCCATGTACTGGAATGGGTTTTCTTCAATTTTTCTTGTTTGAGTTTTGTTGGACGGTGGCAAAGTTATTTTTGTTGAGATACGTTGGCACCTAGAATGAAGATTTAAGTGCTATTTGAGCATTCCCGTCTTGATCTATTTCTGTATGTGCATAGTTGACTGTGTTTTTGGAAAAAAATGAAGATACATAGATTTCTGAAAAGGCTTAGATGAAGTGCGTTTTGGGTATGGGTTGATTGGAGCGTAATTCAATAGTAATTATATAAAAAGGGAGTCTTTAGTGTCTTTTTTGACTGCAAGTGTGGATGAAAATTCAAAGTTTGGGTAGAGAGAATGAAGGTAATGTTCAGAGGATGGTGGATGAGGTTAAGTGGAATATCTTTGAATGATATAAAAATCTCTATTTAGATAAATGAATGTTTTTTTTGAGAATTCCTGTTTTCACTTAAAATGATAATTCATGGTATTGTAATTTGGTTTAGTGGTTCTGTTCTTAGATTCCAGTCCTTGTTTTCATGTCACTACTGCTTCTAACTTATCGCATTTTTTATATGGCTGGTTTCAACAGTTTTTTAAACTCTGCATTTAATTCTAGTAAGATTGTCTTGAAGCCTCAACAACGGAAATTTTATGTACAATTTCATATCATATCCTGATTACAGTACATCAGTGATGATATTATCAATCTTAGTGCATTCATATCCTGACTAAAGTCCTGTATTATGTTTCCTGGGGCCTTGTTACTTTTAATTTGATGCCTTTTAGATCCTTTTGAAATTTTCAGTTTTTATTCTGTTACATTTTGTTAAGGTTGGCTTCTATGGTTATGATTTTCCACATTGTTTTCTGAGATTGGATCCTTTATTGTTTTATGTTTTCTTCTCTGGTGCTAAGATTTCCTGTTTGTTGTTTTCTCCACAGCCTAAGCAAATCCATGAGATTAAAGATTTCCTTCTCACTGCAAGAAGGAAAGACGCACGCTCTAGGTGAAAATCAAGAGGAGCAAGGATGCGGTGAAGTTCAAGGTCCGTTGCTCCAAGTACCTCTACACGCTTTGTGTTTTTGACACAGAGAAGGCTGACAAGTTGAAGCAGTCTCTTCCTCCAGGTAAATTGTTATGGAAACAATATTATCCGTATAGAAGCAAGTAATGATGCATTTGCACGTCCTTAAAGTTATTCGGTTTTCTGTGTTAGTTTAAAGTGATTTAGGCCTCTAGATATCAACTGGGTTCTCCACAAACCTGTATGATATTTCCACAAAATTAATTGTGCAAATGCAGTTGCACGGGCTGTGAAAGTACGTTTGTGCAAGCATATAATTCTCTAGATATGTTTTCAAGTCGCCCATTCTTTCTTTTCACTTGTCAGGATGCAAGTAATGTCATTTATTGTTGGGAGTGTTTTTTTTTTATAATCTAGTTTGTTGTTAAATGACTTAGGCAACTTTGAATGTTTATGTTTACTTTATTTGATATACTTGGTTTTTTGTTCAATTTGTTGCGACTGATTAAAGGAATGAAAATAAATTTTCATGTCTGCAGGTTTAAGTGTTCAAGACCTGTGAACTGGAATACCCTGATCTTGTCAGATGGTTTCTGGGAGTTGAGATTTGGAAAACTTATCTTTTATCGTAGAAATGAAAGTACTGTTGTAATGAATTGTAATTGCATGCTGCAATTGTTTTAAATTATGGATATTTAGACTTGTTTCATCGCTTTAATGCAATTACCAGTTTTGATGTGAGTTTCTACTGTTTGTTTAGTTTGATACGTTGATGCTGAAATTGATTTCGTTGCCAAGCCTTAATTCTTTGCCGTGCCAAATCACTTGAATATTGTATCTAAATGCAGTTTCATCTTAACCAATATTAAAACATGTTGCAAAGGTTAATCAGCTGTATTGCGTGTTGTCTATTAGTTTTGTACTTGTAGTGGCAGCACTTGAGATTTGGATAGATGTTTGGGTATGGAGAAAAACTTGTATATTAGTGTCTTAACAACATGATTGGTTGGGAATAGCAAAATAGCGATATTCCCGTGCCATACAAGTTTCTTTTCTTTTCTGAATATGCTATTAGAAGTAAAAATTAGTAAGGGTGTTCAATTGAATTGGTCGCCAACTATTGCTCCATTTTGGTTCACCAACTAAATTATTTTTTTCCTATAGTCCAACTCTTTAATTACTATCAAATTGGTCCTATAGTCTATGTCTGCCAAAATATTAATAAAATACTGCCACCACTCACCAGCCACCACCAACCACTCCAATCCCAAATTGGTCCAAATGCAACAATTAAGACAAGCACCACACATATTAAATTGATGGATCCGAATCTCCTCTGCTATGATATTCTCCGTCATGATCTGCTTGACTTTTGTCCTCCATATGCCATCTCATTAAAATTTAATCTAAATGATATAAATTGGACATCATCCTTAAAATAAAAACTCAATTTACTCCTCATTAAAATTCAATTTACTCCTTAAATTGGATACATCAATTACTTAACGTGAAACTTAACCACTCGCTGCACGTCTGCCCCCAAAAATATCACTTTTGCATCATCAATCCAAACATTCAAGAAATTTTAAGAGAATAAAATTAGATAGAATAAATAATATGTTAGATACAAAGCAAAACTATCTATCATGAACCATTTGTTATTTCCAGAAAAAACAAAAAAAAAAAAAAAAAAAAAAAAAAAAAACACACAAAAAAGAAAAAGCTACAGCCGAAGCCCATCATTGTGTTCTTCACAACAGAACTTTTAGACATATGGGCAGAGAAGAGATTTTATTTCATTTTTTTTACACAAGAGAAAGAGATGTTTATCAAGAAAGAAAAACTTTTGGGAAAATGAAAGAGATCATCAGTTGGGAAGATCGATGTTTATATACAAGTTTTGAGGGAAAGAAAAACTTGCAGAGATGTAAAGGGGAAGAAGAGAGACTAACGACATTAAGTGTGGCGTTAGTTCAATTAGGGATTTGTTTTTTTTTTTCCTTCTAATTTTGAGAAAATTGAGTTTTTGTTTTCGGAGTGTTGTGTCAATTTTATATCCCTTGGATTAAATTTGAGTGAGGTGGCACATGAAGGAGAAAAACCAAGCAGATCGTGATAGAGAAAATTGAGAATTTATAATTTAAAAAAAGCCAAAATGTGACCCCTAATTTAAAAAATGTTAGTTTTTGTAAAAAAATTCAAATATAGCAAAAAACTCACCAAAATAGACACAAATGCTCTCATATTTAAAACCCACATAAACCTAAAAAAGAAAACCCTATTAGATTGGGAATCTTTACTTTTGCAGAGAGTTCGTTCAGGTATTGCTGCCCTAGTCAAACAGTGAGTGCAGTTCTTCCTTGATTCTTCGTTCAGTTTCTTCTTCGTTTCTTCATTTATTCTTCATACTATATTATATTACATATAGGGCAGACATCCAAAAACCATTATTAAAAAAAAAACATTTTTTGATGGTGAATTAAACAGAAATTGTATATTGTGAATATGAATTGTGAAGCATAAGAAACATAAGCTAGACTTCTTCCATTCACATCAAGATAAAAGTTTCCTCTGTCTGTAGATTACTGGACTTTAAACTTCCTTGCCTAACTTCTATGGCTTTTACTTACCTTTTACTTCGTATTTTGAATTCGTTACCTTTTTTTTTCGTTCTTGCAAAAATTTAATTTTAAAGAAATAAAACATACTCAGAACTTGTCCTTGGTATCCTTGGCTGCAAACAAAGCTACCAAATTAGAAAGAAAAGTTAGTAATATTAATGGGCATATCATTCAATTAAAAAAAATATCCATGTTATTTATGTGCGTAAATTTCTTTGCATTTTTATTAAATTTTGTTTTTTCTTTCGTTTAAAGAATATATGCATGATAATATTCTACAGATTTGTTGAAAAGATTTCCAATAAATTGGTTGGGGAGTACTTACAATGTATTTCATTTTTTTTAATATGCAAGTTTCTCCTATTGAGGCATTCATGTATACATTGGAAGTTTTGTTGAAGTTGTAAATTTAGAGGAGGAAATGTTGCACATGCCGAGAATTTGATCTTGAATTAATAGGGTAAAGTTCCCCATTAATTCAAAGACCATGTTTTGGTCAGTAAATTAACTTTCTTTATGTGTTGAGCGTGCCACTGTTAGCAATTTTTCAACTCTAACAGACTTGAGAGTAAAAATAACTTGCGCCCCAAGCTACTGACTTTGAACAAACGGTTGTGAATTTGGGTGAGGAATATCTCCCAAGTAAGTTCTTTTCTATGCCTTAGACTGATAAGGACTTTTACAATTTTTCTCAATATAAAAATCGGTAGTTCTGGCCAGAATGAATGATGACAGATTGAACTAATTTCAGCCATGACTCCTTTTACAAGGCTTAAAAGGGGAAAACTGACTATACAAAGACAAGAGGAGGGCTGTGCTTCCATTTCTGCCTGGATAGTTGCCTCTGTTCTGGGCTGGACGGACGTGCCTGTGCCTGGACCTGGACTTTGAACAGCTTCAACTGTTAGGCTTCGGCTGCAAAATCGATACCAAAGCTTGAGTTTGGCAGAGCTTTAATCTATTTCAAGCCCTGGACGGCTTTTGGATGGGCAGAACTGGGACTTCTCCAGTCTGAAAGGGGCAGAAGTGGATGGACTTGAGCTGGAAATGGGCTGTAATACCTGTGCTGCTTAGTCAGGGCTTTTTATAAATTTGTTGAGGTTTTCATATTTGAGAAAACTCAAACTCTGCTTGTCTTGGCTTTTTGCTGAACCAAATTTATAACGAGAGAAATCTCGTTATTGTTGTCTTGTGAACTGGGATTCAAATCAGAAGCAGTGATCTAACTGCCTTTGCCTGGGAGAAAACAGGATGATTCTGCAAGCTTGTTGAAAAGCTTTTGAAATTGAAGTACTTCAACTCTTAGTCTGTTGGGACTTGTTTGGGATTTTTGTGATCAAGTGATCATTTGAGTGTTTGTCTTTTGACTGAGTTTTTGGTTGTGTTGGTTGATTGTCCTTTCTCTGTTTATCCTCTCTTGTATATATAAGAAATGTTCTTGAGTGGGAGAGTTGATTCTTTTAATATTGGGCGGCAAATAATCTCAAAAGATCTTTTAATTTTTTAAAGAAAAAGGAAGGGGTTTTATCCAATTTCTAGCAAACGAGCACTCAACGATCAGTTCCTGAAGTGACTACTTCTCTGTATTTTGGTGGGGTGCCGTGCTTTTCTTCCATTTCAACTGCTCTTGCAAGAGTCTGAATTTTGTGATGGTAGGTTCTCAGTTTTTGAACAGCTCCCTGTTTTCCGCTTATCTCCTTTTCAGAGAGGCAGAGTCTGCTTATCCCTTGAAAATGGTGTTTTCTCTGGAACAGGAAATATCTTTTGAATAATTAAAACGGAGTTTGGTCTCCTGGCAACTGAGTTTTTCTAGAGATGTCATTCTTTCATACCTGCCCCTGTTCAACCTCTAATTTCAGCCGACTTTGTGGACTTCTCCAAGTCAGGGATCACATAGGATTGTTTTATTTAAAAGACCAGTTGGGTTCAGTTTGCTTCGAACCCAATTTTAGTTTTTCCGAGGCCCAAGTCTTTTTCTGATTTCCATTGTTCCCAGGCCTTTAATTGTTTTGGGCCGAGTTCTTCGTTTTGGCCTGTTTATTTGTCAACGGGCTGGGTGTGTTGACGGGCTAAGAGCGTAAGAAAACCAGGTGGTCACAAAATGATGTGGGCTTTCTGCTTTTGGCTTGGGCGCGCCAAATTTAAGCCCAAACAGAAATTGAACCATTTATGAGATTTTGCCCACTTAAGCTCCAGGTACCACACTAATTACCTGCTGAGGAAGTCATTCAGGTAACATCTTTCCTTGAAACTGATAACACTAATGAAATATCCTATGATGATTTGATTTCAGAAGGCATAGAGCCTACATATCAGCTTCCAGAAATGAAGAACCGTGGCAAACCTCGAGTACAATATGAAGCAGATCTTAAAGCCAAAGGGAAATACCCCATCAATAATTATATATCTCTCACTAGATTATAAGAGTCACGTATGCACTATGTGAAGTAGTTGGTTGACATATCTGAAGGAATTTCAAAACATTTTTCCAAAGTTCATTTGAATATTAAACATGCATTTAATCAAATTAATCGCAGCGGAAGTCTAAGGTGGTTGTTTAAATTCAAAAACAAAACTTCTTCCAAGTATCTTAAGCCATGAACATTGATATGTTTTTCATAAATGAAAATTCAAGAGAAAAGATAAGATCTAATTACCCTTGAAGCAATTATATGAACCAATTTGTGTTTGGTCTTCTCTTGATGATTTCCTCTTTGTTGATCTCCTCTTTGATCTTTGCTCCTTAATCTTTCTCCTCCATGTGAGCCACAAAAGTATATGGCCTCTAAGTCTCCACACCAATTGATCGTTTCATAATTGTATATTATTTCTTACCCTTCTAGCTTATGATTTGGTTATGTTTTTGAGTTAAACTTGTGCTTTTAATCCTTTTTGTGTTTATCTTTCAGTTAATTGAGCTTTAGGTAACAATGATGGCTTTGAAGAGCATAATTCATGCAATTCAAGCATGTTAAGGCCTAATTTGGATGAATTGAAGAAGAGCTTAAAGACAAATTCATTATGGCTACAGCCCCCTGCCAGTCCAGTCCCGTAGGTCATATTGTAAGCTTTGTTTCAGCAACCTATATAGCTCGAATGAGGCCACATTCTTCATGAAAGTTGTTCCAATGGGTGTGTACTATAACATATCCAAAATTCAGCCCCATTGGATAAATCTGGAGTCTGTTACCTAGCAAACACAGAACCATGCTCAGGATGGATCTTATCAGTGCGGAAAATGAGTTAGCAATTTGTTTCGGCCTTAACTTCTTCCTCCGACCTTGGATTGGTCCAAATAACATATGGCTGGAAAGAAGACATTCTGAACTTCAATTTCGAGTGCTTAAAGTCCTAATTTGATTAAGAGAAGCCCAAGTTGTAAGCCCTTGAAATTGCTGGTCATGCTGACGTCAGCATGTGCTGGTTGGATGCTTGGTCATGGTGAGCTAGGCATGAGCTATCATTTCTGGTTGGAAGCTTGGTCATGGTGACATGAAGATGAGCTAGGGCTGATGGTGGGATTTATTGGGGAAGTGCATCAACCAATTCAAGATTTTCTAATACAAGTGCATCACCCAATTTAGATTTTCTAATACAAGTGCATCAACTATTTCAGATTTTATAAAACAAGTGTTGTATGCATTAGCCATATTGAATTTAGATTTTCAACTTCCTTAGGCCTATAAATAGTGAGGTTTCCTAAGCTTGTAATAACACCCCAAGGGGGGAGCTCTCAAGCACTTCTCTAGAGCTCCCTTCCCTTCTCTCCCTCAAATTCTCCAAATTTCCCAAACACATTTCCCTTCTCTTCCAAACGTCTCCATGTCTCAAACACTTCACAAACACCTTTCTCTCCCTTCCCTAAGTTCTCAAATTCTCCAAGTTCACAAAATCCTCAAGCTTCCCAAACACCTTCCTTTCCCTTCCAAAATCCTCAAGCTTCCCAAACACCTTCCTCCAAATTCTCAAGCTCTCAAACACCTCTCTCTTTCTCTCCAAAAACTCTTCATGTTCTCAAGAGTTGTACAAAATCCTTGTTTTATGTTCTTTTGTTGTCATTTTTGTTTTGTGTAGGAAAACCGAATTGGATCATTCAATCACCAATCCCTGTGGAATCGACCTCGCACTTACATACACTAAACTACCCAACGGCTCGTGCACTTTCGAGTATCACAAGTTGAGGATGCAGCTGAATCCATTTTGGTGTAGCTGAATCTATGCAACACCAATGGAACCTTGAGATGAGAAGAAGTATCTTGAGAATACTTGGATGCTAGTGCAATATTCTCAAGATTGGTTTCAATCTAAACCACTTTGAAAGATGAAAGTGTTTCACTCTTGAAAACTCTCTTTTTCTCTCTTTGATCTCCCAAACCCATTTGGTTGATGTTGGATTGTGTTTGTGTGTTAATGAGCTTATAGAAACAATTCCCATACATACTTACTTAAGCATTTTCGGCCAAAACCCATTGGGCTTCCAAAATTGGGCCTTATGACACTTAAACCATAATATTTAGGTGTCTTAAGCCCTTGGGCTTGATACCCAAACATTTGGGCTTCCCGTTAACTATTACCGAGGCCTAAATACGTTTTCACACGTAGTAAGTCATCAACATCAAATCAATCAAATTGATTTCCTCATTCTCATTTGTATTACTCAAAGTTAACCATTTAAGGTGTGCGATCCATTAGGTTCTAATTAGCAAGGCAGTGGGAAAATATAAGAACTCTTTCTAACCAACTGGAATTAAAACCCCTTTTTAATTCTTCCTTTATTTGGATCGATCACAATCAATCCTAGGACTTCCACAAGCCAAGAGTGACATCTAGCAATATATCAAGGCTACCCAAGCTAACCAGAATAGATGAAGAACCTATTCAGTTGGAATTGTAATGCAATACGGTCCTTCTCTTATACAATGTTTCAAATCATATTATTAGGGTACGGATTGATTATGTCAAACCCCTAATATGATTTACAACCTCATATGATTCAAATGAACATGATTAAGAACAACTTTCTAAATCAAGCTCAAAATACTTTGGCCAAAGATTTACTGAATCACATCTTGAAACATTCTCCTTCTTTATCGAAAATAGAGATTCCTTATTGTACATTCACATGCCCCTATGATGAATTAAGAGATCCCAACAACACTTAAGACAAATCTTTTACGGCTTGCCTTTAAGAGCTATCAAAGATCAATAACGCATCACAGGACAACCATGATGCCTCAGGTCTAAGGACTAATTTGCATTATTGCAACTATGAGTTCTCGTTTGACATATAGATAAATACTCCATACGAGAACTACGGTTGATTGCGTTCAGTGTACTCATTCACTAATGAGCACCCACATACTTGTATTAGTGTCAACTACACAAATGGTTTGAGACTAACCATCCTCCCAATTGAGCATACATAATATGTGCTAATCTTGACGGTTTATCAATGCCCATTTGATAACCTATGATTAGGAACATTTTGGGATGCTACGGTTAGAGATTAAAGGTCTCCAAATCTAATCTTCTTTAGAATACTTTATCTCTTATTTAGCATACCTTGGACATTTGTTTCTTTACACGATGTAAAAGATAACAAAATAAATTTGCCCTTTATATATCATATACGAAATGTATTCTAAGGAGATCACATCAAATGTATTGACTCTTAGGGCACATTTCTAACAATCTCCCACTTGCACTAGAGCCACATAGTCATGTATCTCATACCCATTATCTCTGTATGTCTATCCAGTTGTGACTGTGACATAGGCTTAGTGCGTGGATCTGTTACATTGTTTGCAGATGCCCCATCTAATGGTAACATTTTTCTATGTGTTTGGATCTCTGATGAGACCTAGGTTCCTTGGCTTGAGCTATCACCCCATTGTCATCACACAGTAAAGGTACTTGTGACATTATGGTTAGAACCTCATTTAGTTCGGTAATGAACCTTTTTATCCAAACAAATTTTATTGTAGCTTCTAAAGCGACAATGTAATCAACTTTAGTTGTTCTCCAACAACTACGTGTCCATTCAAAATGAAGACGTACCCTTGGGTGGATTTGCAATAATTGATAATAGATATATTATCCAGAATCAGTAAATGCTTCCACTTGCTACTCTGATGTTCCTCCCAAATGAGGAACATGTCCTTAGTCCTTCTTAAGTATTTAAGAACATACTTGACTGCTCCTGTTGCGTAGATACAGCTGCACCAAAATGGATTAGTTGCATCCTCAACTTGTGATACTCGCAAGTGCACGAACCGTTGATAGTTTAGCGTATGTAAGTGCGAGGTCGATTCCACAGGGATTGGTGATTGAATGATTCAATTCAATTTTCCTACACAAAACAAAAATGAAAACAAAAGAAACAAAACAAGAAGAAAGAATATACATTACAAGAAAAATAAATTACAACTAAGAAAACATTAAGTGAACTAGAAGAACTTTGAGGAAGAAAGGAAGTGTTTGAGGACATGGAGGCTTTTTGGAGAAGAAAGTAGAAGTAGAGAATTGTTTGAGAAAGTGTTTGGAGAATTTGATGAAGAAAGTGTTTGGAAACTTGGAGGATTTTGGAAGAGAAGGTTTGAGAACATTGGGAATTTGGAAGAGATGAGAGATGTGTTTGAGAAAGAGAAGGGAGGAGTATTTGGGAACTTTGAGAATCTTGGAAGAGAAAGTGTTTGGAGAACATGGAGAATTTGGAAGAGAGTGGTTGAGAACTTGGAGAATGTTTATGAACTTGGAGAATTTGAGAACTTAGGGAAGGGAGAGAAAGGTGTTTGTGAAGTGTTTGAGACATGAAGACTTTTGGAAGAGAAGGGAAATGTGTTTGGGAAATTTGGAGAAGGGAGGAGAAAGTGTTTGGGGACTTTGTGAATTTGCAAGAAAGTGTTTGAGAACATGGGAAATGTTTTAGAGCTTGGAGAACTTTGAAAGAGAATAGAGAAGTGTTTGGAGAATTTAGAAGAAAGAAAATTTAGTAGAATGATCTTATTACAACAATTGAGAACTACAAAGGGAAACTAAGAGAATTTGAGGGAGAGAAGGGAAGGGAGCTCTAGAGAAGTGTTTGAGAGCTCCCCCCTTGGGGGTGTTATTACAAGCTTAGGAAACCTCACTATTTATAGGCCTAAGGAGGTTGAAAATCTGAATTATACAATTGAATTATGTAAACACACTAACTTCACCTAACACACTACACTTAATTCACCAACTTAACCTAACACACAATTGCATTTGAAAACAATTCCTCTTGTCTTTAGGCTTAGTGTTGCATCATCCACTTCAACATCTTTTGGCTCATTTGGCTGCTGCAAAATTCCACTCAAATATATGTATTGAATATGCTTCACCAAACTTTCCCACAATCCACAACACTTCATCATGCATATGTCATGCATGACAATGCATTGCAGCCAGCTTGTGGGCTCCTTTTGGGCTTGTGGCTCCAGTCTGAAAAATCTGGAAAAATATGGATCTTGAAGCTCTTTGTCTTATCTTTCCAAGCATATGCAGCCCAACTCAAGGAAAAATCGGAAAGGCCTTCAAATGTGATTTGTGGCCCAGTAACGCAGATGCTGCCGAATTTGACCTTAAGTTGCAAAAACATGTATAACTTTCTCTAGAAGACTCGGAATCATGAACCGTAAAATTCTATAGAAAATAGACTTCCGTATATTTCCAATGATGTATGGCTCATTTTCTGGTTCTTCTTGAGTAAATACAGTCCAATCCGTGAAGTTGACTGATCTGCAGACACTGTTTTGAGCTAATTTGTCTCCAAAATGCAATTAGTGAGTCCATAAGCTTATTACACTGAAACAAACACAAAACTTATTAAAAGCACAAGTTTAACTCAAAAACATAACCAAATCATAAATTAAAAGGGTACAAAATGATATGTAAATATGCACCGATCAAATACCCCCAAACCTAGATTTTGCTAGTCCTCGAGCAAAACAAAAGGGAAACGAAGAAAAAACAAAACAAAATAAGAAATTAACTAGACCACTTTCGTAGGTAACTCGATTGCATTTAGCATATGCAACAAGCCTTTAAACCTCTAGGCATCCCTAGTAGGAGGAGTTGTGTCTCCTGAGGGTTTAACAAAAATACCCACAAACGTTTTTCTAACTCTACAAAACAAAATGGTTAGAAAACTTAAAAGATTGTTAGTCTTTAAGCAAAACCAAAACCAAAAACAAAAACAAACATAATTACATTAACAAAAACAAAAACGAAAACAAAAACGAAAACAAAACACACAAAAATAAAAAATAATTACAAAAATAAAAAGAACTCAAAACAATCTTTCCAAACATTTTCTGAAGAGAAATGACTCATGCACATGACTTAAACGTTTTAACAATAAAAGCTCAATTTTAGACATTATTTACAAAGCGGCAAAGTTCAAAACATAATATGCTCAAAGTGTAGTAGTGTGATAGCCAAATGCAACAAATTCTCCAATCTTAGTTTTCACACAATTTCAAAAATCATACAAAGCATAAGTTCAACTTCAAATCTCACCAAAGTTGTCCTCTCACAAATGAATCACTCAGAAGAGGGCTATAATGCATCACTCAGTTATAAACATGAGAATAGAGTTAAACCGTAAGGACTTAACTCGAAATAGAAAGATGAAGAACTTGCATTAATATGATCTCAAGAAGGATGCCAAACACTTAAAAGTAAGAAAATGGATGCAATTCAACCACATGACATTTAAGATCAATTTAGGTCTTTAACATAGGTCGTAATGAGGCCAAGGGTGTAAGGTGAGTAAGAAATGAAAGGTATGGATAATACAAAGTCCAAGGAACTCGCAATGTAAGAGCATAAAACAATTGTTTACAAGACTTCGAATCATCACGATTAGATTTTTTCTTTTACATGATCAAAACTCCTTTTACCTTCATTTACATTGATTCATACTCATTTCCAAACACCAATGAAACCCAAAAATGAAATTTCAATCAACTTCCATTTAATCAGAACTTTTCTCTTTTCTTTCACCAATTGTGTGAAGTTCTATAATTTCTTTTTTTCTTTTTCGAAATGTAACACCTCTTCCCAAACTTAGCATGAAAAACACATCCAAATTAAAGCTCATGAGTTCCTTAGAAAGGTAAATATTTGTTTTTCGGGCTAAGGCGAGGAAATATAATTGGTAAATGAAAGAAAAGGTTTACATGTAGGCTCAAAATGGTTAACAATGGAAAATCATGCTTAAGCATGCATAAGGTTAGCTTGAAAGGCACAAACGATCCAAAGAAGGCCTTAATATCATTTCTTTAAATGTCATGAAGTCAAATTGCACAAGAATGAATGACTTTTAAGTGTTCAACCAAATCAATGAATAATGAGATCAAACAACAACTTTGATGACAAGAAATTAAGAGTACATGTATAACACTCATGAATTGAAGGACAAGGCTCAAAAGCTCACTTTATATGGTTGGTTATATAAGTCTAATTTATGCTTCATACAATTCTTTAGATTATGCAAATCCTTTAATTGGAAAATTATGAAACAAATGGCAAGTGTAAAGAAGGTTTCAAGCATGTCATGATAGAACAATGCCAAATTTTTATTTTTTTTTAAAGAAATTTTTAATTTTTAATTTTTATAAAGAAAAGAAACACTAAAATAAAATGAAATCCAATTTTTATTTAAGTCATGCAAACATTTATCACTATCTCATCATAAGTGTTCGGAAAGTGACTCAAAAACAAAACAAGACTCAAATAGAAGAAAAACAAACAATTTTTAATTTTTTTTTTAATTAAGAAAAAAATAATACATGCTAAACTCCAATACCCCCAAACCTAGAAATGAACATTGTCCTCAATGTTTAAAAATTAGCCACAAACAATGTCATAACAACAAATGAAAGGTATTAAAGCAAATAAAAATTACAAAACACACAAAAATAAAATAAAACAATTACAAAATAAAAATTACAAAACAAACAATCAAATTAAAAAAAAAACACGAAACAGTAAAACACTCAAAACAGTAAGCCCTAACAGATAGTCTTACATCAACTGAAACCCAAACAATTTAAAGCCCAACCCAAAATGAAATTAACCCAACAACGGTAAAACCCGACCCAACCTGAAATCTGAAGCCCACATGTTTTAATTTAATTTTTTTTTCTTAAAAAGATAAAACGTGAATTATGAGCGCAAAGCGGGATTTCTAAAAAGATGGAATGTGGTCCCTGATGTCGTCTCATGGATAGTCACGGGCAGAAAGCAGGAGCCACGTGTCGACGCATAGAGGCGCCGCAGATCCACAAGCGAAAATTACGGGGCCATACAAAGTCGTGACGACTTTCCTGAACGCGTCCGTTCAGAGAGGTCACATCGTGATAAGTGAGTTGGGTATGGTTGGAAAGCGAGAAGGTTGTGGGACTCGAGGAATGCTGGAGATTCAGAAATGCTGCGATGGCTAGGGTTTGTCAATGACTACATCTATAAGAAAGAAAAAAAGAAGGGAAAAACACAAACGCAAAAACACACAAAAGAGAAAACAAGCAAGAAAAAGAGAGAGAAAAAAAGTGAGAAATCAAATGGCTTCTTCCTACCCCTTTTCGTTGGATCTCAACCTAGCTCCACCGACTCAAACACGAGGCCAAGCAGGTAGCACCAGGTATGGATGCCCTACTTTGCCTCCGCACGGGGCCCTGACTGTCAATGACTCGATACTCCTGGACAACGATGTTGCCATTGGAGTTGGTAGAAATTTGGTGACTCCTAAAGATATACGTGTGTTCGGGACAAGGGATGACAACCGGGTCATGAGTGATGCCCTGGCACTGAGCATGAGAGTACAGCATGTGTCGCAAGTTTGGTTCATCGCCTACTTGCGAAGTCCCATGAGGTAGAGGTGCTGAAAGGTCAGTTGCGGCGGAGCACAGTATGGTTGAAGAGTGTCAGAGTGCTATAAAAAGCTTGAAAAGGGAGCGGTCAAGGATAGTGGAGGTGAATCGACACCAGCTAGAAGTATTGCGGGATGAGAATAAAAACCTATCAAAGATGGTAGAGTTGTACTCTCGCGACATGCGGAAACAGCTGGAAGACCTAGACCGACCGGGCAAACGCAAGAAACCAGATCGCGAGAAAAGTTATCCTGAAGCTAAGATTGCGATCTTTGGGAGCTCAAGTGATGAGCCCCAAGAGGCTGTGCGTGAAGCCCGGAAGAAGACAACCAGATGGCCAAACTAAAAGCTCCTATGGTCGAGACACCGAAGGCCAAGGAGAAATGATTTCAGTTTTTATTTATTATTTACTTAAAAATGTATGTTTGTTTGTTTTTTTTTTAATTGGGAAATAAAAAGTTATGTTATCTCAAAGACACGAATGATCCTAAATTTAAAGAACGACGATCAAACAAAAACATGAAAACCCAAACATGCATTTTTATTTTTAGTTAAGTAAACACACAAGTAACTGCTTTTTCTTTTAAGAGAAAAACTTAAGGATGACCAGTTAAGGGCCTCAGAAAACACAGCCAGGGGATCCGGGAAGGTTGGAGGGGTCACAATGGTCCCTCTTAAAACCCAAACTTCTTAGACACCGAAGGTGCCGCCTAAAGAACTCCTAGACACTCTATAGACTGCGGTTGCTTACTGGAGTTACCAAAAATTTAACTCCTTCAAAGAATATCCTATGAGTTTTAAATTATACTACATAATTAAATAAAAACAAAATAAAAATAAAAACTGAAATAAACACACAATTCAAACAAGAATTTAAAAGAAGAGTTGGGATTCTTGCACCAGGTGTCCAAGACGCATCTTTAATTTTGTCTCTTCTTCAACTTAAATTCTTGAGAAACCTGACAAACAAGAAGAAAACAATTGAAAAAAAACAAAATAAATAAAATAACAATTGAAAAAGCAAAAACACAAACATCAAAAAAAACAGGGAGGCAAAAGTAAGTTAAAGTGTCGACATGCTCCCTTTAAAAAAACGTGCTCGCAATTTGCGGAAGAAATGAAGGGATCCGAGAGAAAAGAGCACAGGATAGCACCCTCGAGATCCGAAGTGCTTTCGGCTCCCTCGTCTGTATAAGTCTATTTAAACTCATCTCGGTGAAGTAGAAGAGCACCTCGCATTTCTTCCTGAATTAGAAGGAAAACATCAAAAAATCCAGAAACAAAACAATGGCATCTTCATGCACTCACCTTGATGATCTCAACCTTGAATTGACCCTTGCGCCACCGAATGCGCAGAGGAAGGGCTCCTACAAACCATGTCTTCCCAAACTCCACATATCATCATGGTACGGCCTCAAACTTTGCTGAAGCAATACCGAACTTTTTTGAGGCGTGTCGAACAGAGCAGTGCTGCTAGGAGGCATGGTTGGCAGCAAGCTCACACGGACGGATCATCTGCATGTGGCGCAGAGGTCTGACAAGGCAGCGGTGGAGGAGTCCAACAATTTAACTGTGCTCCACGCGGTCTCGGCTACCAACTTGGGCATGCGTTTACTGGCGAGAACACGGGAGTGTGCCGCGCTAAGCGAGGAAGTAGCTTCCTTGAAGGCTATGGTGGCGGACTCCAGAAGCGGCTCTATTGCGCCAATCAGCACGTGGAAGCACTGCAGAGAAAGAATGAGGACCATGTGGAGCTGCTGCAGATTCTGCAAGTAAGAGATAACAGAGGCATGCCATGAAGATGAAGATGAAGATGATGAAGATGTTGTTTTTATTTTTAATTTATTTGAATGTTTTTTTTTTGTTTTTTAAACTTTTTAACTTTTTTTTTTTTTTTGTTTGCAGTGTTTGAATGAAAATAAAAATGTGTTTTTAACACTCAGAAATAAACTAACTAACCACACTACGTAAATAAATACATAAACTAATTTAACAAAACAAGACAAAGAAAACAAAGAAGTTCCAAATTGATTTTTTTTTTTAAATTTATTATTATTTACAACTAAATGACCACACAAAGAAAAAAAAACAAAGAAGTTCCAAATTACAATTTACAAGGAAAAATAAATAAAAACTCAAATTTCAAAAAAAAAAATTTGTTTTGTTTTGTTTTTGTTTTTGTTTTTGTTTTTTGTTTTGTTTTTGTTTTTAAAACACACAAATATACAAGCAACTCATGGATGACCAGTTAAGGGCCTCAGAAAACACAGCCAGGGGATCCGGGAAGGTTGGAGGGGTCACAAAGGTCCCACTTAAAACCCAAACTTCTTAGACACCGAAGGTGTCGCCTAAAGAACTCCTAGACACTGTATTGACGGAGACGCTCAGCTGGAGTTACCACGAGTCAGCTCATATAAAAATCTTTTTAATTTTTTTTTAATAAAAGAAATAGAAAATTAAAATTACTGAAATAATAACAAAACAACTAAAGAGAAAGGATTGGAATACTCCCCCTTGAAGCGATTAGGTCGAGCGTGATGCACTTGGAGGTCGCGACTTCTCCCACTGCTCCACACTCCCCATTCTTATGATTGAGGTTACCATCTCTCTCCATTTTTATTAAGCTGTCATAAATTGCTAAAACAAACACAGAAAACTTGAAACAGAATTAAAGGATTAGGAAATAAAAACTAAAATTGAAAGGAAAATCAACACACGTCCAATTTCATGCTTCAAAGTAACAAGCAACAAAGTAATCAAACTAGCTTATGGAGTTCGTTCTTTCTCAAATATGATTATCCATATGGTGTGTGGTTTTAATCAAGTATTCAGAAAAAGCATTTAGCTATGGTGTTTAGTCTAAACACAAATTCCGAACCCATTAAGAACAAGAAGAACAAAAGAGAACTAAGTAGAATTTAAACATGGTGTTTGTCTTCAATATCTACCCATTCATTCACTAATCAGTCCAAGAGTCATATGGTGTTTATGTAAACTTGAACAAGATAATTAATTAAGAGCAAGTGAATGAAACCATAAACTAGAAATAATCAACATGCTACTTGAACCTTTTTGTTTTTGGGTGTTGTGTAAGCTGGGACTCAAACCCAGTTCTCTTGCTTGTCAGGCAATTGTCCTTGTCCGTTGGACTACAAACACAACTTGTCAATTAACCTCATTAACTTTAAAACATGAAACTGTCCAGTTATACAAAAGATAAAAATAAATAAAAAGTAGAAAAACCAAATAGAATTAAACAATGTTACCGATCCCGGCAACGGCGCCAAAAACTTGTTGCGTAGATACAGCTGCACCAAAATGGATTAGTTGCATCCTCAACTTGTGATACTCGCAAGTGCACGAACCGTTGATAGTTTAGCGTATGTAAGTGCGAGGTCGATTCCACAGGGATTGGTGATTGAATGATTCAATTCAATTTTCCTACACAAAACAAAAATGAAAACAAAAGAAACAAAACAAGAAGAAAGAATATACATTACAAGAAAAATAAATTACAACTAAGAAAACATTAAGTGAACTAGAAGAACTTTGAGGAAGAAAGGAAGTGTTTGGGAAAAGTGTTTGAGGACATGGAGGCTTTTTGGAGAAGAAAGTAGAAGTAGAGAATTGTTTGAGAAAGTGTTTGGAGAATTTGATGAAGAAAGTGTTTGGAAACTTGGAGGATTTTGGAAGAGAAGGTTTGAGAACATTGGGAATTTGGAAGAGATGAGAGATGTGTTTGAGAAAGAGAAGGGAGGAGTATTTGGGAACTTTGAGAATCTTGGAAGAGAAAGTGTTTGGAGAACATGGAGAATTTGGAAGAGAGTGGTTGAGAACTTGGAGAATGTTTATGAACTTGGAGAATTTGAGAACTTAGGGAAGGGAGAGAAAGGTGTTTGTGAAGTGTTTGAGACATGAAGACTTTTGGAAGAGAAGGGAAATGTGTTTGGGAAATTTGGAGAAGGGAGGAGAAAGTGTTTGGGGACTTTGTGAATTTGCAAGAAAGTGTTTGAGAACATGGGAAATGTTTTAGAGCTTGGAGAACTTTGAAAGAGAATAGAGAAGTGTTTGGAGAATTTAGAAGAAAGAAAATTTAGTAGAATGATCTTATTACAACAATTGAGAACTACAAAGGGAAACTAAGAGAATTTGAGGGAGAGAAGGGAAGGGAGCTCTAGAGAAGTGTTTGAGAGCTCCCCCCCTTGGGGGTGTTATTACAAGCTTAGGAAACCTCACTATTTATAGGCCTAAGGAGGTTGAAAATCTGAATTATACAATTGAATTATGTAAACACACTAACTTCACCTAACACACTACACTTAATTCACCAACTTAACCTAACACACAATTGCATTTGAAAACAATTCCTCTTGTCTTTAGGCTTAGTGTTGCATCATCCACTTCAACATCTTTTGGCTCATTTGGCTGCTGCAAAATTCCACTCAAATATATGTATTGAATATGCTTCACCAAACTTTCCCACAATCCACAACACTTCATCATGCATATGTCATGCATGACAATGCATTGCAGCCAGCTTGTGGGCTCCTTTTGGGCTTGTGGCTCCAGTCTGAAAAATCTGGAAAAATATGGATCTTGAAGCTCTTTGTCTTATCTTTCCAAGCATATGCAGCCCAACTCAAGGAAAAATCGGAAAGGCCTTCAAATGTGATTTGTGGCCCAGTAACGCAGATGCTGCCGAATTTGACCTTAAGTTGCAAAAACATGTATAACTTTCTCTAGAAGACTCGGAATCATGAACCGTAAAATTCTATAGAAAATAGACTTCCGTATATTTCCAATGATGTATGGCTCATTTTCTGGTTCTTCTTGAGTAAATACAGTCCAATCCGTGAAGTTGACTGATCTGCAGACACTGTTTTGAGCTAATTTGTCTCCAAAATGCAATTAGTGAGTCCATAAGCTTATTACACTGAAACAAACACAAAACTTATTAAAAGCACAAGTTTAACTCAAAAACATAACCAAATCATAAATTAAAAGGGTACAAAATGATATGTAAATATGCACCGATCAGCTCCCAATTGATCCAACCATAGGCTTGATTTATATCTTCTAGTTATACTCGTATAACTTGATATCATGTCTTGTACATGCTATGACATATATGAGAATCCCTATTGCATATGCATAAGAGATTTTACTCAACTTCTGTATCTCATAATGAGTTTTTGGACACATGCTCTTAGAAAAATGAAGTCCATGTCGTATCCTGGAAGTAAACCTTTCTTAGACTGTTCCATATGAAATCTCCTTAGCATCTTATCAACATACAAGGATTGAGATAATCCAATTATTCTCTTAGATCTATCAGGATAAATCTTTATCTCAAGTATGTAAGATGCTTCTTTAAAATCTTTCATTAAGAATGATTTTAATGAGTCACAGCTTCACTGAAGATATCATTCCTATATCGTTTCCGATAAGTAGTATGTCATCTACATACATCACTAGGAATACTACTAAACTCCCACTGACCTTTTGTACACTCATTGGTCATCCATGTTTTGTATGAAGTCAAACGATTTAACAACTTCATCAAATAGGATGTTTCAACTCCAAGAACCTTGCATCAACCCATAAATGGATCAATGTGGTTTGCATACCTTATGCTTATCAACTTCAGAAATGAAGCCTTCAAGTTGATCTATATATAGTTCTTCCTGAAGGTGGCCATTCAGAAAAGCCGTCTTCACATCCATTTTGACAAATCTCATAATCATGGTATGCAGCTATTGCAAGCCAAATCCAAATAGACTTTGTCATAGTGACAGGAGAGAAGGTTTCTTCATAGTCAATCCCTTCTCTTTGCTTGTAGCACTTTGCTACTAGCCTTGCTTTGAAGGTTTCTACTATCCCATCTGAGCCTATCTTCCTGTTAAAGATCCATTTATTCCCTATTGGTACAATACCAGGAGGAGGATCACTAGAGTCCAGACTTTGTTGGTATACGTAGAATCCATTTCGGATTTCATGGCTCCAAGCCATTTCTATGAGTCAATGTCTGACATAGCCTCATTGTAGTTCGAAAGGTCCTTCGATATCTTTACAATCACTTAGGAGATTTAACTCTCCTTTGTTGTCGATGAAGGAAACCACAATACCTTTTAGGCATTCTGCTAACCCCTCTTGAACTACGTGGAGTCTGTGTCACAACAGGTTTGTGGATCTGGGATTGCACTTAGTTCAGTGTTGATTTCTAGCTCATTGGACAATTCCTTGAGTTCTATCTCATGTCCCCCTTTTCCCATCAAGAGTGTATTCTCCTTTTAGGAAGGTAGCTGACCTTGCGACAAACAACTTTTGCTTGTTGATGTGATAGAAGTAATATCCCATAGTTTCCTTGAGATACCCTATAAATCTACACTTCACTAACCTTGCATTTAGTTTATCCACATCTTGCCTTTACATATGCTGGACAACCCCAAATCTTGATCTAATCAAGACTTGGTTTCTTCCCAAATCACATTTCAAATGGAGTTTGTGGAACGGATTTTGGAAGACACTCTATTTAACAATTTCAAGTTCATATCCCTAAAAAAGATATAGGTAAATTAGTACAACTCATGGAACTCATTTTAGAAACTCCATTATGTTGTGGAATTCCTGGTGGAGTCCATCGTGATAAGATGCCATGTTCCTTGAGGTAATCAAGAAACTCTGTGCTTAAGTATTCACATCCTCGATCGAATCTAAGGATTTTAATACTCTTGCCTGTTTGGTTTTCAACTTCATTTTTGAATTCCTGAAATTTTTCAAAATTCAGATTTATGCTTCATTAAGTATAAATACCCGAACCGTGAATGATCATCGGTAAAGGTAATGAAGTATGAATAACCGCCCTCTGTGTTTGTATACAAAAATCCACAAACATCTTAGTGAATTAATCCCAACAGTTCTGTAACTCTTTCTCCTTTACCAGTGAAAGGAGACTTGGTCATTTTGCCATGTAGACAAGATTCACAAGTAGGCATAGGAACATGATCAAGTGATCCAAAAGGTTCCATCGTTTGCCATCCAGTGAATTCTATCTTGGCTAATGCCTCCAAGTTTAAGGTGTCACAATTTAGTTGATGTATCCACATATCTAGGCCTCTCAGGTCTAGTTGCATCTTTATCCATATACAGTTAATGCTACCATTCAAAAATGAAAAGAGATCATCAATCAAAATTGCATAAGCAACGATTTGATTGATATGTGAAATAGAACAAAGCATTTTGTCAAACAAAACATCAAATTCAGCTCTTAAAAATATAGAGACGGATATTAAGTTCTTTACACATCCAGAAATGAAATAACAATTATTTCAAATTTAGGTCCTCTTCGGAGGGTAGACTGAGATGTTAGGTGCCTATTGCATTGGCAACTACATTAGTGCTATTTCCCACGGTTAGCACCATTTATCATTTTCCAAGTCTTCTACTCCCACTAGTCCATGCACACAATTGCATATATGTTGACTAGCTCCTGAATCAACTATTCAGTTTAGAAGCTTTAACTGTAATTACTAATTTCAGAACAAGAGAGTGACCTTCTGAAGGTTTTTCTCTTGAGGCTTGCAATTTCTCTTCCAATGTCCATCCTTGCCACAGTAAAAACAAGTACCTTTCAGTTACTTGTCTTTCTTTTGTATTCTTTCTTCCTTGGGTTTTTAGAAAATCTTTCTTCTTATGTCCTTTATCCTTACCTTTTGTTTGGATTTGGAAAAAGAAGAACCCTTCTAAAATTTGCAACTATCCTCTTTAACCCTTTATCTTTCGAGATATTCATTTAAGCTACTATAGCTATATTGAGTAGCTCATATAGGGTATCATTCATCTTTCCCATATTATAGTTCATAACATATTGGGATTAACTGATGATAGGGATGAAAGAAAGAATCTCGTTGAACTTCAACATCAAAGAAAAATCCATATTTTCCAATATCTTAAGTAATTATATTACTTTGAGATCATGTTGATTAACCGGGAACCCACTTACCATTCTTGTCATAACAAGTTCACATATGGTAATGTAAGCTAGGAGTAGCTTCACCTTTTCATGGATGCCAACATGTAACTTTTACCTTAGTTGTCATCTAACACATGCTTCTTATAAGCCTTTGTCTCCTCCTCAATGGCATATGGACCAAGAGGGGTATGTGGTGGGGTTTTTCTTATACACAACTAATCTTATCCAATTATAGGACAACTTGGTGTTTGTGCAATCAAACCGGATAGTTCGTGTCATCTTGGACGTTTGAGTCAAGTATCTTTGAGATTGGGTTTGTGATGGTTAATTTGAAATTCTGCAAAATGTAAATAGATTTTAATTTAGATTAATCTTCTACCAAGGACTTAGGGTCTTTAAGTCATGATGGTAGCTCCCACTATTTTTGGCAAATTTCATATCCCTCCTGAAATCCGAGAGTTTCCGTTGAAACTCTTAGTGGGGATGAGAGTCTCACTTTCACATAGTTTTCATCAACCTAACAGTTTGTTGGATTGCTATGATACTAATGAGAGGATACTCTTATCCAATCACATCATTAATGTGAATACCCATTACTATGGCCTCTAGAGAACTAGACCTCAACCTAACAGTTTGTTGGTTTCGTTCGTCTTAGTTAAGTTATTCCCACCATGCTTGTGGGTATAGGGTTTCAAGTATGACCTCAACCTAACAGTTTGTTGGCCACACTCGTTATCTATCCGCACTACATCAAGTATGTGTAATAGGCTTCCCTTGGATGGTTACAAGTACTGGATGTTGCCTCACTGAGGTCCAACAAGGTGTAAATGTGCCACCCAATAAGAGACTACCACGGTGGAAGGCCACAAAATAGCATTCAAAGTGCCATTTCGCTTATCAACTTAATATTGCTTTGAGGGTAGTTAAATTGGTCTCATATTAATCCAATTTTAATCCTATTAAAATTACTTATCTAATCTCATTAAATGGTTCCCAGTGCAATATATTAGTAGCACATAATACTCCCACTAAATGTTTTAGAAACCATTTGCTTGAGATAGTGGAAATACATTATACTACTAATTGATTAATTATCATCATTACCGAACATTCCAATTGCATTGGGCTTATAGGATGATTATGGACTTTCTTGTTGATCCAACACGAGCCACCATGTTGGATCATGGTCTTGGATGGTGATTCATTTTAATTACGCGCATAAAAATAAATTAGGCATGAAAGCCATTTCATTATTACATAGCCAAATAAATTAGGCATGAAAGCCATTTCATTATTACATAGCCAATCAAAATCGAATACATATCCAATAAGCGGCCAATCTCATAGCTCAATTGTTTGGTCTAAGTCCATAACCATTCTTTAATTATTTAAACGCTTTAAACAATTAAACTAGCAATGTAAAAACATGCTCTTGGGTTGCATACATATATATGGGTTTAATTCAAGTGGTAACCATATTTAAATAAAATAAATTTACCATGGAGTGAAAATATTTTACTACAATAGTAAATGTAATTGTAGAAACCTTTTAGGCATAGTTACACTTATCATATATTGCAACTATATCCAAAACTATTCAACAATTAATAATGGATCCAAAGTTGATCCACTAGGGTGTGGGGTTAATGCATGCATTTGTATAATACAAAGTGGTGATCATGATTTTTTCAAATTATTCCAACAAGATGAATAATCATGAATGTGACTAGGTAGGCCAACCACACTCACCAAAGTAATCAAAATTAATTTTAGTGTGGTAGATAAATAATTAGTGATATGAATAATTTGACCAACTTTTGCATTTTATATCAAATCACCATCATTTACATGTAGATAGTCCCACACACTCATCAAAGTAATCTTATTAATTTTAGTGTGGTGGGTAAATGTTTATTTAGTGGAAACATTTTTGAAAAACTTTTAATTTTATAATAAAACACCATTATCATCTTTTGACCTATTTTGGTGGAAAATTCCACTAAACACAATCATCAAAATTAGCCACCTAACTTATGGATCAAAAAGATCCCATAACAAGAACATCAAGAACACCAAGAACATGCATATGAACTTATATGAATGTTCATGCTATTTCCGGAAAAATCCATATTCCATTTTAACTATCTCATGCTCTTAATATCATATATTTCATGAAGTTAAAATCATGTGAGTTTTAATGCAACTATGCTCTAATATTCATATACATATATGAACACAAAGAGAGCATCAATCATCAAAACACAAATCCGGAAATTCAAAATCCCAAACAACCCCTTTCACTCCATTTGATTTTTATTCAATCAAATCAAAATAAATCAAGTATAACTATTATACTTTTAAATGAATTCACAACCCATATATGCATCTCTAAACCCCAAAAACATATCAAGTTCATGACCTATGGCTCTGATACCAATTGAAGGAATTTCAAAACATTTTTCCAAAGTTCATTTGAATATTAAACATGCATTTAATCAAATTAATCGCAGCGGAAGTCTAAGGTGGTTGTTTAAATTCAAAAACAAAACTTCTTCCAAGTATCTTAAGCCATGAACATTGATATGTTTTTCATAAATGAAAATTCAAGAGAAAAGATAAGATCTAATTACCCTTGAAGCAATTATATGAACCAATTTGTGTTTGGTCTTCTCTTGATGATTTCCTCTTTGTTGATCTCCTCTTTGATCTTTGCTCCTTAATCTTTCTCCTCTATGTGAGCCACAAAAGTATATGGCCTCTAAGTCTCCACACAAATGGAACCTTGAGATGAGAAGCAGTATCTTGAGAATACTTGGATGCTAGTGCAAGATTCTCAAGATTGGTTTCAATCTAAACCACTTTGAAAGATGAAAGTGTTTCACTCTTGAAAACTCTCTTTTTCTCTCTTTGATCTCCCAAACCCATTTGGTTGATGTTGGATTGTGTTTGTGTGTTAATGAGCTTATAGAAACAATTCCCATACATACTTACTTAAGCATTTTCGGCCAAAACTCATTGGGCTTCCAAAATTGGGCCTTATGACACTTAAACAATAATATTTAGTTGTCTTAAGCCCTTGGGCTTGATACCCAACCATTTGGGCTTCCCGTTAACTATTACCGAGGCCCAAATACGTTTTCACACGTAGTAAGTCATCAACATCAAATCAATCAAATTGATTTCCTCATTCTCATTTGTATTACTCAAAGTTAACCATTTAAGGTGTGCGATCCATTAGGTTCTAATTAGCAAGGCAGAGGGAAAATATAAGAACTCTTTCTAACCAATTGGAATTAAAACCCCTTTTTAATTCTTCCTTTATTTGGATCGATCACAATCAATCCTAGGACTTCCACAAGCCAAGAGTGACATCTAGCAATATATCAAGGCTACCCAAGCTAACCAGAATAGATGAAGAACCTATTCAGTTGGAATTGCAATGCAATACGGTCCTTCTCTTATACAATGTGTCAAATCATATTATTAGGGTACGGATTGATTATGTCAAACCCCTAATATGATTTACAACCTCATATGATTCAAATGAACATGATTAAGAACAACTTTCTAAATCAAGCTCAAAATACTTTGGCCAAAGATTTACTGAATCACATCTTGAAACATTCTCCTTCTTTATTCGAAATTAGATATTCCTTATTGTACATTCACATGCCCCTATGATGAATTAAGAGATCCAAACAACACTTAAGACAAATCTTTTACGGCTTGCCTTTAAGAGCTATCAAAGATCAATAACGCATCACAGGACAACCATGATGCCTCAGGTCTAAGGACTAATTTGCATTATTTCAACTATGAGTTCTCGTTTGACATATAGATAAATACTCCATACGAGAACTACGGTTGATCGCGTTCAGTGTACTCATTCACTAATGAGCACCCACATACTTGTATTAGTGTCAACTACACAAATGGTTTGAGACTAACCATCCTCCCATTTGAGCATACATAATATGTGCTAATCTTGACGGTTTATCAATGCCCATTTGATAACCTATGATTAGGAACATTTTGGGATGCTACGGTTAGAGATTAAAGGTCTCCGAATCTAATCTTCTTTAGATTACTTTATCTCTCATTTAGTATACCTTGGACATTTGTTTCTTTACACGATGTAAAAGATAACAAAATAAATTTTCCCTTTATATATCATATACGAAATGTATTCTAAGGAGATCACATCAAATGTATTGGCTCTTAGGGCACATTTCTAACAATATCTGTCCCCAACAATGTAACTGAAGTACTAGAAGACCCAAAATGGAAAGAAGCCGTGAATGAAGAAATGCGAGCTCTCCAAAAGAATGCCACATGGGAACTCGTGCCCTTAACTCATGGAAAGAAGACAACAGGATGCAGGTGGATTTATACTGTGAAACTCAAAGCAGATGGATCCTTTGAAAGATATAAAGCTAGATTGGTGGCGAAGGAGTACACACATATATGTGATTGATTTTTAGGAGAACTTTGCCCCAGTAGCCAAGAGTAACACTATTAGAGTCTTCTTGTCTATAGCAACAAATTTCGATTGGCCACTACATCAATTTTGATGTCAAAAATACATTCTTACATGGAGACTTGGAAGAAGAAGTATATATGGACTTACCCCTAGGATGTAATTCAATTCATGACAAGAAGAATCAAGTGTGCAATCTCAGAAAGTCATTATATGGGTTAAAGCAATCTCCCAGGGCATGGTTTGACAGATTTACTAAATCTATGAAGAATTTTGGATATACACAGAGTAATTCAAACCACACCTTGTTCTTGAAGCGTGATGAAGAAAAACTTACTACATTGATTGTTTATGTAGATGACATAGTCGTAACTGGAAAATGACAGGAGAGCAACTAAAGTTGCAAAAGTATTTGTCTTAGGAATTTAAGATGAAGGATTTAGGTGATCTGAAGTACTTTCTCGGAATCGAAGTAGCAAGGTCAAAAACTGGTATATTTCTATCTCAAATGAAGTATGTAATGAACCTACTCACTGAAACACGAATGCTTGCATGTAAACCTCCTGACACACCCATTGAGATGAATCACAAGTTCTGTGAAGACATGAATTAAGAACCAACCAATAAGGAACAGCACCAACGC
Source organism: Prunus fruticosa (assembly GCA_018703695.1). Classification (NCBI taxonomy): domain Eukaryota; kingdom Viridiplantae; phylum Streptophyta; class Magnoliopsida; order Rosales; family Rosaceae; genus Prunus; species Prunus fruticosa. The sequence continues at coordinate 29,023,411 of CM031917.1, forward strand.
CTTGTTGGAAGGTTAATATATTTAGCCCACACAAGACCAGATATTGGATATGTTGTGAGTGTGGTTAGTTAGTTTATGCATTCACCCAGTGTGTCTCATAGGAATGCAGTTGATCAAATCTTAAAATATTTAAAGTTAGCCTTTGGGAAAGGATTAATGTTTAAAAAAAAATGATGATCTTGAAGTCGTTGGATATACAGATGCTGATTGGGGTGGCTCCATTAGTGATAGACGCTCTACTTCAGGTTACTTTACATTCCTGGGAGGTAACCTAGTCACTTGGCGGAGTAAAAAATAAAATGTGGTTTCTCGGTCTAGTGTAGAAGCATAGTATCGAGGAATGGCTCACAGAGTTTGTGAATTACTGTGGATTCAGAAGACCATTGACAGAATTGGGCTTCAAGCCAGAAAAGTCAATGGAGTTGTTCGTAGATTTTAGCTGCACCAAATGGATTCAGCTGCATCCTCAACTTGTGATACTCGCAAGTGCACGAGCCGTTCGGTAGTATAGCGTATGTAAGTGCGAGGTCGATTCCACAGGGATTGGTGATTGAATGATCCTGTTCAGTTTTCCTACACAAAACAAAAATGAAAACAAAAGAAACAAAACAAGAAGAAAGAATGTACATTACAAGAAAAATAAATTACAACTAAGAAAACATTAAGGAAACTAAGAGAACTTTGAGGAAGAAAGGAAGTGTTTGAGAACTTTGAGGAAGGAGAAGAAAGTGTTTGAGAAGTGTTTGGGAGCTTTAGAGAAGGGAGAAGAAAGTATTTGAGAACTTGGAGAAGAGAAAGGTGTTTGGGAAGTGTTTGAGAACTTAGAGAATTTGGTGAAGGAATGGGAATTGTGTTTGAGAACTTTAGAGAAGATGGAGACTTTTGGAGAAGAAAGGAAAGTGGTGTTTGAGAACTTTGTGGATTTTGGAAGAGCATGTGTTTGAGAGATTTGGGAAATTTTGGAAGAGTAAGGAAAGTGGTGTTTGGGAACTTTGTGGATTTTGGAAGAAAGTGTTTGAAAACATGGGAAATGTTTTAGAGCATGGAGAACTTTGAAAGAGAATAGAGAAGTGTTTGGAGAATTTAGTAGAAGAGAAAAGAAAAATGCTTGAGATTTATAGTACTAGGATCTTGTTACAACAATTGAGAACTACAAAAGGGAAACTAAGAGAATTTGAGGGAGAAAAGGGAAGGGAGCTCTAGAGAAGTGTTTGAGAGCTCCCCCCTTGGGGGTGTGATTACAAGCTTAGAGAACTTCCTTATTTATAGGCCTAGGGGAAGTGAAAATCTGAATTATACAATAGAGTTCACTAACCACACTCACTTCACCAACTTACAACACTTAATTCACCTAACACACTATTGCATTTGAAAACAATTCTTCTTGTCATTAAGCTTAGTGTTGCATCATCCACTTCAACTTCAATTAATTCAATTGGCTGCTGCAAAATTCCACTCAAAAATAGGTATTGAATATGCTTCACCAAACTTTCCCACAATCAACAACACTTCATCATGCATATGTCATGCATGACAATGCATTGCAGCCAGCTTGTGGGCTCGTTTTGGGCTTGTGGATCCATCCTGAAAAATCTGGAAAAATATGGATCTTGAAGCTCTTTGAATTATCTTTCCAAGAATATGCAGCCCAACTCAAGGAAAAATCGGGAAGGCCTTCAAATGTGATTTTTGGCCCAGTAACGCAGATGCTGCCGAATTTGACCTTAAATTGCCAAAACATGTATAACTTTCTCTAGAAGACTCGGAATCATGAACCGTAAAATTGTACAGAAAATAGACTTCCGTATCTTTCTAATGATGTATGGCTCATCATCTGGTTCTTCTTGAGCAAGTACAGTCCAATCCCTGAAGTTGACTGATCTGCAGACACCGTTTTGAGCTAATTTGTCTCCAAAATGCAATTTGTGAGTCTCAAGCTTATAACACTGAAACAAACACAAAACGTATTAAAAGCACAAGTTTAACTCAAAAACATAACCAAATTATAAGTTAGAAGGGTACAAAATGATATGTAATTATGCACCGATCAAATACCCCCAAACCTAGATTTTGCTAGTCATCGAGCAAAACAAAAGGAAAACAAAGATAAAAAACAAATAAGAAGTTAATTAGACCACTTTCGCAGGTAACTCGATTGCATTTAGCGTATGCAACAAGCCTTTAAACCTCTAGGCATCCCTAGTAGGAGGAGTTGTGTCTCCTGAGGGTTTAACAGATACGAATACCCACAAACGTTTTTCCTGACTCTACAAAACAAAGAGGTTAGAAAACTTAATAGATTTGTTAGTCCTTAACCAAAATAAAAAAATAAAAGCAAAATCAAAAATAAAAATAAAAACAATCACAAAAATAAAAAGAACTCAAAATAATCTTTCCGAACATTTCCGAAGAGAAATGACTCATGCACATGACTTAAACGTTTTAACAATAAAAGATCAATTTAGACATTATTTACAAGGCGGCAAAGTTCAAAACATAATATGCTCAAAGTGTAGTAGTGTGATAGCCAAATGCAACAAATTCCCCAATCTAAGTTTTCACACAATTTCAAAACTCATACAAAGCACAAGTTCAACTTCAAATTTCACCAAAGTTGTCCTCTCACAAATGAATCACTTAGAAGAGGGCTATAATGCAACACTCAGTTATAAACATGATATTAGAGTTAAACCATAAGGACTTAACTCGAAATAGAAAGATGAAGAACTTGCATTAATATGATCTCAAGAAGGATGTCAAACACTTAAAAGTAGAAAAATGTATGCAATTCAACCACATGACATTTAAGATCAATTTAGGTCTTTAACATAGGTTGTAATGGGGCCAAGGGTGTAAGGTGAGTAAGAAATGAAGGGTATGGATAAAACAAAGTCCAAGGAACTCAAAATATTAGAGCATAAAACAATTGTTTACAAGACTTCGAATCATCACAATGAGAATTTATTTTTACATGATCAAAACTCCTTATACCTTCATTTACAATGATTCATACTCGTTTATTGAATAACTACCAATTTATTTTGAAGGCCCAAAAATGGAAATTCAATCAAACACCACTTAATCACAACTTTTCTCTTTTCTTTCACCAATTGTGTGAATATATTTTTGAAATGTAACACATTTTCCCAAACCTAGTATGAAAAACACATCCCAATTAAAGCTCATAAGTTCCTTAGAAAGGTAAATATTTGTTTTTCAGGCTAAGGTGATGAAATATAATTGGTAAATGAAAGAAAAGGTTTACATGTAGGCTCAAAATGGTTAACAATGGAAAATCATGCTTAAGCATGCATAAGGTTAGCTTGAAAGGCACAAACGATCCAAAGAGGGCCTTAATATCATTTCTTAAATGTCATGAAATCAAATTGCATAAGAATGAATGACTTTTAAGTGTTCAACCAAATCAATGAATAATGAGATCAAACAACAACTTAGATGACAAGAAAATAAGAGTATGTGTATATAACACTTATGAATTGAAGTACAAGGCTCAAAAGCTCACTTTATATGGTTGGTTACATAAGTCTAATTTATGCTTCATACAATTTTTTAGATCATGCGAATCCTTTAATTGAAAAATTATGAAACAAATGGCAAGTGTAAAGAAGGTTTCAAGCATATCATGATAGAACAATGCCAATTTTATTATTTTTTAATTTAAATTTTTAAGTTTTTTTTTTTACAATAAAAATTTATAAATAAGAAAAAAAAAATTCAATTTTCATTTAAGTCATGCAACATTTATCACAATCTCATCAAATGTGTTCGGAAAATGACTCAAAAACAAAACAAAACAAGACTCAAAATAAAAGAAAAACAAGCAATAAAATTTATTTATTTAATTTAATTTAAATTTTTTTTAAAGACAAACCAAATTTACTTGCTAAACTCTAATACCCCCAAACCTAGAAATGAACATTGTCCTTAATGTTTAAAATTTAGGTACAAGAAATGTCATAATAACAAATGAAGGTATTAAAGCAAATAAAAATAAAATAAAATAAAATAATTACAAAATAAAAATTACAAAACAAACAAAAATTAGAAAAAAAAAAAGCTAACTTAACATAAAAGAAAACAAAGCAGTTCCAAATTGCAAAATGAATATATATATATATGTTTTAAAATTTCTTAAAACACACAAATATACAAGTAACTCAAGGATGACCAGTTAAGGGCCTCAAAAAAAGACAGCTAGGGGATCCGGGAAGGTTGGAGGGGTCACAATGGTACCGCTTAAAACCCAAATTTCTTAGACACCGAAGGTGTCGCCTAAAGAACTCCTAGACACTGTATTGACGGAGACGCTCACTGGAGTTACCACGAGTCAGCTCATATGAAAAATCTTTTTTTAATTTTTAATTTTTTAAATTTTTTATAAAAAAAGAAACATAAATAATAACAAGTAAAGAGAAAGGATTGAAATGCTCCCCCTTGAAGCGATTAGGTCGAGCATGGATGCACTTGTAGGTCGCGACTTCTCCCACTGCTCCACACTTCCCATTCTTATGATTGAGGTTGTCATCTCTCTCCATTTTTATTGAGCTATTTAAATTGCTAGAACAAGCACAAACAAAAACTTGAAATGGAATTAAAAGGATTAGGAAATAAATAAATAAAAACTAAAAAAGGAAAAGGAAAAATCAACACTTCCATGTTTCAAAGTAACAAGCAACAAAGTAAATCAAACTAGCTTATGGAGTTCGTTCTTTCTCAAATAGGATTATCCATATGGTGTGTGGTTTTAATCAAGTATTCAGAAAAAGCATTTAGCTATGGTGTTTAGTCTAAACACAAATTCCGAACCCATTAAGAACAAGAAGAACAATAAAGAACCAAGTACAATTTAAACATGGTGTTTGTCTTCAATATCTACCCATTCATTCACTAATCAGTCCCAGAGTCATATGGTGTTTATGTAAACTTGAACAAGATATTTAATTAAGAACAAGTGAATGAAACCATAAACAATAAATAATCGACATGCTACTTGAAACTTTTTTTTTTTTTTTTTGTGTTGTGTAAGCTGGGACTCAAACCCAGATCTCTTGCTTGTCAGGCAATTGTCCTTGTCCGTTGGACTACAAACACAACTTGTCAATTAACGTCATTAACTTTAAAACATGAAACTGTCTAGTTATATACAAAAAATAAAAAAAATAAAAAGTAGGAAAACCAAATAGAATCAAACAATGTTACCGATCCCGGCAACGGCGCCAAAAACTTGTTGCGTAGATTTTAGCTGCACCAAATGGATTCAGCTGCATCCTCAACTTGTGATACTCGCAAGTGCACGAGCCGTTCGGTAGTATAGCGTATGTAAGTGCGAGGTCGATTCCACAGGGATTGGTGATTGAATGATCCTGTTCAGTTTTCCTACACAAAACAAAAATGAAAACAAAAGAAACAAAACAAGAAGAAAGAATGTACATTACAAGAAAAATAAATTACAACTAAGAAAACATTAAGGAAACTAAGAGAACTTTGAGGAAGAAAGGAAGTGTTTGAGAACTTTGAGGAAGGAGAAGAAAGTGTTTGAGAAGTGTTTGGGAGCTTTAGAGAAGGGAGAAGAAAGTATTTGAGAACTTGGAGAAGAGAAAGGTGTTTGGGAAGTGTTTGAGAACTTAGAGAATTTGGTGAAGGAATGGGAATTGTGTTTGAGAACTTTAGAGAAGATGGAGACTTTTGGAGAAGAAAGGAAAGTGGTGTTTGAGAACTTTGTGGATTTTGGAAGAGCATGTGTTTGAGAGATTTGGGAAATTTTGGAAGAGTAAGGAAAGTGGTGTTTGGGAACTTTGTGGATTTTGGAAGAAAGTGTTTGAAAATATGGGAAATGTTTTAGAGCATGGAGAACTTTGAAAGAGAATAGAGAAGTGTTTGGAGAATTTAGAAGAAGAGAAAAGAAAAATGCTTGAGATTTATAGTACTAGGATCTTGTTACAACAATTGAGAACTACAAAAGGGAAACTAAGAGAATTTGAGGGAGAAAAGGGAAGGGAGCTCTAGAGAAGTGTTTGAGAGCTCCCCCCTTGGGGGTGTGATTACAAGCTTAGAGAACTTCCTTATTTATAGGCCTAGGGGAAGTGAAAATCTGAATTATACAATAGAGTTCACTAACCACACTCACTTCACCAACTTACAACACTTAATTCACCTAACACACTATTGCATTTGAAAACAATTCTTCTTGTCATTAAGCTTAGTGTTGCATCATCCACTTCAACTTCAATTAATTCAATTGTCTGCTGCAAAATTCCACTCAAAAATAGGTATTGAATATGCTTCACCAAACTTTCCCACAATCAACAACACTTCATCATGCATATGTCATGCATGACAATGCATTGCAGCCAGCTTGTGGGCTCGTTTTGGGCTTGTGGATCCATCCTGAAAAATCTGGAAAAATATGGATCTTGAAGCTCTTTGAATTATCTTTCCAAGAATATGCAGCCCAACTCAAGGAAAAATCGGGAAGGCCTTCAAATGTGATTTTTGGCCCAGTAACGCAGATGCTGCCGAATTTGACCTTAAATTTCCAAAACATGTATAACTTTCTCTAGAAGACTCGGAATCATGAACCGTAAAATTGTACAGAAAATAGACTTCCGTATCTTTCTAATGATGTATGGCTCATCATCTGGTTCTTCTTGAGAAAGTACAGTCCAATCCCTGAAGTTGACTGATCTGCAGACACCGTTTTGAGCTAATTTGTCTCCAAAATGCAATTTGTGAGTCTCAAGCTTATAACACTGAAACAAACACAAAACGTATTAAAAGCACAAGTTTAACTCAAAAACATAACCAAATTATAAGTTAGAAGGGTACAAAATGATATGTAATTATGCACCGATCATGAGTTACATTGTGACAACAAGTCAGCTATCAATATTGCCTATAATCCAGTTCAACATGATCAAACCAAACATGTTGAGGTAGATAGACATTTTGTCAAAGAAAAAAATTGAGAAGAAGATCATCCCCCTACCATTTGTAAAATTAGAAGATCAATTGGCAGATATCTTAACAAAAGTTGTTTGTGGGAGAGTATTTCATGACTCACTTACCAAGTTTGGCATTGATGACGTATATGCACCAACTTGAGGAGGAGTGTTGACGTGAGTCTCCTAATTAATCAAGGAGATTTATTTCCTTGATTAATTAAATGATTTACTTTCCTATTATATATAGTTGACAAATCATTGTCTAATTACAAGATATTATCCTAATTGATTACTGTATTTATTTTCTTGTAAAGCACTCATGTAAACTCCTATATATACCTGCTTATGGAGAAGAATAAAACCTAACCCAAAGCATTCAAACCATATTCATATGTTAGCACTTCATACTACCTCGTAGAAAGAGTGGTGTAATATTTTAGCACTTCATACTACCTCGTAGAAAGAGTGGTGTAATATTTTTCTCTTTAACTTTATGAATGGTAATGAATGAATATTTAATTATATATATATATATATATTTTTAATGTAGATTGTTTTATTGAATTTTTTGTTCTATTGGCTACCTCCAAATTTGTGACCATTTTGAAGAATTAAAGTTATGAGAAATAAATTTATTTATTTTTGGTGAGAGGAGGAAATTATACTTGTGCGTTGATTCAATCATTTTCTAAATTTTTGGTTCTAAATACAAATTTTGTTTTGCCAAATAAATACATAAATACTTGGAGTCAAACAGGAGAGAAGAAGATGAGAGAGAGAGAGAGAGAGAGAGAGAGAGAGAGAGTGATGATGGAGACAAACGGAAGAAGAAGGAAAAAAGAACAGGAAAAGAAATAGACGAGTGATGGGGAAAGTGTTTGGAGGAAATATTCCAAAGTTTTATTTAATAAGGTTTCTTTAGGTTTATATGGATTTTAAATTTGAGGGCATTTGTGTCTATTTAGGTGAGTTTTCTGCTATATTTGATTTTGTTTACATAAATTGATATTTTTTAAATTAAGGGTCAAGTTTTTGTTATTTTTGATAAATTCTCAAGAAAATCCAAGCAGAGGATCCCAATCCTAAACTATAACCCGATTTGTATTTTCATCATTGAATCTAATATTAAATATAGTGGTTCTTAAATTTGAATTATGTCGTTGAGATTGTAAATGAAATGTCAAAGTGAGCATGGCACATGTAACGACCGTCCTAAGATTTCAATTGATTTATTTAAATTAAAACATACTTTGACCATACATTAAAAACTCTAGCCGCACCCTGGTCCCCTTTCTCCTTGCTGACAACCAACCGCAAGGAAGCTAAGGGCAGGAGGTGGCCACTGACCAGGAAAACCCTCACGAGACTATAACTCGTCCTTTAGGGGTAACCTAAGGGTTTAAAGGCTTGTTGCATATGCTAAATGCAATCGTATCTCGTGAAAGTGTCTTAGCTGTTTTAGTTGTTTTTATTTATTTTATTTTGTCATTTTTACTTAAATTTGAGTTTCTTTTAGTCGCTTGAATTGTTAGGGACTAGCAATAAGCTGGTTGGGGGTTGTGATGAGAGTCTCAAATTACATCTTTTTAATATTATTTTGGAGACTTTATGATATAATTTTGGCTTAATAAATATAATTTCACTTGTTGTTACATTTTATTCTCACCAACTGGATTTATGAATTTTCTATATTAATTTGGTGAACTTATTAGGTGAATTTATCTTTTGTAGGAAGTTGGAAAGCCAAAAGATGAAGACATACATTTGTCCAAGTTCAAGCCAGGTGTGAAGAGAATTGCTGGCGGATTTTATTGAAGAATTGATTGTGGGATTATTATGATTATAAAGAAGGAGAAGAGAAGACAAAACCGTTGAAGCTAAAGAGCCTATTTCATGTCATTCATAGCCAATTTACACCCACTACCTCACCGTTATTTCTTTTCCAACAACTCTCCACCATCATCACATGTTTAATTCAATTAATCCCTCACCTAAACCCTTCATTACCCACCATGAATGTAATAACTTCCCACTCACCTTATTGACTACTATAAATCATCCATCAACTTATTTGGTAAGGGGACCTCTACGACATATTTCTTTATCCATTTCATTCAAAATTTAGTTATGTTTTCCTTTGTAATGAGTTGCTAGAACTCTAGCTAAGGCTAAAGGGAATGTCCTTTGAGTAAGTTTGTGAATTGTTCTTTAATCCAATATACGGTATGAATTGCTAAATTCTTTTATTTTTGGTTGTTTAATATTTTCATATCCTTTTACTTTGATTGATGTTAAGTGCTACTATGTTTTCATGAGTTCAATTATATTTTTCTCATTGTTAAGAACTGACTTAGCATGCTTTTAAATTAAAAAATTAGATATTAAGCAACTCCATTTTTCTGAACAATCATTAATAAAAGATTACATTGAAAAATTAAATTGGTTTTAATTTCTTTATCTTCCGGTTAAAGTTTCTCAATGATAATTTTAGTCGAGTTTAATTTGGATTAAAGAACATGAAACATATTTTTCTTAAAGAATTGAACCTTGATGCCTTAGCATTTCCATTATTGGTATTTCATTTTTAAACTCAATCTCTACAACAATCAAATCAAATTACTTGTCCATTTTGCCTGTCACTTTTATTTTGGTACTTTTAATTATTTCTTTGTGTGCAGACATTTGCATACCCGCTCCTTGAGGATACGATACTTGGACTTCCAAGATTATTACTAAGTGTGACTACTTGCACTTGGATAGACGCAGCAAGTTTTTGGCGCCGTTGTCGAGGAGCAGTGAAGCGAAAAGTAGCACAAGGAAATTCATTGTTAAGGTTTGCGGTTTTAGTTTCCAAAGCTAATTCGGTAAGGCTTATCAAACTCAAATTTTCATTTCTGTTTTTTATATTTATATTTATATTTTCTATTTTCATTTTTGGTGTTTTTTAGCTTTTGTCTTAGTTTTTTTAAAATTAAAAAAAAAATTAGTTTAGTTTTTTTTTATCTGTTTCTTTTTTATTTTGTTTATGAGATATCATGATTGGTTCGGGTAGATTTGCAAAGAGACCTCAATTTGACCAAATTTCATCACAAATGGATGAGAATAATAATAATAATAATAATAATGCATTGGAAGGGCCCCAAAATGATGAAGATAATCATAGTGTTCATAATGATGAGAATCCACCTGTTAGGACATTACATGATTATTTGCAGTGTTCTAGGTGGTTGGTGTTGTCTTTGTCTTCGGTGGCAGCGACAGTAGTGACGCTGGATTGTCTCTCCTTGGGAGAATTGTGATACCTGGTGACCGATATTTTGTCTATGTTTTAACAGTGGCAACAATAACAATGCTGGTGGTAGTTGTTGCGATGTGGTACTCTTTTCTACTTAGCGCCGACTGAAGAACTATGCTTGGTCATATGAGGTTTTCTTTGTCAGGTTCTGAGTTGAAGTGGAGTGCTTCTCAGGGGTCTCTTTACTGTTGTTTTTGTGTTCCTCCTTCTTGTTCTCTCCTTGTTTATGCTACGATATGCTTTACAGTTTGTGTGGGTGTTAAAGGACTATGATTTTGCTCATAGAATGCTTCTTTTGACAATTGGGATGTTCTATGGTCCTCTCTTGTGGGTTTACTATTTGGGGTTTCTACGGTCCTCTCAGCTGGGTTTATTGTGTTGGTCTCTAGTTGCAGTTCTAATCAGAGGTCTTTGTGTTAGTTTTTTGTTTTTGACTTGTTCTTTTATTTTAATGGTCCAAAGTGACCTGAATTGAGCTCTCTTGTTAGTCCATGACATGTGTGGTACTCTTTCCTCCCATGAGGTTTGTCCCATGAGGTTGTCCTAGGAAGGTTTTAACGAGGCCACTGTATCATGTAGCTCTTTATACGTCTGTGATTTTATGAATGAATTCTCCTTCTGAAAAAAACATACTTTGAACATTATACCTTTAGTGTGTGTATATATATATATATTTAAAATTAGTGGACATTTTATTTTCAGAGACTAGTGGCGAGGTTTTTCTTAGCATAATGATGTAGAGCTTGATCCCACGAGTATGTAGGTTCAAACGATTTGCAAATCGAAGTTGTAACAAATAAATAAAGCCATATGAGCATATTTTTCAATAATATGTTATATGTTATATATACTGCCATTTTAAATAGAAGAACTACAATTATATATATACACAGAAATCTTTAGTTGAGGGATCTCCCAAATAAGCCTATTTGAGGGACACTCTTGTAGGACTAACTTGCATTGTATTTCAATCATATGAACCGTCTATCTTTTAAAATTTCCTTAGGAATCCCTTAGTACACCAAGAAACTAATTATATATACATAGCATATTTAGGGAGCTTCATTTGAGGGACATCCTTGGAGGACTTACTCTAAATTGTATTTCAATGATCTAACTGTCTAATTTTCAAGTCTTGATTCATAGACCATCCCCTCCAAAAAATCACCAAAATTGGAAAATTTATGATGGATACATTATGGGACACACTCCATATTATGTTTCATTGATTCGAGCTAATATCTTTGAAGTCTTCATTCAAAAATCAACCTATAGAAAAAGATAAAGATAAAAAGAAAAAGATAAACTATTAAGACATTTTGTGATGAAATAAATAGATGAACACTGTGTTTCAAAAAATTGATATAATGACTACAATTTAATCATATGGTTATACATTTTACTATTTGGAATTTGTTTGTTTTTTTAGAGATGATATTTGAAGATATACCTAAAAATTTTGTTGCTTTAAATTATTGAAATACAATGTGAATTGAATCCTGCAGATGCCTCCCTCAAATAATTGATTTTAAGCATCTTCAATTGGAACTCCCTCCAATAGACGAAAAATGACGTAAATCCTTAGTATATGTTTGTTTACTTATAAGGAATGGGGAAAGTCATGAATCGAGGAACTTAAAAATTTGGGGATAAGGAATTGGAATTAGATCAACTACTCCACCTAGTTAATCCGATTTCTAGTTTTGAGGGTATTTGATTATGAATTTTACCTCATAATTTTTTATTTCACCAATAAACGCATGGGAAGTAGGGAATTGGAATGTTAACGAGGGTAGTGATAAGTTAATGTCATAACAATGTTAGTGATATATGTACACATGTGCTTTACATATTAGTGTTTAAATACACATATAAACATTCTGATTCACTAAAGACATACACAAAAGAACAAATATGTAATCAGGAGACAAAAACAAAAGTCATTTTTAAATAGAAAAAAAAACACATTCGGGAATATTATCCAGCACATGGGATTGCATTTGCATATGTGTGTTAAAATACATATATAAAAACATTCTGCTAGAGTAAACTAACACATTTAAACACAAGTTGGCGATCATGAGACAAACAATGTGTGCAAGGGGCAAGTAAAAAAGAATTTGATTTCATATAAACACAAAGAAGCTTGGAGAATAATATTATTATCCAGCACATACATGTGATCTTTGACTGAGTTACCGATGGGTGTTCGATCTGATATGACTATTATTTGCCCACTTGGTCTGTTGATGGCCTTTATTTTTTTGTTCCATTTGATGTCCATTTTTGCACCGTTAATTAACTTTGATGAAGTTGGTCTGGTTTAGTACTTTATGGAAATTATATAATTAATTTTAGGATTAGGGCAACTGCAAGATTAATCTTCCTATGCTCAATATGAAAATATTCATCGTTAATTTTTATTTTTTTATTTTTTATAATTAGGGTCTATAAATAGTCCTCCAAATATGTGGCTTTTGCAACATATCCAAAACCGTAGTTTAGTAAACCCTAGTTTTTTTTTATAATGGCATTGAAAACTCTATGCTCTCTCTTCACGTTCACTTTCCTCCTCAACCTCCTTTCTCTCCTCTCTTATGCAGCTTCATCATTAGAACCTCACAACAAAAACTCATCAGCATTTGAATTCCTAGACCATCTTAAGGGGGTTCACAAGGGTGACCACATCCAAGGCGTCCATGACCTCAAACTATACCTCGAAAAATTTGGATACTTAAGCTATGCCCATGCAAAGCACAACCCTCATGCCGATGATGACGATTTTGACGATTTCTTAGAGTTTGCCGTCAAGACATATCAACTCAATTACCACCTCAAGACCACCGGCACATTGGATGCCAAAACGGTGTCAAAGATGATGATGCCTCGCTGTGGCGTGGCGGATATCATCAATGGTGCCACCTCAATGCAGTCGGGAAAGAAAAAGCACCGCGATCACAACCACAATCATGATTCCAATGTTTATGGAGTATCTCACTATTCTTTCTTCAAGGGAAAGCTAAAATGGCCTCGTTCTAAGCACCATCTAACATATGCATTTCTTCCTACCACCCCAACGGAAGCCATGGGGCCGATTTCACGGGCTTTTCGAACATGGGCCACCAACACACACTTCAAGTTTAGCCGGTCGCAAAACTATAATCGGGCTGACATAAAGATTAGCTTCGAATACGGTGATCATGGAGATGGGAGCTCCTTTGATGGGCCTGGTGGGGTTTTAGCCCATGCTTATGCTCCAACATATGGGAAATTCCATTATGATGCTGAGGAGCCTTGGTCTGTGGGTGCTTTGGAAGGTTATTATGACTTGGAGACTGTGGCTTTGCATGAAATTGGTCACCTTCTGGGACTTGGGCATAGCTCAGTTGAGGGAGCTGTGATGTACCCCTACATAGCTTCTGGAGCCACCAACCTGTATTTGCATGACGACGATATTCAAGGAATTAAAGTTTTATACAAGTCTTGACGAGGAGTGTGTGAAACAACATGACACTTGGTGTATCGGATACTTTTAATAATTTTTTTTTGAAAGCAAAATCAATTGTAGCTTTTACATATCAAGTTTAGTGAAAGTCAATATTTTTCCTTCATATTTTGTTTTGTATACCTACACATGAAATTAATTAATTTTTTATTATCTAATATTTTCATCTGGATTTCTTAGTAGTCATCTTTTGGGGATAGATTCTTAATAGTCCTTTCGTAGCATTTTTCTTTTCAATGAAACGATATTTCAATTTAAGTGGATTCCAATCTCCAAATAAAATATCCTTCCTGAATATTACTAGCAGCTAGCAAGATACAAAAGTGGATGGGGCTACTTGCTTAATTAAATGTTTGATTGCAAGAGGCGGTTGCAGATTTTGAAAAGAACAAAAAAAAAAAAAAAACTAGGAAAAGTTAAATTTTATGTAGTTGTTGTGACACATGGTATTAGAGCCAACTTGGTGGGCTTTATCATGTGTGATTGGGGACATGGGTGTGGATCTTGACAAAGATTGCTAATGATCTAATTGTAGCCTTGGCGAGGATGTCATTCATTTAAGTAGGGGGAAAAGTAACACCCTAGATTGGTATATTAAGTCCCACATCGGTAAACTACTAGGTCGATCTGGGCTTCATAATGCTAAGGTGGCGTATGGTAGAAAATTTAACTTTTCCCTTTCAAACTCATTTTTTATTGCATATAACCCAGCGTAGTATTTGTTTCCCTCTTTCGGCCGAGGTGACTGACGGAAGGAACTTTTGGTCATTCTTCTTCAAGATGCATAGGCATGCCACCACCAAGTCACCAAATAGCTTTGATGGAAAAGGTTGGATGGATATGTTGCGCTTCTGACTTTTGATCAAATGACTGATCGGCCAAGAAAGGAACCTTCTCTTGGCCTAGGTTCTTTCACTTCTTCGGGCTCAAGGATGGTTAAGCTTCGTATGGATGTTTTTGTGATTTTAGGTTTTTTAAGTGAAAATGATGCAATTAAATTAAAGATGTGATTAAATTTAAAGACAAGAATTAAAGTGCGATAAACGAACATAAATTAGACGAAGAACGAAATGAAAAAAAACAAGAATGATAAAGCAGTGAAATGAAACTTAATAAAAATGCTTAAACAAAATTCGATAACAAAACAATTTAAATAATTATGAATTTAAAACCAAGATAATGTAAATTGCAAGAAACTAAACTTACACTAAGAAAATGAAGAACTTGCTACACTGAGTGCTTCAAGAAAAGTGCGAGACGAAAAATAGATTTGTGTGTATGATGATGTGTCTTCTCCCTCCGTCTGATGAAGTTTATATAGGGGCATCTGTTAGCCCATGGGTTTGTTAGTAGTATGCCCTAAAGGCCAATCATTAGATGAAATCTTTCATGGAAACTTCGTTTAAACCAATCATTTAGGTTAACACAAAAGGGCAAATAGGTCAACACACATAATGGTCCATGTGTGACCATTGACCTATTTGACAATTCCATGGATTCATGAGACAAGGAAAGTGATATAAAGAGGTTAGATGCAAAGGGACCTTTACCTATAACTCAAACCAAAATAGTTCCCTGTCATAGGATCATTCAATTGGGCATTGACGAACTGCAAAGATTGGTACGCACTTGATCTGCTCAACTAGGGGGATGACTAGTCTCGAGTCATTCGTTGAAATAAGTGTGTTGGTGCTTGCTAGAGAGGAGTTCACGGAATGCGATCAAACTAGGGAATCTTGTATGGAAGTTCTACTTACATGTCAGACAAGATTTCTTCGATTGCAATAACGTAAGGTTAATCCTTAGACTTGAGGCACCATGGTTGCCTTATGGATGTGTGGTCGGTCTTTGATTGTATCATAAGGTTGAGCTCATTCAAGGGCTCTATTTAAGGTAAATCGGGATCCTCAATAGGTCCATCGAGACAAGTGAGTTGTATGACGAGGGATCTCAACTTCTAGTAAAAGGGAGAGAATGATCTAAGATATGATTCGAAAATCTCTGGCCGGAGTCAAAGCGCAATTGAGAAATAGTCTTCTAATTGTGTTCATATTGAATCATATAGCCAAGAGCAATCACGTTAGGGATTTGATATGAATTCTATATCCTATTGATGAGATCAAGAACATTGTGAAATAGAGAAGGATATAATTGTGTTGTCATTCCAACTAAATGGGTTCACCTACAATATTCTATATTAGCTTGTGTAATTGTGATATGTTGCTAGACGTCATTCAAAGTTTGTGGAAGCCCTGAGGATATTCCGTAACTGGATCCTCATAAAGGGAGAATTAAAATGGGAGTTTTAATTCACAATCGAAATAAAAAAAGAGTTCATGATCGCCCACGACCTCGCTAATTAGAACCCAATGGATCGCACACCCATAAGCTTGTAATTTGGATAATAATGGAAGATGACAAGATCAACGGTTAATTAAATTAATTAGATTAATAGATTAAAGAGAAAACTAATTAGAGGCTTAATTAATTACGTTGAAATAGAATGGGCCTTAAAATAGTTCGAGAAACTAAACGCCCATGAGATTTTAGCAAAAGGGGATTGAGAAGAGTTAAGTGGGACAAGTTGGACTAGAGGCCCAAGAGAGAGCCCACCCCCCTTGTGCCATCCAAATGAAGAGAGAGGGAGAACCCTCCCATGTGTTCTATATATTCACCATTTAGCTCATTTTTTTCCTTAGGGTTTTAAGTCTTGCAAAGGTGAGGAGGAAGTAAGAGAAAGCATCAAATCTCTCTTCCTTAGATAAGCTAAAATCAGTCCCAAGAGAAGTGTTGCTAGCACCGCATACTTCTCTTGTGTGTCATCATCATTCCAAAGAGAGAGCTTGGTGTGGAGACTTTGGAGGTCACTACTTTGTGGCTTGGAAGAGAAGTAGAAAGCGGATCCTACGACCATCACTTGGTGGAATACCTGGGTTGGTCTCAAGTTGCGCTCGAAGGGTGAGTTTCTATCTACCTTTCCCTCTTTAATTTCAAGTATGGTACTTTGTGTTGCACATCAAGTCTTTGAACCTCAAGATCCTTTGAAATCTTTTGTTTTTAGGCTCGAGTATTTTCTTTAAAGTCTTCCATTGCATATCAAATGAATTTTTGGTAAATTAGATGTCTAAATGAACCTAATTTTTAAGAAAACACAATATATCCTTCACGGCTGGCCATTAAATGGCCCGAGGTCAACTCTTTCCAAACCCCTTCCTTTTGAGGCCTCCTAAATCCGTGGGATCACATTGATGGAGATATTTTGATTGCTTGATTCTCTCTTTCTTTTGGAAAATTCCAAATTGTCATCAATCTCCTTGATTTCTTTCCGTACAAAGCCTCCGTCAGGTGCATGTTGGACAGTCGGGGGCATTCGTATTTCATAGTCGGAGGTGAAATTCTTGGATTTATGAAAGATGAACAACTGTGAAAGTATTTGCCAAGGATGTTTTCATTAATCAAGAATGAAAGTTGGGGGCCCGAAGATGATCAGATACCGTCCTAGTCTCAACCATAAACGATGCTGACCAGGGATCGGTGGATGTTACTTTCAGGACTCTGCCGGCAACTTATGAGAAATCAAAGTTTTTGGGTTTTGTGGGGAGTATGGTTGCAAGGCTGAAACTTAAAGGAATTGATGGAAGGGCACCATTAGGAGTGGAGCCTGCAGCTTAATTTGACTCAACACGGGAAACTTCCCAGTTCTAGACATAGTAAGGATTGCAGACTAAGAGCTCTTTCTGGTTAATTCCTTAACGAACGAGACCTCAGCCTACTAACTAACTATGCGGAGGATTCCTCCGCGACCGGCTTCTTAGAGGGACTATGGCCGCTTAGGCCAAGGAAGTTTGAGGCAATAATAGGTTTGTGATGCCCTTAGATGTTCTGGGCCGCACGCTCATTCTTCTCATCGTTGTATTGGACTAAAAGACTTCCGATGGAATTCTCAGAGGTCGAAATGTAGAGTTTAGTGGTTGGCATCGCTTTGGTAGAATGAGCACCTGTGGCTTTGTCAAATACTCCTTTATGGAATCGAATACTTTTTGGTGAACTTCCTCCCATCGAAACTTCTCTTCATCATTAAGTTTTAGCAAAGATAGGTGGAATTAGCTATAAACCTCCGGAGGAAGTTGACTTGGCTTAACAAACTCTGAAATCCCTTTTTGGGGGAGGTACATCAATGATGACCTTAGCCTTATTTTTATCAATTTCAATTCCCCTTGGTGCACCAAGAATCATAGGAAGTTTCTAGCAAAAACCTCAAAGGCACACTGTTGAAATAAAAAATTTCACAAAAAATTCAAACGTGGGATTGGATAAGTCCCACAACTTTGATACCCATGTGCATTGAAACAACAAAGAAGTCAAATGGGCTTTGGTTATATGCCACATCCAGCATGCCACAAATTGAGGGCAAAGATAAAGCACAACTTGATAAACCATGTATAGGAAAAGAGTTCAAAAAAGATGGGAGTCTAACCAACTAATGAAAACTCTCAAGAGAGGTTGGTGGCTCCTGTTTTTGTGGAGTTGATTATTCAGTATTTGAATGAAGCATCCTACACTAAAGAGGACGCTCACATCTAGCCTATAAAAAGCATCATAGAAAAGAGGAAAAAAAAGAGAAACAGAAGAAAAAAAGGGCTGCTGCTGGAAAATTTGCTAGAGCACAGAGACAAAAGAAATTGTCACAGGTATACTATCATCTCCATTAATTTATGTATAGTGGAAACCCTTGAATCAATTTCTTGGATGATAAATCCACACTACTACAAAAAGTGAAAAAGACGACTAGAAAACAACGACGGTAGATCAAAAAACCGTCATTGTGTTTAAAAGACGACGGTAATATAAACTCGCCGTAGATAAATAACTTAAACACTTAAAAAAAGGGGATCCGCATGGATATTTTAAAAAAATGATGCACCAAATTAAAAAAGCGTCGCCTTATGAAAAAGGTTTTCTTCCAAGTTAAAATCTGAACCTAAAAACAACGACTGCAACTATGAAGCCATCGACGTAGAAAGTAAAGAGGACGGTTCACAAAAACAGCCGTCATGTTAACTCAAAAAAGAAACACGACCAAATTTTCTTAGTCAGCGACGCATAATGTCAAAGGAATCGACATCGGTATATTACAAACAATTCGCCGAATTAAATCAATGTACCACGACAGTAAAGATAAATTTATCGACTTTTTATTAACTGTATACTACAATGGTAGCTATAACTCTCCTGTCCATATAAGTTGAACTAACCATGACGGTTTGTTCAATTAACAACATATAAATTTTTTTTACCACTTCATGGAGTTAAAAATACCATCGTATTAATTATATTTATATGTCTATCATTTTTTGTAAACCGTCGTCTTAATTTTTATTGCTTTTTAAGGTTTATTTCTTCGATTTTTTATCCTCCCTTAATAATCAACAGTATGACAAGATTTGTGAAAACCCACAACGGTTTATATAGAAAACCGTCGTCACAAGCAAATTAAAGTGAAGTCTTACTAGAATGAACTTTGTTCCTCATCATAATCGAACCAACACACAAAGGTAATATTTTAGAAATTGATGATGTGTGTGTCTTTTTGTCTTGGAGATAGACAAAGGCACAAACACATCAACATCCAAAACATTTGCCTCTAAAATTTGACGCGGCAGCCCAGACATTTGTTTTCAGAAAAAACAATTTTTTAGAAGTTGATGATGTGTGCATTTTTGTGTTTTCAGATACACAAAAGCGCACACACATCAAAATCCAAAAAACTTGCCTCTAAAATTTGATGATGGCAGCCAAGACATTTGCTTTCAGAAAGACAATTTTTTAGAAGTTGATGTGTGTGTGTTTGTGTCTTTCAGATACACAAACGTGCACACACATCAACACCCAAGGGCAAGAAGAAGTGAGGAAGAGAGGTGAGACAGAGCCAAGGCATGAAGTGAGGACGAGAGCCCAGGGCAAGAAGAAGTTGAAACCCTAATTGAAAAATGAAAGTGAAAGAACGCCTGAAAAACCCATATTTATAAAATAATCTTCACTACCACATCCGTTCTATTACACGTAGCGACGTCTAATTGAAAACATAGATGTCGGTTCACACTAAATTGAGGTCGTATAAACAAAATTAACCACGACGGTATATCAAAAAACTGATGTTATCATTTTAGTGAATCTTTTTTGAAAGACTAATTTCTTGTGTAATTAAAAAGGTTACACGTCGGTTTGTGTAATTAAAACGATGTTCTATAAGCTCTTTAACGTCATTATTATTGAATATAGGGTCGTTGTATTAATTCAAAAAAGGCAGGATACATATTTTTGGAAGAAAAACTCGTTGTGTAATTAGACATAAACACGGCTTTTTCGGAAAACTAGGGGTCGTTGAAACTAACATACTAGGGCGGTTACAATCTATAGCGTCATGTTATGAAACGGTCTGTTAATATTTTAAACTTTTTGCCTACCTGACCTACACTTTCACTGTTTCCAAACCCGAGAAAAAAATTTCAAGCTTCTCTCATTTTTCCTTCTCAAAGCGTCGTGTCTGTATCTTCATCGTCTTCCTCTAGCGAAAACTTTCATTGCACGCAAAAGGTAAACATTTCTCACTATTTTTGTTCCTGTTTTGCATGCGCATATCATTATAGGTTTTTGTTTTGAAAATATTTTTACCATTTTTCTAGCGAAAAGAACGAAAGTTTCTGGGACCACTACTCTATTACTTGTACTTCAACTAAATAAGACGACGGTGACTTCTTATTTACGTGGTTAGAAATTACAGACCACGACGGTTCGTCAATTATCCTAGCGTCTTGTGAAAGTATGTACTACGTTGTTTTTTAAAATGACCGTCGTTTTTTTATTTGATGTATTAGGATATATTCATTTTACATTTTTCCAAATTTGATAAAATACAAAGACAAAGAGAGAAAGGGTCTAGAACCACTTCTTTGATTTTGTATTTCATCTTATCGAGATGACGGTAACTTATTATTAACATCGTGTGAATTTTCATACCACGACGGTATATAACTATCGCCATGATAAAGTCCTATTACGTTTGCTCTTCTATTTTGCGTCATGTGAATAATAATACTACGTCGAATGTTTTTACAAAACCGTCGTTTTTAGTAAATGAAAATCTAAAATATTTTCACTTGAAGGTCTGAAATCCTGGAACCACTACTCTGTTTTTTCTATTTACATCATAAGACGTCGATGGCTTATTATTGACGTTGTTTGAATCATTTAACCATGTCGGTAGTTAAGTACCGTCGTGATAAATTTCTTATTACCTTGATTGGTTTGTTCTTACACTAAGAAAAGGAAGAACTTGCTACACTAAGTGCTTGACAACTAAAATCCTAGGTCTAGGAAAAAGAAAAGTGCGAGACAAAAAATAGGTTTGTGTGTCTAATGATGTGTCTTCTCCCTTCGTTTGACATGGTTTATATAGGGGCATCCATTAGCTCATGGGTTGGACATTAAATGGCACGAGGTCCACTCTTTTGAAACTCTTTTCTTTTGAGGCCTCCTAAATCTGTGGGATCACATTGATGGAGATATTTTGATTGCTTGATTCTCTCTTTCTTTTGGAAAATTCGGGATTGTGATCAGTGTCCTTGTTTTCTTTCCTCGTGAAGCCTCCATCACGTGCATGCAATCCTCCAGAAATCTTGGGTTTGAATTCGTGGCTTGGGGTTGGACCTCGAGACTTCATCTTGACATCTAGCGTAACCTTGTGACCTCCAGAATTTCTGGAATTCTAGAGCTCTGGAGTTCTAGATTTGGCCGACGGAGGACTCATCCTTAGCCGATGGAGGCCATATTCTTGGACCAACTCTCCGAAGGATTTGGAGATTCCTCCTTGGCGAATCTCACCTTTGGCGGACATCAACTTGACAGATCTCACCTCCACGGAACTCACCTTCGTAGATGAGATCCGCAGAACTTACCTCCGTGGATCTCACCTCGGCGGATTTCACCTTCGCGGATCTTACCTCTACAAAAGTCACCTTCACGGATCTCACCTTCACTGATCTCAGCTCAATGGAGCTCACCTTCTCTTTGTTCACCCCATATTCTAAGTTCACCCCAATTTCTAATTCAAATTATTACAATTTTAAGAAAACCCAATTATCTTCCCAAACTACCCCTAAATACACACCCAACATAAAAAAAATAAAAACATAAAAAAACTCATCAACCCTCCTGATGAGTATATTTTATATTATATATTTAACCCCATTCTTAGTATATTTTGGTTAATATTTTGGAAGAATTTTGATACTTTGAATTATATTTCCAATATAGGACTTTCAACTTCCTCTGAAGCAAAACATAATCAAATGGACGAATTTTGGAGTAATTCCAGTTAGAGGACGTTCATAAGTCAGTTGGCTTGATGGTATCAAAATATCAGATGCTTCCACCTAGCGATGATTTCCTGGCAAATAAATAAAGGAGCGATGTGCAGTGCTAAAATAGTGACGTTTTGGGCTTTTGAATTGCAGTTTTGGAGCCCAAGATGACCTCGGATGGTTTCGTGGCCCTCTGGAGATGTGTTCAGAATGTTTTTATCTTTAAAACAAGCTATCTTGGGCTGGACTTGGAGGAGATTTGAGCCCAAAACGTGGCTGGGCAGATTGTGGGCAGATTCTCTTGGTCCAATTTGGACTTTATGTCCTAGTATTATTTTATTTTAATTAGTTTCCTTGTGGGGATTGAAAAGCTGGACAGCTTGTTTGTAGGGGGTATTTAAGTTGGTTTTCACAGCAATATTGGGGACTTTCTTTTGGGTTTTTGAACGTGACATTGTGGAGAGCAATTGCTAGGGTTTTGGAGTTTTGCGACTTTAAGGTGTTTTCATTTTTTTTCTTCTTAATAATATTTTCCATGATTTCAATTATAAATATGCGTAACTAATTTTCTTTTGCTAGGGTGAAGCCTTGAACCTTAGCATGAATATGTAATTTTTATTTAATTGCTTATGAATGATTGCATGCATAATTTGAATTGTTAATCACTGTTTTAAACTATCTAATTGTCTTAATGTCTGATCACCATTAGGATCTTTAGAAAAGTAATTTGATGCAATTTTGGTCGGAAGGTTCCCTGAAATTGACGCTGGCTTCTTGTGATTAATAATTGTAATTTCACTTAAGATGAACACCACGTCTTAAGGGTTGCATGGTTTTTCAAAGGGTTTTCACAAAACATAATGAGTCTTTCATGTTCAGATTTGATCGAACGTTCGGACGGGTTGCATGTTGGATATATGTTCTATGTTGGAGGTTCCAAGTAGAATATAAACTAGGAAAACCTAACCTTCAAAGTGGCATGTGCAAATCATAAGTAATTGGTAAAATTTCATAGGATTGCTAGGTGATGGTGAAACCTTAGTGCTTTTATAAATTGGTATTTAAAACTCTTTTCTTCAATCGTAATTGTTTTTGTTTAAAATTCGTTTCTAGTATCAAACAATTTCATAATCATCTTTCTCAACTTTTAATTTTAGGTAGTTCATTGGAAATTATTTTTACATAAATTGCTAATTAGTCCTTGAGGAGAACGACCTTGCATGAGCATCTATACTACAATAGCCTTGTATTCTTGCAAGTATTTTATGTGATTTTAACCTTATTTGAGTGGATGGCAAAAATTGTATCACCCACACCCCTCTATCTTGCCCCTCACCACTCTACTTTGAAGCTTAGTGATTAACAGCTAGGGTTAAAGAGTAAGTTGGATGGCCTTTTTTGTCTTTTTACACAATAATAAAACTTAAAAGATTAATGATTTAAGTATTGGGGGTAAACAACCTTCATTTGCATGTGTTATGTCATTTCAAGATCGTTTGGACTTGTTGGCAAGCCCATATGACCCCCAACCCAAGTCTACTCATTGGAAGTTGCTAGAACAACCCAACATGCTTGCAACGCATGATGGGACTTTGATGTCCATGACATGCCTTTGTTATCTATGTCCCAATTCCACTACATATACCCATTCCTTGCCTTTGCTGCCTACACTCAGCCCAAGGGTGCTTCGCGCGCACATGCCTTGCCACCATCTCTTTCACTTTGCTTTGTCTGTCTGCACATTTATTTCACTTTGCCTATGTCTTGGCATATCTTGCCTCAAATTTCAAGGTTGTTGCAAACCACCACCACCAAAAGAGTATAACACCCTCTTCAACTCAACTCCTTGGTGACCCTCATCCATCGACTCATCACTTGGTTCCACCTCAACCATTGTTTGCTCTTTGATTTCTTTCTCGAACTTTTCCATAGAATCCTTCTTGGTGCCATTGGCCTTTTTTTTTTTTTTTCCAAATTCAACATCTCTAACGATGTTATCAGTCGCCATACTTTCGCACGACTTATCCTTTTATTCACTTTCTGAAGGGTCTGAAACTGATGGAACACATCGATTTGCCTAAGGCCCCCTTTGGGATTGCTTTTTCGCCAAAAACCTGCTTAACTTTAAAGTTAAGCAGTTTAAAGTGTTTGGTAAAAATAAAATATCCTGCTTATATTAAAAGCAATGGTCTTTTGACAGCAGCTTTTAAAAGCAACCTCGGGGTTGCTTTTTAAAGCTGCTTTCAATTGACGCAGCGCGCTCCCTTTAATGAAATTTTCGCAATTCCACAAATACCGTTATTAGGTTAGAAATCTGTCCTAACGTATTTCTCTCAAATCTGCAGACACCAAAGTTCATCTTCACGTAGCCTCCCAAGTTTGGAGACAACCATTCGCTCAATCTCTCTCATTAATCTCTTTCACAAGGTAGATTCTTCAACCTCTTCAATCTCTCAAACGTTTTTACATACGTGCTGCTTTTTTTTTTTTTTCTTCTCCTGGTTGAGTTTTGTTGTAAAACACTAGGATCAGGAGAGAGGCACGTATGTCCATGCCATCCCAAAACCTGTGCTGGATTCATATTTGATATCAATAGAGAGGCACGTATTTGGATGTTTTGATATGAAACTGACACACCATAATTTTGATTCAATGTACTCGGGTCTGATGCATGAATCCCAAATTTTCCATTCAGCCAATAGGAGTATTACAGTGGTCACAGAATGATGATTTCATCAATGGGGTTTTCCATTCAAAATTCTATGAATTGATTGCAGCAGCACGCATCAATTCATAGAATTTTATTCCATAACTGATATATGTATTATTCTTACTGTTTATTATTTTTATTTTCTAGAGAGCTTGATTAAATAAAAGAAATAAAGGTTTGATCTTTCTTCTTAATAATTGCATGTTTTTAGTAAAAACATTATTTGCTATAACCTGTTCATCTCCCAATACATACATATTTATATAAGGACATGCACAGATGGTGAAGAATAATAATGTGGCTAGTGGATCACGAGTTCCGGCTATATGGAATAATCAGAATACAAGTATATTTTGTGACATGTGTATCAAGGAGGTGGAGGCAGGTAATCGTCCCTGGTACTCACTTTAAGAAAGAAGGATGGGAAAATGTGAGGACTGGCTTGAGTAAAGAGACAGGAGCCGAGTATGATAAATCACAATTGAAAAATAAGTGGGATGCACTTAAAGAACAATGGAAGATATGGAAAGAACTAATTGGAAAGGAAACTAGTCTTAGGTGGAATTCCAAACTTGGGACTATTGATGCTTCTAATGAATGGTGGCATAACAAAATTGAGGTATGTTATTAATATTTTTTTAATGTTGTTTGTTTATTATAATTCAATGAAACATCCGTCATAGTTTTTAATGTTGTTCTCTTTGATTTGTAGATAAATCCCAAATACGCAAAATTACGTAGAAAGGGTATTAGTCCTTATATGGAAGAGAAGTTTGATAGAATGTTCATGAGCACCACTTGCCATTGGTGACCATGCTTGGGCACCTTCATCTGTGTACTTCCAACTCATGATTCATCCGAATGCAATGGTCTTCTACTCGACAGTGGTGATGATTCGGATGATCCCGTATATGTACCAGATGAAACAATTCAACTACTGAAAAATCTTGTGGGAAGGGAAAAAAGAGAACAAATCAACAACTTGATACACAGGTTAAGAAAGAGAAGAATGGACATAGAGTTGCTACAAAAGTGGGGAAGGTAGGAGGTGCTGTTAAATTGTCACAACAAATTGAGCGGATGGTTAATGTAATGGAGAATAGAAGTACAACTTCAATGATGATGAAAGGGTCCCAAGGTAGCAGCATTGCTGAAGTTATGAAAGAGGTTTCGTCTTTACCTGGAGCAGGGCCTGGGAGCCATTTGTGGTTGTTTGCAACTCGGTTATTTCTAAATCAAGAGAAAAGAGAAATGTTCACAACTATGGAAGATCCTAGCATCAAGCTTCAATGGCTAAACTATGAGCTTTCTGAAAAATAAGCTGACTGTACACTTTTATTATGATCAAGCTTCAACGTCTAATATTTCTTAGAACTTTTTTTTGCTACTTGGATTTATT
>CM031917.1:29049744-29286899 GCA_018703695.1 Prunus fruticosa
GGCTATCGGCGGGGAGCCAAAGGTGGATTCATCTTTAGGTCTCAGTGTTTGGAGTTTGAGATATGGGTTAATCGTTCACGTTCCGCAGACGCGCCATTCTGGCACTAAACTTGACGGGATAAGATGAGTGCAACTTACAAGTGGGATGGAATAAGAGTGAATTAAGATGTTCAATGGGGGTCCTTCCTTATTGATGCTAAATTCCTCGATAGAAGATGACCGAAGCTCGTGAGGTCTATGAAGCCGAGTCTGGAACAAGCCTAACAGATGCCAAAGTAAGTTTGTTATAAGAGCTATTGTTGTCGCTATAGAAGTATAAAAGTCAAGCTGAAAAGTCTCTCTATTGTAGTGAAGGATTATTCTTATCAGCATTTTAGGTGCTCCTCATTCTCATTTCCAATGTGGGACTCAATGAGGAGGGCCCTATGAGTTTGACACTTGTATTTAGATATTTATGGCGGGTGCTTCGGAGCTGATTATAGGAGTGGATCATAGGTACCGATTGTATGTGGCTTTGAGACAGGATGCCATCGATCGCGTGCCGATTGTTCCAAGGCCTAGGGCACTTGGGTGAGCTGAAGTGATCCACATGTCGTTTGTATGAGTGAGAGGTAGAATAGTACAAGGTTTAGTAATGGGATACATCTGGTCTTTACAAAATCATCGACGGTTTTTATAAACCAACCGTTTGGCTTTATAAATACATTAACGGTTTTTGTAAAACAACTGTCGTCTTAACCTACAATCCACGACGTTTCATTGAGAAACCGTAGTCTAACCTATTAGATGCAGACGGTTTAATTAAAACCGTCGTCTTTGTCCTGCTAATTAAGATTCTTACCTCTAAACCGCGATGATTTCTTTAAACCATCGTACAATAAACAATAACGGTGAAAAGCCGTCGTAGTTTGACACCCAAAAAATCACGTCGATTAACGACGGTTTCGACATTTGACGCGGTGGATCCCGTCGTCTATTTGATTTTTTTTTGTAGTAGTGCCTATTTTAAATATTTTCTCAATCACGGAATGCGTCCAGCTACGCCAACTCTCTCTCTTAACAACAGAGAAAACCACCATGAACAACACCCATCTTCTCAAACTTCAAAATTAGGACAAACTCCGATCTGAACCAACACGTTCTTTACACTTTCTTTCCACATGGTAGCAATTGTGATGAATAGTAGGTAACATCAGATTGAGACTTTATCCCTCTACCTTCATTGCTTTGTTTCCTCTTTTGAAATTTCTTCTGTCTTCAGCCTTCATAGAGCCACAATCCTTGAAAAAGACTAGAAATTCTGAGAATAAAAGCACTCTGTAATGCTGAGGATTCCGACCAACAAAACTCACTACCAAATTAGGAGGTGCCAGTTGGATGTTCATTCCAGCTTTGACTGGTGGTAAAAAGCGGAAGAAAGAAAAAAGGTTTCCTATGAGACCTGAGTTGTTTCAATGGAGAAAGTGAAGAGAGAGAAGATAAGAATTTTCTTAATTTGTTTGGTTAAATTTTCTTTTACTGGTTATTCTTAATTATTGAAACGTGAAAATTTTTTTGTTGGCCG
The DNA here is from genome assembly GCA_018703695.1 of Prunus fruticosa. Classification (NCBI taxonomy): domain Eukaryota; kingdom Viridiplantae; phylum Streptophyta; class Magnoliopsida; order Rosales; family Rosaceae; genus Prunus; species Prunus fruticosa. The sequence continues at coordinate 29,051,309 of CM031917.1, forward strand.
GGATTCTCATAGGGGAAAAATGTGACGCTTTCTTCTTTAATTTTTTCTTCTTCTTTTGGTCAAACTCCCTAGAATAGATGGGATATGTTAGTTGAGTTTTTTTTCATTAAGTCCTAAGAAGTCATTTTATAAAATGGGTAAATTGTCTTTAAAATTTTGAGATAAGGTGGTTGAAGATGGACAAGAGGGTGGAAATAGCACACTCTTTTATTATCCTAAGGACATGTCGCATGATTAAACTACCTAGATTGTGAGCCTCTACATTTAGCATCGACACATTTATACACATTTAAAAGAATCTTAATTCATTCGATTAATCTAATGGATATTAATTCTCAACCTGAGAATAGTTTATTATTTTTAAACTCAAAATTTGCACTATTTTTTTTTTTGTAAAACCACGAGTAGTGTTCCCCACACCCAAAGGGTGGGGATTAATCCCCGGCTTCCCAGGTTCGGCTTTGCCCCTGGCTAAAAGTGCTTTAACGGGTTTGAAACCCCTGTGACTAAGACACTAGGTAGCCCCGCCAATGAAGAGTCGAGGTTGCCACCGCACCACAACTTGTGATTCAAAATTTGCAGACACGGCACTTAAACGGCTGTAAATAATCAATATTTGTTTTGGTAAATAGTAATAATGATATTGATAATGCATACTAAAAAAGGTTTTTTTTTTTTTTTCGGAGAGAAAGCAGGAGCCAAAATGGGCAAAGCTAAAGTTACTTGCGGTTCAATAGATTTCAATATTTTAATAGCAAGCTTTGTGCTTTTCCTTGTATTTCATTTCATGGCCCTGCAAGTCAAGTATGAGAATGATGAGCAGGAGAGAACACGTGTCTTCCCCCTTCTTGAGAATCTCAAAAATATTTTTTCATGGTCTATGGTTTGTTGGTCGAGATAGTAATTGTGGTTCGACCAAAAAATACATGGTTCATAATATATGGATGAAGATAATCAATCTACAGTTTAGATAGTAATAAAAATGATATAATTCTAGAGTGAATGGAAAATAAAGACTGCAGGAAAGAAGAGTACATGATTAGGTTTAACGAAAGTAGTTTTTAATAACATATAACTATGCTGTAGGTGTAATGCTTAATCTCCTTTAGATTAATAAAATAGTTAAGATTCTATTAAATGCATCTAGATGTGTGAATGCTAAATGTAAAGGCTCAGGATCGCAATTGTGTCTCCTATGCCTTCTTTTTTCCAAGTGGAACAAACAAACATGCATGTTAAAATTCTGGAAGAAAATATCTTTTGTTGATTTTTCTTGGGGTTTTTTTCTCACGTTGAGCGAAGGAGTGTAATTTTAGGGTTAGGTTTTTCTCCTCTAGCTGCACTGTCAGTCCGTGCCACCTCTCATGTGCACCTTTGCTTGTGCCTACCTTTTCTCATCGGTGTGCTAAACATCTGATTGAAGGCCTTTGCTTCTAGGGCCTTGGGGTTATCGATCTCTCCAAGTGGTTTCAGTTGTTGGTTCTCATGCATGGATATTTGGTGGGGATGAGGTTCATTTTAGAGGCTTCCTCTAGGGGGGCATCTATGTTTCTACTTTAACCTAGCCATGTGTAGGTCTCTGTTTTGTGGCGTGATCTGTCATGATTTTCTGTGACTTGGCTGTTGGGTACCAACTATGTACCCATATGTACAACTGTGATGCGGATCCGAGTGGGGGCAATGAAGACTCTAAGGTGACGAATGCTGCTGATACGGCGAAGGAGACCAACCTCGAGGGATCTCCAAGGTCTAATGATCTTACTCAGGGAATGTCTAGGCTTGGCATTGAATTAACCTTCTACGAAGATCTTTCTTTGGAAAATTCTTTAGGCTAAGAGGCCAATTTTGGTTGGATGTATTTGATACCCATAGTAAGTTTTCTAGCTCTGTGCAAAGGACTATGATGCTTTCTCTAGATCATAATAGACCGTCTTTGACAGTTCCTTGCGTGATGATGGGATGTTCTTCAAGGGCTTTGTGGTTGGTGTTTGGTTGGAAATGTCGCCAATATTTGTTTTGATCCTGTACAAAGGACTGTACGATTTTCTAGATCATAAGAGGCCTTCTTTGAGAGTCAATCAGTGAGTGTCGGGTTTTATTTGTTTTCAAGGGTTTTTGGGTCGGTTATATGTTCTGCTCTATTTCTCATAAGTTGTTTGATTTATTTGTTTAGGTCATTAGCATGGGTGGTACTTTATTTTAGTGAGTCTTTTCTCCAGGAAGGTTTTAACATGGCTGCCTTTTATCATGTTAGTTTCTTCTCATGTATTGTTCTTTATGCATTTAATGAAATATCATCTTTTCTATAAAAAAAAAGAAAAAATGGTACATGTTCCCTATATTTTTTTAAAAGTGCTACTCTTTCCACACCATGTTGGTTTCCCCATAACTTATCTTGAAAAATTCAATACAAACCCCCTTGTAAAATGACTTTTAAGGACTTAAAAAAAAAAAAAAGGTCAACTCATATAACCCTCTTATTTAACGTTTGACAAAAATAGAAATAAAACGTATGACTCCTCAATTTGCTCTTATGAGTCATCAATGCTCATAACTCAATTCTCAAACAATTTTCTTCTTTCTTATTTTCATTCAATCAAATTGTTTTTAAAGAATAGAACAAGAGAATAGATGTTGAAGAAAACATTCCAATCGAAAATGGCCTTTCACCTTTCTCATTTTGCACAAATGGAACACAACAGAAAATTGCCCATCAAACACCTTTCTCTTAAAACATTTACCCAAAATATTTTCGAAGAAGCTACAAGGCAAATTTAAAAAACTAAAAGATCCAGAAATCAAAATAGTAGACTAAAACATTTATGCTTCAAACACAACTCTGTTCTTCTCCATATCTCAATTATTAATGATTAGCAAGGAGAATTTGTTTGGAATTAATAATTAAAGGTTATTTTATGAATAATGGTGGGTGTAAAGATAGGATTGTATTTTTCAAATTTACATGGTAGGTGAGAAGATAATGTGAGTAAAGAAATAAGATAGAGGGTGGAAATAGCGGCACTAACAAAAAAAAAACAAAAACCCTTTGTATTAATAAAAAGTTAATATTGTCCTCATATTGTCAAAGTGCTAAACATTAAATAACTTTAAAAAGAACATTGAAATGCCTTAACTTTCACTTCATATAAACGTTTTAATCAAATTTTTATTTACAAGCACTACAAAAAATGTCACCAATACACCAAATAATGGTGATTGCCCTGCCACATTTTTTTTTTTTTATTTTGTAGTGAAAGCATTGTCCTGAGATCAGGACACGAAATATTGATTAATAAATGTCCACAAATGACAAAATCTTATTCATTTTTGAATGTGGAAATATTTTTGAAAAAGAAAGAGAATATGATATGTGTAGGAAGCAAATAATTACGCTATTAATAAGCACAACTATGTTGGTGGGACAACAATCAATTCTACTATCAGTTAATTTAATATTTTAAATAAACATTAACAACAATATAAAATGAAACTCAATAAACAATTAAATGATTAATTTTCTTTGTAAATAGAGGCTTGGGAGAATTGCAATGTCCTCAGGCTATAATAGGAATGATATATGAATGTCTCTCCTAATTTTTATATGTTTCTCAAAAAAAGACAACTATATTTATAGAGTGGCTAATACCTTTTCCCAACATGTATTTGATAAAGACACACCCGGTCGGGAGAAGGTTGTCTGATATTTGAATTTTAAAATAATTAAAATAATTAAAAAATTAAGCCAAACCCACTTGCCACACATTTGGGCCACTTGCATAGCCCAACTCAAACTAACCTACTTCCAAGAGTAGGTCTTATAAAGAGCTCCCAATGAATTTTAGTCCTCCAATGTCTGACTAATTTCAATTCAAACATAGCTTGCAATGCCTTGCATAGCCAACAAACAACGTACGAAATTTACCACTAGACCTAATATCCCTAGCAAAGGGGGACATGAGACGAACCTCGCTGCATCCCATCCTCATTAATCCAGAAGGATGACATAAATGGAATCCTAACTAGTAGAGGTCGATCCTTACCAAAATTTATAAGAGGTGTGGGCTTCGGTTGGGACCTCAAGTCCCATGGGGTAAAACCCAGAGGGCCAACCAAACTTCCAACGCCTGGCTAGGCCAATGAACCCAAACATGGGTTAAGGAGCATGTGGCCTAAGGTCGTCCCTTTCCCTCCATGAAAGTGAGTCCAAACATGACTAATCCTTGGGGCAGCACGCCACCAAATGAACAAGCATTGATCCCCTAAGATCTCCCTCGTACAGGAGCAATACTCTCGAAGATCATGCCCACACATTTTGGGCAAGTATTCCACACATCCCAAGTCAAATAGCTAATTGATTAGACGTCTGACATAACGAGAAACGCTCCCAATTAATGCCAAACTCACCTTCATCCGACAATAAGTCAGCCACTAACAAGCCATATAAAACCCAAATTGATCTACTTTTCTCTGAAATTCAATGGTAAAGAAGTCATTTTTGGGGACCAACGAAATTGTTCCCCACAATATGTTCTCGGTGGCAATAAATATATTTTGTGATAGCATAAAATAATGTTGAAATTTCCATCGATTGCATTTGCTCGCGATGTTTCGCTTTCATCCATGTACATTTCATTTTTGCCATTTTTTCATCGTTTTGATGCTTTTGACAATGTAAGCACATCTAAATTTCCGTCCAATTGCTTGAGTTCCTCCAAGATCAAGATGCGTAACCTCATCATTAACTACTAAGAAACATAGGTAATTTTTTTTCCTAATGCCAGTAAATATTATTCCCTTTCCAAAGTCGTGAACACGCCCTTAACGTTTTCTTAATTGATAGAAGATCCAAGATGCTTTACGTCTATGCCAGAGCGCCAAGAGGCTAGTCTTATGACTAACATTTTGAAAATAACCCCTTTTGGTTGGTATAAACTTCTATAAGCTTTTTTACGAAAGGCCTACTCATGATAAAAGAGGGGAAAAAGAAGAAGGAAAGACAAAAATCATCGAGTAAATTGGGCTTGTTTTAGTTTTAGCTATTAGATAATGCTATGGCTACAATATATGCATTTTTCCTCAAATAAATAAATAAAACAAACAATACTTGTAAGTCTTAGAAGTTACACGGGACAGCTGAAAGTAATATGTCCAAATAATTAGTATTCGGTATGTGAATAACCAACAGGGGCTAATATGGCATGGAGACATAAACACAGCTGATCGTTGAAAGAAATTGGAAGGTGATAATCAGTTGAGATACTATGCAGGAGCTCTATAGCTGGCGCAGTGACTTACCAGAGTTCTCCGTGGCTTATCCACACGACAAATTGCTAGAATGTATTTTGAGTGATCTGAATAGCTCAGTCAAGATCTTCTCATCTGTATAAATGGAAGCGATCAGGAGCACAAATGTAGTGTGGAAAAGAAAAGAGGAACAATCTTAAAGCCTCATAAGAAAAATCGTGAGGGGTCCTTCAGAAGGCAATGCCATCTGAACCAAAGAAGCTAAAGGCAACATCTGATGAACCTGTTCAGTGCTTCCATCCCCTTTGAATGACCGTCTTCCATGTATGGCTCAAAAATCCCAATAAACTGAAACCACAAGGGAACACAATCACTTTATTGCTTTTGGAAAAGGGTATTTCGATATACATATGCTTAAGCTTTATATTGAGGAACTTGATGTTTAGCTTCTTTCAATAATTAATTAACATGTTTAACTAAATGGTACGACTGTGGTTCAGGTTGCCAAAAGCCCCAACAGTATTAGTTAGACATGATTTAGGCCCATGGTGAAACTTTAGATTGAGTTGAGTGGATAAAAGCATAATTAGGGATGGTAGGAGGATACCTTGCTACCATCTTCCAACCACCGTGCACCATATCCTTCAGCAACCCTTATTTCAAAGACAACACCGTGTGGTTGAACACTATGCACATTTAACCAGCAACAATGTGTCATTAATCGACTTATTACATCAAATGCAAGCCTGTTTTTATTTGGAATTTAAAAAGCAAAGAGAAAGGAACAATGATTTAATAAAAAACAACATAAATCACAGTATTGGTAAACACATAATCACATGAATAAAGCTTAGTTGTAAACACTTACCCAAAAACTCAAAATACATGAGTAAGCAGTGCACAAAGCTTGTCACATTCGACCATAGAATAATGTATTCAATTCATTATCAAAACCAAAAAACATTTCAAATATATTAGGGCCTTGACCAATAAGGTTAAAGCGTTTAGTGTTCTTATCCTCTAGCCTCTAATTTATGCGAATATCCAAGAAGGATGTGTGAATCTCTAAACAATCAACCTACAAACCTGTATTAGTACTTACGAATTTTAATAACACTATGATAGCAAAACACTGATGTTCAGAGGTTTTGTCAAGAAACATAAATATCATTAGTATTTTCATAATTGTTTGCATACCTCTACGTGCTTAAGCAAATTTCTATACTTTAAATTATGAATTTTTTTCTTCATAGTTTGAATGAAAAAGTTGCGTGTTCAACACCAGGTGATGGAAGCGTGATAGTAAGAAAATTTATATAAGCAAATAAACTAACATAATCAAAAAATCCCAAATTTCTAGGCCTTTAAAGGAAAGGTTGTATGTAACCATAATTAAATGTATGAAGAGTTCAATAACAAACAAGATACTAATAATAATCTCCAAAGTCTAGAGATTTAAATCAAGGCCTTAACAGTTTCTCCACCACTTCCATCTAGGGTACCCCAATATTTACTGCTACTCCGATGTGCATGTTTTGCCAAGGCCCTAGCTCCATGAGTCAATGTACTACCTTCAACCTGTGGCCAGAAAGAATGAAAGTAAATAAAAAGCATGCATATATAAATCCTAAGCATGCAATATATAAATCAGTGTCTGAAGCCTCTAGGAATAAACATGCAGAAAACAGAAGTATATTGTCTATCTTTTTTATTTATTTATTTTGTACCCAGAAATCCACCAATTCAAAAGCTATGTGCTGTTTTCACACCAGTTACTAGATTAGTCTGTCACATGATCACAAATAAGTGGCTTCATAATCAACAACCAGGATTCTATTTTATTGTTTATTATTTCAAAGGAATTAACCAAAAATCTTTTCTGTTTCTGATTTAATCATTTAGATGTTTAGGAGGTTTCTAAATGCCGACTCTACACAAGAAAAGAGCATCTAACAATGCAATTTTCCCAAGCAATCATTGTCTTACGTTCAATTTATACGGCAGCACAAATGATGACAGAAGAGTAATGTTGGCGGGGGTAGAGCATCTGGAGTAGATCCTGTGGTAGGTGCCAGACCAAGAAGGCCTCGAAGACCCCCCAGACTCAATCCATGAATAAAAGAATATAACTGTCAAAACTTTCACACAACCATTGTGAACTTCTATCAACTCAAGGCAGCTGTTTATGTACAAAATGCCTCAATAAGAGGACATTAGAGCACTAGGTTCACAAGTAAACTACACATCCACACACTGATGGGAATGTGTCTAAGAACGCAGAAAGAAATACACTTACAAAGAGCATTCTAGCTAATGAAATGTAAGGCTGGAGAGGGAACTTTCGAACACAAATCGCAAGACGCCATTTGACCTTTCCTTTCTTCCGGTGTAAAACTTTCTGTAAATTTGCCACACCTGCAAGCTGCACACCCATTAATATTGAGAAATTTTTACAAAAGCCATAAATCACTTGTTGATGACAGAAAAAAATAATTAAGACATTTAGACATTTAGGTGTTGGTGTGGTTCTTCCTAGACCAAATTAAAATGGTTTAAAGCACTGAAAATACATATTAGGGTGATTGAAAACATATTTTCCTAACATTCATGACTGATAGTGATCTCAATATTCTCCGCTCAACCCCTTATATGAGTAACGTAGGAGATAAAAGGCACTAAATAGATTGAAGATCCAACAACTACAGTTGACAATGATGAGTGTAAGATGCAGAGAAAATTCTAGAGTAGCAAGAGAGGTTGAAATATGGGTATAATTGGAAAGGTCCTTCAGTCAATGTAAAATTGGAAAAATCCAACAAACAAAAAACTTATGACTCTTCTTCGAACAAAGAAAATAAGCTTGAATATTTCTGTCACAACCCAAAGTTGTGAATATGAGTGCAAGGGATATGATAAACTTTGCACCAAACCCAGTTTGCGCATTATGAAAAATCTTCCACATTTGTAGGTATTTCTAAAAAATCAGATCACTATATAGCCTATCGTAGTGCTGACCACAATTATTACCACTTAGGTAATGTGTGCAGACAGTATTCTCATTATCAGAAACCAACCAGTGTTCTTGCACTCCTGTTTTTATATGATCAAATGATTATATTATCCATAGTACTTTAAAGTTTGTCTTTTGAATATATTAACAAAATGCCAGATTTTGTTTCTCAAAAGCCCTTAGATCCAGTTCGAAATCTTATAATCAAGATAACCATACAACAAGAGAAATATTTTTAGCTATACGTCAAACCCTTATTAACTTGGTACCTAATGAGCTGATAAATCATGTTACAAACTGGCATGGTACCTAAAAAATAAAAAGCAGCTACCTTGTTCAATGGTTTCAACTCCAGGAAGGACTTTAGAAAGACCCTCTGCCTCCATCATATCAGAGAATGAAGAATAACTGCGAATATCCTGTAAATGCATTAAGTCAAACTGCAGCCACATGGATATACAAAAACAGAAACTAATAACACAAAAGCATTGGCACCTGAACTTCAAATAGTAGACATTTATTGAAGAGAATCAAAGATCCTGGGTCAATTCTGCAACCAGAACATAAAAACACATGAAAGATATGTTCATTTAGCATACCCAACAAAAAAAAAAACCTAGTGGATGAACAATTAATGGTTAAAATTGGAACATTGATGAGATGGAAGTAAAACAAAAAATGAATGGGAATCAATAATGCAATTCTTGAACAAAATCTCAAGCCCACATTAAAGCCAGTGCCAGTTAACAAGAAGCATTATCTATACTCTTCTTTTTAAGCACAGTCTTTCCAATCTTGAACCTCCGAAACACCATGATGCAGACATCATTGATTAGTTTACTTTTTTTTTGTTAGTTTCCTAGGTTCTCTAAGTTTCCCAGATTTCAATAGGATTTCTAGTTTTTCCAGATTTCTAAGTTTCCTGTTTTATTTGGGTTAGAATTTCTGTTTTAGTAAGGGATTTTTATCCTATTGTCTCTAGGTTTTAGTTTGTTATAAATACCTCCCATGTAATTCATTGGAGATTAGATTTGAATTATGAGAAAAGTTTATTATTCCAGAGATTGGAGAGTTCTGGTGTGAAGCTAAGGTCAAGTTTTGCCCCTGGAGTGATTCCAGATCTATCCTTATTCGTTTAATTTTCTGTTTTCATTGCTTTTGCTTCCACTAAACTACCAAAATCTACAATTCACCCATATCCTACATCACAGTAACCATAATGTGCTGCAAGCATGGGATATTTTGTATAGAAAAACAATAAATTTAAAAAAAAAAGCTTATTTACTGTTTCACCCCCTGGAACGGACACTCGGTCTCACTTTACCCCCTCAAACTGAAATTTTCTCATTTAACCCCTGAATCTCTAAAAATTGCTGAAATTTTCTCACTTTACCACTTTCGTCCATTTCCATCCACAAAACCGTTAAATGTGATGGCGTGGCATGGATATTCTAGTAATTTGAGCTCCTTATTATCTTCTCTCTTCTCTCTCTCCCTCTATCCCTCTGCCTCTACCTTCTCTCCCCTCCCGGACCCAACCTCCATCGCACTCCACCCTTCCCCCCTCCTCTCTCCTCTCTTCTCTCTTCTCTCTGCCCCTTTCTCCTCTCTGCTTCTCTCTTCTCTCCCCCTCCCCTCGCCAAACCCAACCCCCAACCCAGACCTAACCCTCCATGGAATTACTCAACACACCCAAACCACCACCACCACTCAAATTTTTTTAAAATCTCCACAACAGCCACTCCCCATATTCTCTCTTGGCGAGAGAGAGAGAGAGAGAGAGATAGAAGAAAGAAGAGGAGAAGGGGTGGGGTATGATGGGGGTTGGGTTGTGGAGGGGAGAGAAGAGAGAGGCAGAGAGAGTGAGAGAGACAGAGAGGCAGAGAGAGGAGAGAAGAGGGAAAAAGGGGAGGGGTGGGGTGCGATGGGGGTTGGGTTGTGGAGGGGAGAGAAGAGAGAGGCAGAGGGAGTGAGATGAGAGAGAGAGAGAGAGAGAGAGAGAGAGAGAGAGAGAGAGAGAGGCAGAGAGAAGAGATAAGATAGATAGCTAAAATTACTAGAATGCCTATACCACATCAGCACCCTTAACGGTTTTGTGGACGGAAATGGACGGAAGTGGTAAAGTGAGAAAATTTTAGAGATTCTAGGGTTTAAGTGAGAAAATTTTAGTTTAAAGGGTAAAGTGAGAACCGAGTGTCCGTTTCAGAGGGTGAAACAGTAAATAAGCCTTAAAAAAGGGTACTATGAAGGGCGAAAGAAACATAAAAGTTCATAGTGGACAAGAAATAACTACAACACACTATCCACATAATAAAATCAGCCACCAACCACAATCAGAATAATGATCCATCACTGCTCATGCATCTTTCTTTTTTTTTTTACCCCGAGAAGAAGCATAATTATTATATTAATAAGAATGGGAAGTACAATCAAAGGGACCAGCAGTTCACAAAATATACAACCCTCATCCTGCAATAAACAAGAGACCGAAAACAGTATATGAAATACAGAATCCAACCATGCATTAAATAGAAACAAAAGATGCCCAAACAACAATCAGGAGAACTATGACAGACCAGCTTCTCAATCCACATGTAAGAGAAAGAGTAGACAATCACGAAAGATAGAACAGACCAAAGTTCATAGAGGCCCAAAATCTAGCCTTATCCCATAACTTCCACAACTTTGCTCTCAAAGATTAAACTGTTCCTTTCCTTACCATCCATATCACCAGAAAATAGCTAGGGCACTGTCCACGAAACTTTTGATAGGCTCCACCTTCAAAAGCACGAAAACTCTGAAAATAAAGATTTACATGATAAGGCAGCAACCAACTCAACCCAGACCGCTGAAAACAATTATACTCCAGCCAAAAAGCCACCAAACAATGAATGAACAGATGATCAATGGTCTCAGCATCCCCTTACATATAGGGCACCAGTGAGAGGACAAACAAAAATGTGGCCTCTTCAGTTGAAGAACCTCACTAAATATTCACCCTTCCACGAGTAGCAATCCAACCAGTTGAAGAAAGCCCTAGCCAAAGGAGAGGTACCTTCTAAAAAACTCTTCCTTCGTTAGATACTGACTCAAGACTGCACTATGATCTAAGTCCCCCACCCCTTTTTTTTTTACTTAACAGGAACCCCCATTCATAAAGCCTCACCTGTATGAAGAGGAAGGACTATAATTTATGGATATGTTTATCTTGTACATGCATTGTCCTTGTGAAGCTACATGATTCTCACACTTATTTAAGATATTGTCGTAGGGCTTTCCTCCAATAAATTGATAGGGTGAGAAAATTTAGTTCAGTTTTACGACTCCAATTTTGATGACTCTCATCGTTTTTATTTAATGGAAATAAACAAACAAAATAAATAAATAAAATGGAATGCTATGTACAGAATGCATGAAAAATAATCATAGCAATGCAATTAGGTAGTTAAATGAGACAATGTTAGACAACATAACCTATGCAGGCCTTTGTTTAAAAAATTAAACTCAATGGCTATATTAAATTGAGAATAAGAAATTATATACTACTTTAAACAGAAATCGCTGTTAAAAATATACCAACAAGCCTACATACATACTGGTATATGCATGAAACTCTAATCGTCGTACCTACTGCAATTACCCAAAGCACACCTTCCTTCAATTGTTTTGAGGCCATCTACGGACAATGCCAAATAAATTGATAGAATAAGCTTCACTTCGTAGAGGATAGAAAATTATATCAAAAGATTTTCAACCATCCTACTTATTACAAAAATAAAAAACTAGTTACGTGCCTGCAGCAAACATGGAATTTTAGAATAGAAACTCATTATTACCTTTAAGCTGCGAAAAGAAAGGCTCCTGAACATGAAGCTCAATTTTAACAGTCTTCAATACCTGGTGAAAGGCAACAAATTTTTTCATTAAATAATGAACCTACTTTAAATATGAAAACATCAAGATTAAATGTAGCAATAATGACACCGCTAATTGTAGTTTACATTTACTAATTCAGATCCCTTCTCCGAGATCAGCTTCTGCCATTCATTTTCTTTCTCCTTCAAGGCACTTTCTTGATGAATAATGGCCATATTGTTGCATGTACCGAAAAGGGTACCAGAAGCTATGGATTCATGCAAAGCCAATGCGAGACGCTTGTATAAAGGGTATGGTGGAATCCCTTCAAACATACCTGCATAATGGGTATATTTGAATACAATACAATCCAAAGAGTCCATGAATCAAATTCAGATGAAAAGTCACCTAAAGCGTGTAAATCTCAATCATACAATGCACATATACATTTCTGGCCTCTCGCACATACATACATTACATACATATTACATGCATAAACCCACCGGAAATTCAAAATTAAAACTTACAATGAAAAGCTATAAAAATTGGGGCATAGTATCCAAGAGTTTTACTGCAAAGCAATGGAAAATGAAGGATGAATTAATTATTGTACCAGTAGAAGAATCGAAGTGGGAAGGGGAGGAGAGGTCGTTTGGCTCGGGTTTGAGGAGGCGGGAGCACAATTCCTTGGGCAGCCCTAGATCGATTTCTAGGGTTCCGTTTGTGCAAGATTGGAGAGTGAACTTCAAGAGCTCTTCAATAGTGTCTTTCAGGTTAACCCTTGGCATTGAGACGGGGATATTCGATGCCTCCATTTCTTGCTCTGCTTTTGTCCCAAAGAAAATGGGCCGACGCATTTCTGCCCTAAGTTATTAACGAGCCTGGAGATGGAACACGTTAATAGCCTCTTGGCGCCAAAAGGTCTCCTTTTTTTTTTTTTTTTTCATAAATTTCACTTTCCAATTCCCAAAACCCGTGAACAAATATTGTCAACAAAAAAAAATGCTACTACCTCTTTGATAAGCACAGGAATGCTCGATCGAGAAAAGCAAGCAAAGAAGCAGCAAGATGCGGAATATGAAGGGGCTAGGGGTAGAGCCAATAACCAATTGAAGAGCCCTCTCAATCATATGCTCTTGCCAATGACATAGATTGTATATACTCTCGCCGATTCAGGCATTATAAAAAGATTTCGGAATTATAAATAAAATTAAAAATTAAAAACACTCTTTACATTGTTTTTTTAATTGAGAAAATTATAAATTGTTGTAATATAAATGTGGATACCTGATGCAGCGGTGAAAGATGAATGAGCAACATTTATTGCAGCTGAAGGCTTGGCGGTATCTCTATAGGAAAGGTATACGAAAAATTAATGGCATGTTTAATAATCCGTCAGGTGAGAAGGAATTAAATTGAGGAGTCAAAATCTATATTTTTATTGAAGCTGTTTACTAAATTATTTGGAATCGGGGTAGGAATAGTACCAATTCCTTATAAGTTGTTTACTAAGTTCCCATAAATCGGAATTGAAATCAATTTGATTACTAAAATGCCATTGTTGTTAGATTAAAGTGGATGACAAATTTGGAATTTTAAGGATATAATAAGTAAAAAAAGATATCCTAATCGGGGGGCGGACCACGGGATTTCAAATTGGGGTGGGCTAAATTTACATTACGCACAAACCTATTAAGAAGATAGAAACTGGACAATATACGAGTGAATTTCATTGACCACAAAAAACATATCCTAATCAAGAGGACATAATGAGCTTTACCCCACAAAATTCATCTAGTACATATGTCTTTTTCATTTTCTACGGGCAAGGGTGTGTGAAGTGAAGGACATGTTATTTTCTATCAAAAAAGAAAATAGGGGTATTTTCGAACAAAAAATGGGGGTTTAGCCCTTGGCTTTTTGTACCCAAAAAAAATAAAAACGGTGAAGGTTTAGGGTTGAGGTAACTGACCTTGACTTATATCTTAATATTTATAGTGCAAAATTGCAAAAAACAAAAAGAAAGAAAATGGCCAAAAAAAACAAACAAACAAAATGAGTGACCATATATTTTTGTTCTTTTTAGTGTGATGTACTCATTGGAAAGTCATAGGCTCATAACAGTGGAGTACCCAAGTGGCGCACAACCAATAAAAGAGTGCAGTGCATGGTTGTCTATTGGCAAGGCTAGGTATATTAGTTTAGGCTGAAAAAACACAAAGTCACCTGGGTTATAGCCCAAGTTAGCCAAAGGATAGGCCCGTCTCTACTGATGGGTTAGTTTTCTAGGAATTCGAATAGCACCTCCTACCCATGAGTCCAATTCCTCCAAAATCAAGAGTTGAATTCCTGATTTTGGGTGGGCCCCATTTTCATTCCTTTATGTTAAGCAAACACATAAGTAATTTGTAATCGGAATCCAACTCCTTATTTTGATTCCGATTATGGATTAGTAAATGTTGTGTGAAGACCAATTCAGCCTCAAGTAGTTGGGGTCATTATTGATAAGAAAAAAGAGGTTTCGCCTGTAAAATGATGAAATCTTCGAGTATTTGAAGACGGACCAGAAATGAAGTTGAAACCATGAGGAAATCCTATGAAACACTATTTCTCAGTGTAGAAAAATTACAAGAGAGAGCAAATACAATTCTATTGGTTGTAGCATCATAAGAGTAAATACAATTCTACTATCATATTTCATCTATTTCACAGCATTTTATTAGCACAAAAACTCTCAATATATTTAAAGCCATAATGATATGCATAACTTTAACGAGGCAATTATGCATCAATATTGTATCAATGTTGGTGAAAAATATATCCAGAAGTCTGGTCACTTCTAGGAGGAACCCCTCCTCTTCATCTCGTAGGATCTAGTTAAATCACCCACAAATTGCCTGAGTGATGATTCATTTTACTCAATTGAGTAAGTAATGCTCAAGAATCATTCGTATTACTCAACGGTGGCCACTAGACCTCATCATTTGGCCCGCGGGCTCATGGGCTTACGGGGCCCGCCCGGCCCATTGAAAAAAAGCTCGGCCCGGCCCGTTATGGGCTTTGAGAGGGCCCGGCCCGCTTGGGCTTGGGCCGGGCTTGGGCTTAGGTGTTTGAAGCCCGGCCCGGCCCATAGGCCATGCCCGATTAAGCCCATGAAAGCCCGGCCCGGCCCGTTAGGCCCGCATACATATATAATTATGTATAAATAAGGGTTTATAATTAGGATTACATCACTTGAATGACAAATCTCCCTCTTTAATTTTTTTTTTTGTGTGTTACTTGTTATAAAAATTGTGTTTGTTTCCATTGAATTCTACTCATTCCTAGTTTATAATTGGATGATTAGCACATTAATTTGTGTCATTTATTAATACAACAATTATATATATATAATAAGACAAACAACATATCATATCACCAAACATAATCATACCACAAAATATAATCATACTTTTCTTTAACACATCACCAAATAATGAGCACAAAATTAATACAAGTTTTATCCTTAAATTTATAGTTGTTAGTATTTTCTTTTGTTTTATGTAAATCTATTAGAGTATTTATATTGGTTTTTTCCAATCTTGTTTTTATATTTAATGAGTGGTTGTTTTTTCCAATCTATTAGAGTATTTTCTTTTGTTTTATGTAAATATATCAAGGAAATATGCTCGAGACAACGTGAAAATGTGATTACATACAAAAACATGAAAATGCATACATAAATTTAAAAATCACATGTTTCTTATTATTTTTTAGGCCCATTGGGCTTAGCCCGGCCCGGCCCGTAGGGCTTTTTCAGAACCCGACTCATGAGATGGGCTTGGGCTTTGAATTTTTTTAAAAACCCGGCCCCGATATTTTCTCTCTCCTCTTTAAAGTCCGACCCGGCCCGGCCCAAGCCCATGAAATTTAGGTCGGGCTAGCCCGGCTCGGCCCATTGACGAGCCCTAGTGGCCACCCGTAAAACTCAGTAAAGCACACCATCACTTTGCTTCCCCAACATTTTCAATCTTTTCACCAATAAAATGATCTTAATATTTCTTTGATAAACAAATCAATATGATCTTTCCACATAAGCGCTCAACCCCACCTCGCCCCCCTCAGCCATGACCATTTGTGGATGCTCATTGCTCAAACATGTGATTAAACTAAGGTTCTCAAAATACATGTGATCTTCAATACATCATATCTCGCAAAGAAACACAATAACCGAACCTTCTTGGCAAAGTATAACCTTTAGCCCATGAATTGTCCCAGGGTTCCCACACCATTGGTACTTTTTCCTTTGAAGATTTGTGGATGTCAGCGAAGTTAAGTAGAATCAACCTTTATCGATTATGTGTAAAGAAAAGTTAGAGAATAAAAAATTCTTCATTGGACACTTCTTCTCAGTGGGCAACAAAGGCTAAGCAGGATAAGATTACAGTTGATCAAGAACAATGAGTTAAAAGTTGATTGAGTACCACAAGTTAACTTAGTTGGCGACATGATATCGATACATTATTAATGGCAAGTCGAGAGTCAACTCACTTCTAGGAGGAAACTTGTCCTTCTCTTCATTACATAGGATCTAGTTAAAATCACCCAAACATAGCTCAAGTGAATGATTTCTTGACCCAACTAAGTAAGTAAAGCCGAAGGTTTATCCCTATTACTCATAGATGGCTACTTATAACACCCATTTAAATGACATCGCTTTCTTACCCAACATTTCCAATCTTCACATAAATACGATGATCTAAATAACACTCCAAAGTATAGAGTGCTATACTTTAACTAGTTAAAATGGAGCAAACTAATAATGGTCAAGGATTTTTATTATAATGGTGGAGGAGTATGAATATGATGGAAAATTGAAAACGATGAAAGAAAGGAAGGAATGAAGAGTGAAGTGGTTGTGAGAAAAATGAAAAAGGAGAAGAATTAGGGTGAAATGGTCAAAGAATCATTTTGACTTGGGGGTGAAATTAGACATGAATACAGCATATGACAGGGTGGAATGGAACTTCCTCAAAGCAGTGATGCTGAAAATGGGTTTTACGGAATCTTGGGTCAATCTTATCATGAATTGTGTGAGATGAGTTGAGCTCTCAGTCCTCATTGATGGTCAGCCATGCCATAAATTCAAACCATCCAGGGATTTGAGGTAGGGAGATCCAATCTCGCCTTATCTCTTTTTGATTCAAAGTGTTTGTAGGGTATTAAGATGAGCAACAGGGGCCCCACCCTATCCCACCTTATGTTTGCGGATGATACATTGATGTTCCTAAAGGCCTCCACACAAAATTGCAGAAATTTGGTCCTGCTCCTCAATGCCTATTGTCATGCATCTGGACAGCAGGTGAATTCAACCTAGCTCTTATTGCAAAACAATGTTGGAGATTAGTGCATGATCCTGATTCTTTGTGGGCTCAAACTCTCAAAGATCGATATTTTCCTAATACTAATTTTCTTGAAGCTACAAAGGGGTGACGTCCCCCTTGGGCTTGGCCAAGCTTATTGCAAGGGAGAGATATGATAAAGGACTAGGAACTCTGGAGGTTTCAAATGGCAGTTCTTTTAGGATTTGGGAGGATAGATGGATTCCATCTACTCTTAACATGTGACTCACTCCAAGAACTAATACTTTGGTGGATGCTAATCAGTGGGTACAACATATCATTAACCCTCAAACAAATGAATGGGACCTGGGGCTGATCCGACACTTAATCACTGACAATGATGCATAGGCTATTCAAAGGATTCGTCTTACCCTTCTCGAGAAGGTGATCTCTTGGTCTGGCCTAAAAATAATACGGGGGTTTATTTAGTAAAATCTAGATATCACACGCTTCATGAAGCTTCTTGTAGAAGGCGACCTCACAATCCTTCTTCTTCATTGTCCTCTGATAAAGAGGTTTGGAAGCTAGTTTGGAATTTAATTGTGCCCCAAAAAATCCAAAATTTTCTCTGGAGAGACTTGATGAACTGTCTTGCTACTAAGGCTAATCTTTTTTGAAGAAAAATTAGGACTTACGAAAGCGAATCTGTTGAACATATGCTGCTTCTATGTCACTGGGTGAAGCCTATTTGGTTTGGCAGCCATCTTAATTTGCAGCTTGACAAAAGAACTATCACCACATTTGATAAATGGCTTTTATCCCTCTCCTTGAGTTTGAATGGAAATTTAGGTGACAAGGACAACATCATGACTAGTATTGGTTACATTTGCTGGTACATTTGGAAAATGTGATGCAAGACGGCAATCGAATCACATCCGCCATCACCAATGGTGGTAATTTGCGAATCTCATTTTGCTTATAGGGGCTACCTTAATGCACAAGCCTTGAAAAATGCAAGTCATTGACCCCCATTACTTGTGGCCCAAACTCCCCAATTTTGGTCCCCTCTTGCAAATGGTGTCATAAAAATTAATGTGGATGCTTCTTGGAAATTCTGAGCACCATAAGGTAGGTATTGGAGTGATATTACATGATTCTAGTGGAGTTTTTGCTGCGTGCCTTGCTTGCTCTATTGTTGCAAATTCTACTATTGAAGTTGAGACTCTGGCTATTTTGGAAGGATATAACTTTGCTGTCCAACAAGGGCACACCAGAGTAGTCATTGAATCTGATTCCAAAGAGGCCATATCTTACCTTAATCGTTCAATCCCACGGGGTAGGTGGCAACTCTATCTAATTTTATATAGTAACAGAAATTCTTGCTCTACCTTTCGGGATTGTAACTGTTCATGGGTCCCTAGGATTGCAAACTTGGCAGTTGATCACTTATTTGGGTCAACCTACCCCTATCATCTTTGATTGGAATCTTGGACAAATATGGTCTTCCTTGCCCCGTCAATTCGCAGCACTTGAGGAATGCTAGATCAGATTTCGACGTCTTTTGCCCATCTATGGCATCATCTGTTTCTTTTTTCTTTATCTGGCATTTCTAGTTTAACTTGTATATTGTTTGGTCATTTGTTGTGATGTATGTATGCTTGTAGTCCCCTCTTAATAGGACTCCTGCTTATGTTGTTTGCTTGCACTCTTTGCGCCCTGGAAATAAATTCCAATTTCCACAACAAAAAAAAAGAATAAGATAAAATTAGTGGGCCCAAATCAGTTCATGGGG
Organism: Prunus fruticosa; assembly: GCA_018703695.1. Lineage (NCBI taxonomy): Eukaryota > Viridiplantae > Streptophyta > Magnoliopsida > Rosales > Rosaceae > Prunus > Prunus fruticosa. Next base: position 29,070,531 of record CM031917.1, read on the forward strand.
TGATGTTTTGAATTAAAAGAGAAGAGGAGAGCAGGGGTTAGTTTTTTTTTTTTAGGGACCCACAAATTACACCTATATATATGGAAATTTTTGAAGCTTAGCATAAGTTGAACTAAAATAATGTTTCATATCCCTTGGCATACTCGGAAGGAACTATAGGTTGGATTTCCATAGCCACCAGGTAATGCGAAAGGTTCTAGTGTAGAAGGTCGAGATAACATATCTCACAACTTATTTGTTGCTCCCTTCTTGTACTTGATCACAATAATGAATTGTTGTAGGTAAAACATCCATTTCATATGCCGATCTTGTTGCAACTTTGACTGTGTATTTAAAATCTGAAGATGTTTATGGTCTGAGTGAACTACAACTTCTTTTCCTAAAAAGTAAGCTCTCCAATGCTTCACTGCTTGATACAATGCATGTACTGGCTTTTTGTAAGTCGGATAGTTCAATACTAGTCCACTAAACATCTCAGGATGGTATGCAATTGGTTTTCCATCATGAAATAAAATGGCTCCCATGGCATAGTTAGACTCATCTTCTTCAACTTTATATGGGTTTTGTAAATTTAGCAAGGCTAACACTTGGGCCTCGGAATCTTTCGTTTTAACACTTGGAAAGATTCTTCATGATTTTTAGACCATTCAAATTTTTATTGGCCTTTGTGTGAAATTGTAATTGCCACGCCCCAAATTCGCACCAAATTCACTAAAAGAAGAATTAAATTTAAACTCATTAACTTTCTCAATTAGAACTACCAGGATCTACAAGGTTACCAAATCAAGCTCTCAAATATTTTTACACACTTCCATTTCCACATAGCGATTTTAATTGTACAACATTACAATCTAAAGTCTTCCAAACAAACAGTTCTTCATTAGAGCAGTCAATACATCACAAAGAGCCAATCTTCTACTCCGAGCTAATATGAAATAGAAGGAAAAAGGGTGAGCTACAAAGGTCAGTTAGCAACTATATATGGCCACAAGTGAGTGTGAGGATCACAACTATACAATATGTGAAAATGGAATTGAAAAGAATGCACAAAATGAATCTGAGCAATCGGGTTAAGATACAATTCATAGTCAAAATTAGAGAAAACAATACCAATTAGATAGCTTATGTAATCCTCATTAGGGTTTACAATGGGGCCTTATTCCTATGGTGGTTGTATGGCCCTTATTACAAGCTGGCTAGAGGTCCTGACTCCTTCAAAAGAAGGCACAATCACTATAATTCACATGGTTTGAATTAACCACAAGTTCAGATGCTATTCAATGTTTAGTAGAGTTCCTTTAACAATCAAATTAAGACAAATATAGCTGCGGTTACAATGATACAAGGTTGTGATATCAGAAGAAACAATAGAACCATGAACAACAACTTAATCCTAAAGAAACTAAAAGATTCAGAAAGATGGAAGCAAAGAAATGCAAACACCATCATAGATAACTTACATGATTCCATAAGCCTAAAACTATGATCCTAAGTAGGGGTGGGCATCTCATCTGAATTATCACGTCCAACCGTACCATACCGACGGTTTGGTTTAGTTTGGTTAAATAATTACTTTTTAATTTTAATTATTCTAATTCAATCCGTATTGAAATGTTTTCTAATCCAATCCATACCGATATTTATAATTTTTTTAGTATTTAAATACTAATATATACATGTCAACTTATTAGTGGTGGACCTATGCTGCAAAACATTAGAACACATCACAACATAACCCTAAATTAACTCTATCTGTTTTAGTTTTTCACTGAGCCGCTCAAACCTCAAACACCCTATCTCTAACCCCCTCAAGCATCTAATATCTTGTCTTTCTATCAGCTCAAATCAATGGCACCATCACCGTCTCTAACCCACAAGCAGCTCACAAGCACCGTCGCCGTATCTAACCCACAATATTGTGCGACATCATTTTGGGTAATCATTAATTGCATGAGGTTTATTTTTTTGCTCTTTTTACTCTTCACTCACTGCTTGTTCTTTTTAATTGGCTTTCTAATTGGTTTTCATTTTTGAGGAAGTTACAAAGGAACCTATGGATTTTTAATTCAACACTTGGAGACGGAGTTAAGGTCGAAATGTTGGTGAGGTGTTTGAAAGATTTGATGTGAATCCTCTAGGCTCTGCTTCAATTGCACAAGTATTTCTATTCATGAGTAATTGAATAATTGTTTACACAAGTATTTCCACCATAGAAATTACAATAATAATTGCACAAGCTTTGCGTCAAATCAGTTTCTTTAATTGAATAATTGTTTTTAAATAAGGGCCTTAAATAAGTCCATATGCTTTATTAAATATCAGTTTATTTTATGATGTTGGTTGGACTGAATAATTGTTTGTTTAATTCAATTAGGCTTGTTGTAAGTACAATTTACAAATGACTCCAACACCCCAAGCTCTACTCTAACTACGGATAGTTCATCAAATGCCCTTCCCCCACTTCCACCAACGAATAACTTAAAAAGAAAAGTGGTTGCTCTGTCTAATGTGTGGGAACTTGATAAGATAAAGAACGAAGAAGGTATGAATGATGACGAACCTAAGTGCATATGTAAGAATTGTCAGCAAGATTATGGATGTGACTCCCGTAATGGTACTTCTTCCTTATGGTATCATTTAAAGAGTATATGTAAGACATCTCCACTTAGAGATGACAAAAATAAAAAAAACTCTTATCATTTGACAAGGAGGATGGGGTAAGTATAGTGAGTAGGTCATTTAGTAAGGAGAGATCTAGACTTGCATGTGCACGGATGATTATCCGTGATGAGCTCCCATTTAGCCATGTAGAGAATGTGGGGTTTAGAGATTTAATGCGAGAAGTCCAACTAAAGTTTGATCCACCATCTCGTAGGACAATTGCTAGAGATGTGTGAACCTCTTTCAATTAGAGAAAGGTAAAATCAAGAGTGTGTTAAGTCACCCATCACATTGTTGAAGAACAATCAGAATAAAACCAAATAACAAAATAAAAATACGAAATATATTCTAATTAAATAATCAAATCGAATTAATACAACAATAGTATTAAAGATTAAATACTGACTTAGATAGATGATAGAATCCTGTAGAGTTGCAGTGTCCGTTAGACAATATTTCTCTCTTGACAAGCCTTTTGTAAGCGGATCCACAAGATTTGTTTTGACCTTATATAGTCAATGTTGAGCAGCCATACAATCACAATGTATACAAATAGCTGTTACAGGCTTAGGCAAAATAGGAATATCCTCTAAAAAATTTATTAGCCACTCGGCTTCTTCACCAGCCTTATCTAAAGCTACAAATTCCGATTCCATTGTTGATCGGGCTATGCAAGTTTGTTTACTAGATTTCCAAGATACGGATGCTCCTCCTAGTGTAAAAACAAATCCACTAGTGGAATTTGTTTCTAAATTATTAGAAATCCAATTGGCATCACTGTATCCCTCTAGTCCTGGAGGACATTTGGTATAATGTAATCCATACTCCAAAGTGTAATCCAAATATCTCAAAACTCTTGATCAATGCTTCCCAATGATCATGTCCTGGATTACTTGTAAACCTACTAAGCCTACTCAATGATTTGTACAATTCATAATGTACATAAGACTTCCAATGATTTGTGAAACACCTTCACCATCATTCTTCTTTAATTTGCAACTTGTATCAAAATGAGTCATAGTACGATTACTTCCAAAATGACCAAACTTTCTAAGAACAGTTTCTACATAATGGGACTGTGTTAATATATAACCATATGAATTTCTTTTAATTCTAATGCCAATAATCACATCAGCAAGACCTAAGTTTTTCATGTCAAAACTGGGGTTTAACATTGAGAGGACCCAACCCAAATTCTGCTTTGGAATCTGAGCCGATCACTATGCGTGTACGACACCTAGCAAGTGTCGGTCACACTTGACCAAATTGCCCTTCAAACTACGTCTCAAAATTCTTTTTTGAGTTTGACTTCTGCCGAAAATTCGCAGAGTTTCCCCTGTAAATTGCTCGTTTCCCAATAACTTTTCACCTGTAAATATACAATTAACATTGGAAAACAAATCCCAATCATTCAGCATGCATAAGACAAATAGCTTTAACTGGCCTCAGGCCTCCATAAATCAAATAACACATTCCACCCTATGAATCTAAACTCAGTTCTTAGAATAATGTAAATCCTTCATCAAATTCCATTATAACCCAATTGAACAATCTTTCAGCACTTGATCTTGTGGTTGCACCTAGTAACTCTAGGTTGCCTACGTATCATTTCAAAGGGATCAAGCCATACGTAGTTCTTTCTCTTTTCACATTTGCACTTATATAACTTCAAAAATTGTTATTTCTCAATGAAATTTTCAAATCAAACCATTGAAATTCTAGCAAGGGTTGTTGATTCTAGCACTGACCCCATAAAATCTAAATGTCATTATCAACAATTTAAATAAAAACCTGCTTCCCTCTTTCTCATGTAACAACAAATTCATTACTCAAGAAAATAGTTATGAATTGTATAACCTCTTTAAAACTTAAAAATCCTCAACCCTTGTCTCACACATTGAAAAAGATGCATTAAAGCCTTTACCCACGAATTCCAAGATAAAATCACTAATTTTAGTTTAGACATCTCATTTACTCTCCACCTAGGTGTACCCCCATTTATATTCCGTTAATTCCTTTAATATGCCATCAATTCCAATAAGATTCCGTCAATTCCATGATTTTCTATTTAATTTCCACAATATGTCGTCAATTCCTTGTGTCACATAATATGACACATCCTCGCAGGACTCGGTAACACAAAGTCAATCCGAGCTGCATTCCTCGCAGAATTCAGGAACACAAAGTCGAACAGGAGCCGCATTCCTCGCAGGCCTCAGGGGACCATTAGTCAGTCTGAGCCGCATTCCTCGCAGAACTCAGGGGACATGTAGTTGGCCCAGAACGCATATCCTCGCACCACACGGTTCCAGGCGTCCCCGAAACTCGTGGGGCATTATTTATGAATGACAAACTGTTTCAAAGCAACTGGGAGGGTACTCCTGGTGGGTTTGAAAACCATATCCGAAACTTATCATAAACTTTCCTTTATTCCACAAATCCATTTTTCAAATCTTTTCTCAACTTTCCAAAAATCAGTTCTCAACTACCTATTAATGTAACCACACATTGTTGATAACTAGAGTCCATAATTCATCATTTTCGAACCACTAAATATATATATATATATATATATTAAATATGGACATGTAATTAGATATTTAGTTAATTTTATTAATCATGTCGAAATCCAATTAACAAACCATTCCATTTCGATACTATAATAATAATCTTAATAGTAATAGATAACTAAATAGATAAATAATTAAATAACTACTATCCCTAGAGATTTCGTCACCTCCAATAATGCAAATAAGTCCATAGTAGATTGCATGGTAATTTAGTCAATGAAAAGTATTAAGCTTTAAAGAAAATCCCTTATCAAATCACTTCCCAATCTAAACTCATTAAGCAAGAAATTTCATACTAAAAGAACTACGTACTCTTAATAACAAATGTCCACTGATTTACTAATAATCATAACCGAGCCCAAGGCTCACTTTCACAGCCTACTAATCCGATATTCCAAGCTCGCCCATTCCATAACTTCAATTATCAAAATAATATCCAGGAATTTCCATAAAATACTATAAAACAATTTCCTAATCTTAACATAATCATAATGCCTCGACTACCGGTCAAGACTAGTTTACAGGGTTGTTCTAGTACTTCTCGAAGGGTAAAACTACTTCGGAAGACTCACGGTCAACTGAAGGTCAAACTTCCTACATTGGGTCAACCGGGCCGGCGTGGCCCACGACCTCCCATTTCCAATCCCGAGAGTTCCTACTTGTTCAGCAAGGTTTACTATACTTGTCCTACAAGTTTGGTCCAAGTTGAACGATCGGATCGCTCACGATCGCACGATCGAAGGGTTATCGTTTAACGCAAACTTTAAGTTTTTTGAATCAGAACATCCGGGGCTCTGACTTCCGATCTGCGAATTCCTACATGTTCCTAAGGATGCCTAGATCAACATATATTAAATTGGAGTCGATCCAACGGCCCGAACATATCGAACCCGTATAACACCTAATATGCGATATCCGATCGATGATAAACGATATCCGTCGGCAGCGTGTGGGTGTCCAAAGTAATTCCAGCGATCAAAAAATCTTCAAACCGCCAGTCAAGACTTATACCTACATGATCACCACGTAGAGTGGAGCAACTTTTGTTCTTGGACTTATCGCAAAAAGTCGACGGAAGTGGCCGGAATCGGAGGCCAAAAATCGGTAGATTTTAAATCGCTTATTTAACCCCTAAACGCAGAAATTTCTCCTATCCAACACAACCAGCAGCTAGAACGTCTCGAGAGGTTTAGAAAGCATACCTGGATCGAAGAATTTGGTAGCCGGAATAGCCCGAACCAGGGATGGAGATTTTGGGTAAAAACCGGCCAATTTCCTTCTTTTCCAGGGATCCGGGACGGCGGTTGGCAGCGGCTGAGGTGTCGGGCTGGTAGAGGACGTCATGTTGGTTCTTTTGGTATCCATGCCGTATCTTCAGGGTGACCGGAGGAGAAGATGGCAACCCAAAAACTGTTTGGATGAACAGTAACAAAGGGGAGGGGTTGCTGCTTGCTGCTTGCAACTTGGTTATTGTAGCAACGATACCTGTTTTCTACAGTAACAATTTTAAAAATGCCTAATATGTGCTTTTCGTTTCTAGACCTTTCCTTCTTCGTTACTATTTGGAATTGAGCGTGCCGCATGTCTTCGAACTCGTATCGACGAGCTCTATGCAACGGTACCATCTAAATCCCCAAATTCTTTTCCGGACAAAAAGTTAACTTTTAAACCATTAAAATATTACTAGGGATAAAATTATCTTTTACTTGAATAAATTAATAATTAAATATTAATTTAGGATCGGGTTATTACAAACATTTTCTTGGTAAAGTTAATTATGTCCTTATTTGTCCCAATTATGAGCATTTCATCTACATATAGACACACTATTACACATGCATTCTTATGTGTCTTAATATAGACACGTTTATCACATTCATTTATTTTAAATCCATGTGTCATCATAGCATGGTCAAATTTTTCATGCCATTGCTTTGGAGCTTGTTTTAGTCCATAGAGAGACTTTACAAGTTCGCAAACTTTTTGTTCTTAACCTTTTATTAGAAACCTCTCGGGTTGTTTCATATATATTTCCTCATCCAACTCTCCATATAAGAAAACGGTTTTTACATCCATTTGATGTATTTCCATGTCATAAATTGACGCTATAGAAATCAACATCCTTATTGATGTTATTCTTGTCATGGGTGAATATGTATCGAAGAAATCCAAACCTTCCATCTAGTTTTAATTTCTTCTTAAAGATCCATATGTACCCAATTTCACTATTGATTGCTTCTTTCCAAAATGCAGCTTCAAGACTTGATATTGCCTCTTTATATGTTTGAGGCTCAGCATCAGCTAACATGGTCAAGAAATCGCGTCCAAAATCTTTTGCTATTCTTGTCCTTTTACTTCTTCTAGGTTCTTGATCTTTTTTTCTTTGGATGAAAAGGTTCTTGATCTTGTTCATTTTCTTGAACACTAGATGAAGTAGGATTACTATCGTCTATTCCAGAATTCTCATTTTTTCTAGAATTATCAATAGTTCTCTTTCTATTAACATTGGACCTTCCTTGTTTATAAGGAAAAATGTCCTTAAAGAACATTGCATCCATAGATTCTAATATTGTATTCACATGTATATCAAAAACTTCATAATGAAAGACTAAAAATCTATAAGCAGCACTATTGGATGCAAATCAAATGCAGACATAATCTATAGTTTTGGGTCCAAGTTTGGTTCTCTTTGGCAAAGGAACCTGAACTTTTGATAGGTAACCCTACACTTTGAGTGTCTTATAAGTTGGTAACCTTCATTTCCATACTTCATATGGTGACTTGTTACTCATTTTATGTGGGATTCGATTCAAGATAGTATTTTCAATAAGTAAGGCTTCCCCCCACATATTATGTGGAAGCCCAGATCTATTTAGCATAGAATTTATCATGTCTTTAAATGTCCTATTTTTCCTCTCAACAACATCGTTTTGCTATGGTGTATAAGGAGCTGTCGTTTGATGAGCTATACCATTTGTGGCACAAAATTCAGCAAAGGCAGTGAATTCATATTCCCCTCCTTTGTCTGATCTTAGGACTTTAATTTTTCTATTGAGTTGATTCTCAACTTCCGCCTTATATGTCTTAAACATATCCAAGGTCTCATCTTTTCTATGTAATAAATATACATAGCAATACTTACTGTAATCATCAATGAAAGTCACATAATAGTGCTTTCTTCCACGACTTGGTGTTGATCTAAAATCACACAAGTCACTATGAATTAAGCCTAGCAACTCATTGGACCTATTAGGTATAGATTTAAAACTTTGTCTAGCAAATTTAGATTCTGTATAAGTTTCACATTTAACATTTTCAATGAATCTAACTTAGGCAACAATCCTAAATTATACATTCTACGTAAAGAACAAAAATTAACATGTCCTAATCTAGCATGCCATAAAGTAGAAGAAGAGTCAATGATATAAGCGGAAGCCTTATTTATATTATAATTGATATAATTGGTAGATACATTAAGTTTGAACAATCCATCAGCAAGGCAACCCTTTCCTGCGAACATTCCCACCTTAATTAGTACAACTTTGTTGGATTCTGATCGGTTCATAATTGTATATCATTTTATACCCTTCTAGCTTATGATTTGGTTATGTTTTTGAGTTAAACTTGTGCTTTTAATTCTTTTTGTGTTTATGTTTCAGTTAATTGAGATTTAGGTAACAATGATGACTTTGGATAGGAAATGATGCAATTCATGCATGTTAAGGCCTGATTTGGGTGAATGGAAGAAGAGCTTAAAGACAAACTCATTTTAGCTACAACCCATTTCCAGCCCAATTTCGTAGGTCAGCTTCTTGGACTTGGATCAGCATGCTATGGGGCTTGGATGAGGTGAAGATCTTCATGAAACTTGTTCGAATGGGTGTATAGTACAACATATCCAAATTTCAGCTCAATTGGACATTTGTGGAGTGCTTAGCCCGTCCAACACTCAACCTTGCTCATGAGGATTTCCAGCTGCCAGCTTTTGCCATGTGCCTCTCCCTAGCTATAACTGACTTTGTACTCAACATAATGAGTGAAGTGGGGAGGCATTCCAGCTATTAAAGAGAAAGCAAGAGCATATTTGTGAAGATAAAAATTCATCATGGCAAAGGGGACAAGGAAGAGACAAAGGTTAAAGTGCCATGGTGGAAAGGAGAGAGAGAAGAATGAGGAATGATGAGAGGCATTTTGCTTTAGCCTTTGAACATGAGAATTGAATTGGCGGATCACTTTAGAGCTGGATATCAGCTTTTGAGCTACTAAAGAGAAGCATGTGCATGCATGTGAAGCCAAAGAAAGAAATGAAATGAAATGAAGTCAATTCCAGTCCCTGTTTCGGCAGCCAACTTGAAATGGCCAAAACGTACACTTCTACTGATCCGATGGGAATACTTTCTTCATAGAGGTTGTTCCAATGGGTGTATAGTATAACATATCCAAATTTGAGCCCCATTGGATACGTTTTGAAACCTCTGGCCTTCCTACACCAAGTCTGGTTCAGAAGAATCGTTTCTCAGCAAGTAAAAGGCAACCACATGGGTTGGCAGCAAAAGGCAGCCACAAATTGCACACCTTTGATAACCCATGTGAAGAAAGCTGGAGGTGCAGCAAATGAAGTATGGGATGGAGTTGATTCCAACCACACTAACATGGGCAAGATGAAGTGGGAGTTATGGGTTGTATTAAAAGAGGAATGGTGGTGTTGGATTTCATCATGGTGTTCCTCCCTCTTAGCCCTATAAATAGAGAAGCCTTCAAGCTTCAAATCACACCCCAAGGGGGGGAGCTCTCAAACACTTCTCTAGAGCTCCCTTCCCTTCTCTCCCTCAAATTCTCTTAGTTTCCTTTCAAGTTGTCAATTGTTGTAGCAATATGATTTTGCTAAATTTTCCTTCAAGTTTTCTTAATTCCACTTTACTTTTATTTGTAATGTACATTCTTTCTTAAGTATTCAAGTTTAATTAGTTTTCAAGTTTCAATTATGGTTTTTGTTCTTATTCATTATGCTTATAAGTTAATATGCTAGTTTGAATGACTGATCACCATTTAGGCTTGCATGTTAGCTATCTTGGTTTGAATTAAGAGTATACACCATGCTTTAATTCGAATTGAACTATGAATAGGAAGAGTATGTATGGATATTCGACAACAGGGATTAGATACATGCTTGGTTGTTTAAATTGTTCTTCTATGCTTAATGGGTTCCTAATGCTTAATTTTAGGTTAGACAACAAATGATCAAATTAGGGAATTAGGAACACAAGGTTATGACCACACACCATGGCTTAATCATACTTTAGCTAGAATCAATCCATTAATCTAATTGAACTTGGGAACTTATTTGCTTGAGTTATTTTTTTTTTTTCTTGTTTTATTTATTTTCTTTTTCATTTCTGTTTTGTGTAGGGGAAACAAATTGGATCATTCAATCACCAATCCTCGTGGGATCGACCTCGCACTTACATATGCTATACTACCGAACGGCTCGTGCACTTGCGATTATCACAAGTTGAGGATGCAGCTGAATCCAATTTGGTGCAAGTGAATCCGACACAACAAGTTTTTGGCACCGTTGCCGGGGATTAGCAACATAGTTTGGTTCTATTTCTTTTCCCTACTTGTTTTAATTTTATTTTTCATTTTCATGTTTTTCTAGACAGTTTCATGTTTTAAAGTTAATGATGTTAATGGACAAGTTGTGTTTGTAGTCCAACAGAAAAGGACAATTGCCCAACAAGCAAGAGAACTGGGTTTAAGTCCTAGCTTACACAACCCATTGGTGTTTGTTACTTTGAAGCATGGAATTAGATGTTTGTGGTGAAGTTGAATCCCTATTCTTGATGTTTTAGTTTAGTTTATCCTTTTCAATTAATTTATGGTTTCCTCATCCTTTAAATCTAAAAATATGTTTCAAGTTTCCTTGTCTTTCTTTAAGCATTTCTGAAGTAGCTCAATAAGAAAGAGAGAGTGGAGATAGATGACAACCTCAATCATAAGAATGGGAAGAGTGGAGCAGTGGGAGAAGTCGACCTCCAAGTGCATCCATGCTCAACCTAATCGCTTCAAGGGGGAGCATTTCAATCCTTTCTCTTCTTTAAATTCTATTTATTTCTTGGTTTGTTTCTTTTAGTATAACAATTTATTTCTTTTGTTTGAATTTGTTTAGAGTACTTAGTTCATTTTCGTTTATGGTTTGTTGTTTCATTTTATCTTAATTTGTTTTTGTTTCTTATCTTAAAAATTAAAAATTAAAAATTAAAAAATTAAAAAAAAGATTTTTCATATGAGCTGACTTATGGTAACTCCAGTAAGCACTTCCGTCAATACAGTGTCTAGGAGTTCTTTAGGCGACACCTTCGGTGTCTAAGAAGTTTGGGTTTTAAGCGGGACCATTGTGACCCCTCCAACCTTCCCGGATCCCCTGGCTGTGTTTTTTGAGGCCCTTAACTAGTCATCCGTGAGTTGCTTGTATATTCGTGTGTTTTTTTTAATTAAGTTTATTTTTATTTTCTTTGTTTTCTTTTTCTGATGAGTCTTTGTTTTTGTTTTTGTGTTGTTAAGTTAGTTTTTGTATTTATTTACGTGGTTTGGTTGGTTAGTTTATTTTTGAGTGTTAAAACACATTTTTTTTATTTCAAACGTTGCATAAAAAAAAACAACAACAACAATAACAACAACTTCTTCTTCTTCATCTTCTTCATCTTCATCTTCATCATCATCATGGCTTGCCTCTATTGTCTCGCACTTGTAGAATCTGCAGCAGCTCTACATGGTCCTCATTTTTTTCTGCAGTGCTTCCACATCCTGATTGGCACAGGAGAGCCGCTCCTCCGAGTCCGCCACCATAGCCTTCAAGGAAGCCACCTCCTCGCTCAGGGTTCCACACTCTCGTGTTCTTGCTAGTAGGCGCAAGCCCAAATTTGTGGCCGAGACCGCTTGGAGCGTTGTATAAGTGTGGGATTCATCCACTGCCACCTTGTCAGACCTATGTGCTATATGCCAATGATCTGCCGGTGTGAGCTTGCTGCCAATCATGCCTCCCAGGAGCACTGCTCTCTTTCGGCATTGCCTCAGCAAAGTTCGGTATTGCCTCAGTAAAGTTTGAGGCCGTGCCGTGATGATATGTGGAGTTTGGGAAGACAAGGGTTGGAGGAGCCCTTATCTGGGCATTCAGAGGTGCAAGGGATAGCTCAAGGTTGAGGTCATCAATGAGAATAGGTGAGGATGCCATTTTTCTTGTTTTCTGGATTTTTTTGATGTTTTTCATTGAGTTTGCAGGAAGAAATGCTGGGTATCATCCGCTTGTAGAGGCGTGGTTTAAATAGACATATGCTGATGAGAGAGAGCCAACACCATTTCGGATTTCCCGGGCATGCTCGACCTAATCGCTTCAAGGGGGAGCACCTTTACTTTCACTTTACTTTTCTTTTTTCCGTGTTTTCTGGTGTTTTATGTTTTTGCCCGTTACTTTCATTTTCTAGAGCTTTGTGTTTTTGCTTTCCCCTTTCGGCTATCATCTTTATTTTATTTTAGTTAGGGAACTGTGCTTTTCTTTTCCGTTTGTCGTCTTTGTTTGGGAAGTGTGCTTTCTTTTCCGTCTTCTTTTTCCTTCTGCAACTTTACTTTTATTTTTGAAACAAAATAACCAAAAACAAAAACAACCAATAAAATAAAAACAATAATTAGCAGTAGAAATCATTTCTTCACAGTGCTCGCGTCTCGACCATTGGAGCTTTGAGTTTGGCCCTCTGGCTGTCCTCTTCGGGGCTTCACGCACAGCCTCTTGGGGCTCACCACTTGAGCTCCCAAAGATCGCACTCTTAGCTTGAGCGTAACTACTCTCACGATTTGCTTGCTTGCGTTTACCCGGTCGGTCTAGGTCCTCCAGCTGCTTACGCATGTCGCGAGAATACAACTCTACCATCTTTGATAGGGTTTTATTCTCGTCCCCGCAATACTTCTAAGCTGGTGTCGATTCACCTCCACTATCATTGCCCTCTCCCTTTTCAAGCTTTTTATAGCACTCTGACACTCTTCAACCATACTTCGCTCCGCCGCCAACTGACTTTTCAGCACCTCTATCTCATGGGACTTCGCAAGTAGGCGATGACCCAAACTTGCGACACATGCTGTACTCTGCACGCTCAGTGCCAGGGCATCACTTGCGACTCGATTGTCATCCCTTGTCCCAAACACACGTATATCTTTAGGAGTCACCAAATTTCTGCCCACTCCAATGGCAACATCGTTGTCCAGGAGTATGAGTCATTCCTGCCACAGGCCCCGTGCAGAGGCAAAGTAGGGCATTCATACTGGTGCCGCTGCTTGGCCTCGTGTCTGAGTCGGTGGAGCTAGGTTGAGATCCAACGAAAATGGGTAGGAAGAGGCCTTTTGATTTCTCACTTTTTTCTTTTTCTTGCTTCTTTTCTCTTTTGTGTTTCTGAGTTTGTATTTTTCACCCTTTTCTTTTTACCTTTTATAGACTTAGTCTGCTAAACCCTAGCCGCTGCGGTTCTAAGTTCTGTGCGGCCCTTACGGCTTATCTCTATATGTCGCCACACCCATTCCCCAACCCCCCCTTAATTGCATTTTCACCTTTCACCACCTTCAAGGTGACAAAGTCGTCCCGCTTCACCCAAGAGGCCAATAATTCTGGCTTGGGAATATGTGAGGGGCCTCTGCCTGTGACACGTTCCTCCCTTTGTTGCCCGTAACTCACAGGAGCCGATACATCAGGGACCACATTCTTTCTTTTCATAAATCCTGCCTTCGCACTCCCATTTCACGTTTCATTAAATTAAAAAAAAAAAATAAAAATAAAAATAAAAATAATAACAAACGTGTGGGCTTCGGATTTCTTTGTGGGTCGGGTTTTCACCGTTGTTAGGTTTCAAAGTGTGTTAACTTTCCTTTGGGTTGGGCTTTCAATTGTTTGGGTTTTGGTTTGTGTAAGACTATTTGTTTAGAGCTTTCTGTTTCGAGTGTTTTTACTGTTTCTTTTCTTTTGTTTGTTTGTTTTGTAATTTTTTTATTTTGTGTATTTTAATTCTTGTGTGTTGTTTTTTTTTATTTGCTTTAATACCTTCATTTGTTATTTTTGACATTGCTTGTGCCTAAATTTTAAACATTGAGGACAATGTTCATTTCTAGGTTTGGGGGTATTGGATTGGTTTTTCTTTAATTAAATTTTTTTTAATTTGCTTGTTTTTATTTTTATTTTATTTTGTTTAAGTCTTGCTTTTATTTTTATTTTTATTTTTATTTTATTTTGATTTTGATTTTATTCACTTTCCAAACACATTTGATGAGATTGTGATAAATGTTTGCATGACTTAAATGAAAACTGAATTTTATTTATTTTTTTCCTTGTAAATTTTTATTGTAAAAAACAAAATTAATTAATTTGGCATCGTTCTAGCATGATATGTTTGAAACCTTCTTTGCACTTGCCATTTGTTTCTTAATTTTCCAATTAAAGGATTTGCATGACCCAAAGAATTGTATCAAGCATAAATTAGACTTATATAACCATATAATGTGAGCTTTTGAGCCTTGTGCTTCATTTCATGAGTGTTATACATATACTCTTATTTTCTTGTCATCAAAGTTGTTGTTTGATCTCATTATTCATTGATTTGGTTGAACACTTAAAGGTCAATCATTCTTATGCAATTTGATTTCATGGCATTTAAGAAGTGATATTAAGGCCCTCTTTGGATCGTTTGTGCCTTTCAAGCTAACCCTATGCATGCTTAAGCATGATTTTCCATTGTTAACCACTTTGAGCCTATATGTATGCCTTTTCTTTCAAGTAACCAATTATTACTTCTAGCCTTAGCCTGAAAAACAAGAATTTACCTTTCTAAGGAACTCATGAGCTTTAATTTAGATGTGTTTTTCATGCTAAGTTTGGGAAGGGTTATTACATTTAAAAAAAAAAAAAGAGTACTTCACTCAAAGGGTGAAAGAAAAGAGAAAAGTTGTGGTTATTTGGCAATGAATTCATTTTTCATTTCCATGTTTCTTGGTTGGCCTAAAAAAAAAAATTAAATAAATTGATGGTTGTTCAAATGGAAGAAAGGAGTGTGAATCATAATAAGTGGAGGTATAAGGCTTTGTGGTCTATTTGATCACCTAAAAAAAAAAAGTGAAAATCTCAAGCGTGATGTTTCAAAGTCTTTTAGTCAACGATTATATGCTCTTACATTGTGAGTTCCTTGGACTTTGTTGTATCCATATCCTTCATTTCTTACTCACCTTACACCCTTAGCCCCATTACAACCTATAATAAAGACCTAAATTGATCCTAAATGTCATGTGGTTGAATTGCACACCTTCTTCTCCTTTTAAGTGTTTAGCATCCTTCTTGAGATCATATTCATGCATGTTTTTCGTCTTGCTAATTGTGAGTTAAGTCCCGTATGGTTTAACTTTATTCTCATATTTATTATTGAGTGATGCATTGTAACCCTCTTCCGAGTGATTCATTTGTGAGAGGACAACTTTGGTGAGATTTGAAGTTACATTTGTGCTTGGTATGATTTTTGAAATTATGTGAAAACTAAGATTGGAGAATTTGTTGCATTTGGCAATCACACTACTACACTTTGAGCATGTTGTGTTTTGAATTTTGCCGCTTTGTAAATAATGTCTAAAACTGAGCTTTTAACATTTGAGTCATGTGCATGAGTCATTTCTCTTCAGAAAATGTTCGGAAAGATTGTTTTGAGTTTTATTTTTACTTTTTTTTACTTTTTTTGCCTTTATTTTTGTAATTATTTTTGTTTTTGTTTTTCTTTTATTTTGCTTAAGGACTAACAAATCTAATAAGTTTTCTAACCACTTTGTTTTGTAGAGTTAATAAAACGTTTGTGGATATCGTTTCTGTTAAACCCTCAGGAAACACAACTCCTCCTACTAGGGATGCCTAAAGGTTTAAAGGCTTGTTGCATATGCTCAATGCAATCGAGTTACCTGCGGAAGTGGTTTAGTTAACTTCTTGATTTGTTTTTAACTTTGTTTTGTGTTGTTTTGCTCGAGGACTAGCAAAATCTAGGTTTGGGGGTATTTGATCGGTTCATAATTGTATATCATTTTGTACCCTTCTAGCTTATGATTTGGTTATGTTTTTGAGTTAAACTTGTGCTTTTAATTCTTTTTGTGTTTATGTTTCAGTTAATTGAGATTTAGGTAACAATGATGACTTTGGATAGGAAATGATGCAATTCATGCATGTTAAGGCCTGATTTGGGTGAATGGAAGAAGAGCTTAAAGACAAACTCATTTTAGCTACAACCCATTTCCAGCCCAATTTCGTAGGTCAGCTTCTTGGACTTGGATCAGCATGCTATGGGGCTTGGATGAGGTGAAGATCTTCATGAAACTTGTTCCAATGGGTGTCTAGTACAAAATATCCAAATTTCAGTCCAATTGGACATTTGTGGAGTGCTTAGCCCGTCCAACACTCAACCTTACTCATGAGGATTTCCAGCTGCCAGCTTTTGCCATGTGCCTCTCCCTAGCTATAACTGACTTTGTACTCAACATAATGAGTGAAGTGGGGAGGCATTCCAGCTATTAAAGAGAAAGCAAGAGCATATTTGTGAAGACAAAAATTCATCATGGCAAAGGGGACAAGGAAGAGACAAAGGTTAAAGTGCCATGGTGGAAAGGAGAGAGAGAAGAATGAGGAATGATGAGAGGCATTTTGCTTCAGCCTTTGAACATGGAAATTGAATTGGCAGATCACTTTGGAGATGGATATCATCTTTTGAGCTACTAAAGAGAAGCATGTGCATGCATGTGAAGCCAAAGAAAGAAATGAAATGAAATGAAGTCAATTCCAGTCCCGGTTTCGGCAGCCAACTGCAGTGGCCAAAACGTACACTTCTACTGCTCCGATGGGAATACTTTCTTCATAGAAGTTGTTCCAATGGGTGTCTAGTATAACATATCCAACTTTGAGCCACATTGAAACCTCTGGCCTTCCTACACCAAGTCTGGTTCAGAAGAATCATTTTTCAGCAAGTAAAAGGCAACCACATGGGTTGGCAGCAATAGGCAGCCACAAATTGCACACCTTTGATAACCCTTGTGAAGAAAGCTGGAGGTGCAGCAAATGAAGTATGGGATGGAGTTGATTCCAACCACGCTAACATGGGCAAGATAAAGTGGGAGTTATGGGTTGTATTAAAAGAGGAATGGTGGTGTTGGATTTCATCATGGTGTTCCTCCCTCTTAGCCCTATAAATAGAGAAGCCTTCAAGCTTCAAATCACACCCCAAGGGGGGGAGCTCTCAAACACTTCTCTAGAGCTCCCTTCCCTTCTCTCCCTCAAATTCTCTTAGTTTCCTTTCAAGTTGTCAATTGTTGTAGCAATATGATTTTGCTAAATTTTCCTTCAAGTTTTCTTAATTCCACTTTACTTTTATTTGTAATGTACATTCTTTCTTAAGTATTCAAGTTTAATTAGTTTCCAAGTTTCAATTATGGTTTTTGTTCTTATTCATTATGCTTATAAGTTAATATGCTAGTTTGAATGACTGATCACCATTTAGGCTTGCATGTTAGCTATCTTGGTTTGAATTAAGAGTATACACCATGCTTTAATTCGAATTGAACTATGAATAGGAAGAGTATGTATGGACATTCGACAACAGGGATTAGATACATGCTTGGTTGTTTAAATTGTTCTTCTATGCTTAATGGGTTCCTAATGCTTAATTTTAGGTTAGACAACAAATGATCAAATTAGGGAATTAGGAACACAAGGTTATGACCACACACCATGGCTTAATCATACTTTAACTAGAATCAATCCATTAATCTAATTGAACTTGAGAACTTATTTGCTTGAGTTATTATTATTTTTTTCTTGTTTTATTTATTTTCTTTTTCATTTCTGTTTTGTGTAGGGGAAACAAATTGGATCATTCAATCACCAATCCTCGTGGGATCGACCTCGCACTTACATATGCTATACTACCGAACGGCTCGTGCACTTGCGAGTATCACAAGTTGAGGATGTAGCTGAATCCATTTTGGTGCAAGTGAATCCGACACAACAGATTCGAAAACTAATTTGAATCCTTTGTTGCTTAGAACAGGTCTAGATATCAAGTTCCTTCATATGTCTGGCACATGCAACACATCTAGTAGGGTTAGTTCCTTTCGAAAGGTGAACTTCATGAGCCCTTTTCCTTTTCCAACAACAGCAGATGCAAAGGCATTTCCCATAAACAGTTGCTCACCACCATGTATCTCTTGGTAAGTAAGAAATGCATTCTTAACACCGCAGATATGGCGGGTGGCTCCAGTATCAATCAACCATTCGTTATCATTCGAAACCATGCTGGTACCTAACACCACTACAACCAGGTTTTCTTCAGTGACATTGGCTTGATTGTTCCTTGGTCTGTTGTTGTTTGGATTTGCAGTATTGGTGTGCCTGAGTCTGAGCCTTATGGCCTGTTTTCCCACAAACCCAGCATGCTCCCTTAATCTTTTTGAAGTCTTTTCCTTTTGCTCTAGGAACAAAATTCTTCTTGTTCTTTTGGGATTGGATTTTGGTTTTGATGAGCTTCCTTCAACTATGTTTGCCTTGGCTTCTATGTTTGAAACCACATTCTTGTTCTCACTTATTTTGTTATCCTCCTCAATCCAAAGCCGTATGAGATCCTCCATAATCATCTCATTTCTCTTGTGTTTCAGATAACTCTTGAATTTTTTCCAATTTGGTGGAAGTTTTTCAATCAAAGACGTCACTTGGAAAGATTCATTGACCTTCATGCCTTTAGCAAGAATCTCATGGATAATTTTCTGGAGGTCTTCAACTTGTTTGACAACAGGTTTGGAATCTACCATCTTGAAATCTAGAAATCTGCCTACAACAAATTTCTTGGATCATGCATCTTCAATTTTATACTTTCTCTCAAGAGATTCCCAAACTTCTCCAACCGTCTTGAATTCTGCATAAACATCATACGGTGTGTCATCGAGGCCATTCAAGATATAGTTCCTGCACATGAAATAAGATTGTGTCTATGCATCAATTATAGCGACAGTCTCTCTGGTTGCAGGATTCTCATTCAAACAGGGGCATCCTGCCCTGAGAATATGGGCTAGATTTAATGTTGTTAGATAGAACAACATTTTCTGTTGCTAACGTTTGAAGTTAGTGCCTTTAAATTTCTCAGGCTTTTCGGGATGAGAGGTCTTACTTCCTGATTGTTCCATGTTATTGTCTAAAGATTGTTATAGAACAATTAGAATACAAATAACAGAACAAAAACAATACGAAATATTTCTAATTAAATAATCAAATCGAATTAATACAACAATAGTATGCAATACAAAATACTGACTTGGATAGATGATAGAGTCCTGAGAATTGCAGTGTCCTTTAGACAATATTTCTCCTCTACCCTTGTGCTTGTAGTTCAATAGGAGTCTGCTCACCAGGATCAAACTATCACAAATCAAAGCCTAAGCAATGTGGCTTTGATTTCTGGCGAACAGTGATATGCTTTCTCTCAGGAAGTATTTATGTGTGAGAATGATAATGCAATTCCAAATTCTATGTTTTCTGGTTTGGATGAATTGTCAATATATAGAGGTCTAATACCTCTTCATCTAATTTCATATAATGATTTTATCTGAAAATGAATTGCTAATTAATAAAAAGAAATATTAATTTAACCAATATATATATTCCAAGGCCAAACCAAGATGAGGCCTAACTTTGCCTCCACTAGGAACATACCCTATTTAGTATTTCTAAAGTGTTGGTGCTTATAAACCTGATCGGTGCATATTTATATATTATTTTGTACCATTCTAGCTTATGATTTGGTTATGTTTTTGAGTTAAACTTGTGCTTTTAATCCTTTTTGTGTTTATGTTTCAGTTCATTGAGCTTTAGGTAACAATGATGACTTTGGATAGGAAATGATGCAATTCATGCATGTTAAGGCCTTATTTGGGTGAATGGAAGAAGAGCTTAAAGACAAACTCATTTTGGCTACAACTCCTTGCCAGCCCAGTTTCGTAGGTCAACTTCTTGGCCTTGGATGAGCATGCTATATGGCTCGAATGAGGTGATGATCTTCATGAAACTTGTTCCAATGGGTATCTAGTACAACATATCCAAATTTCATCCCAATTGAACATATTTGGAGTGCTTAGCCCGTCCAACACTCAACCTTGCTCAGGAGGATTTGCAGCTGCCAGCTTTTTGCCATATGCCTCCTTTTAGCCATGTGCCTCACTCCAACTATAACTGAGTTTGTACCCAACATAATGAGTGAAGTAGGGAGGAATTCCAGCTATGAAATTCTAAAGAAACAAGTTGGTACATGATGGAGCTATTAAAGAGAAAGCATGTGCATGCATGTGAAGCAAAAAGAAAGAAATGAAATGAAATGAAGTCAATACCAGTCTCTGTTCGGCAGCCAACTTGCAAGGCCCAAAACGCACACTTCTACCGCTCCGATGGGAATACTTTCTTCATAGAAGTTGTTCCAATGGGTGTCTAGTATGACATATCCAAATTTGAGCCCCATTGGATACGTTTTGAAACCTCTGGCCTTCCTACACCAAGCCTAGTTCAGAAGAATCGTTTTTTCCAGCAAAGGTGAAGAAAACCCACATGGGTTGGCAGCAAAAGGCAGCCACAAATTGAACACCTTTGATAATCCCATGTGAAGAAAGCTTGGAGTGCAGCAAAAGAAGTATGGGATGCATTTGATTCCAACCACACTAACATAGACAAGATGAAGTGTGAGTTATGGGTTGTATTAAAAGAGGAATGGTGGTGTGGGATTTCATCATGATGTTTCTCCCTCTTAGCCCTATAAATAGAGAAGCTTTCAAGCTTCAAAACACACCCCAAGGGGGGGAGCTCTCAAACACTTCTCTAGAGCTCCCTTCCCTTCTCTCCCTCAAATTCTCTTAGTTTCCTTTCAAGTTGTCAATTGTTGTAACAAAATGATTTTACTAAATTTTCCTTCAAGTTTTCTTAGTTCCACTTTACTTTTATTTGTAATGTACATTCTTTCTTAAGTATTCAAGTTTAATTAGTTTCCAAGTTTCAATTATGGTTTTTGTTCTTATTCATTATGCTTATAAGTTAATATGCTAGTTTGAATGATTGATCACCATTTAGGCTTGCATGTTAGCTATCTTGGTTTGAATTAAGAGTAGACACCATACTTTAATTTGAATTAAACTATGAATAGGAAGAGTATGTATGGACATTCGACAACAGGGATTAGATACATGTTTGGTTGTTTAAATTGTTCTTCTATGCTTAATGGGTTCCTAATGCTTAATTTTAGGTTAGACAACAAATGATCAAATTAGGGAATAAGGAACACAAGGTTATGACCAAACACCATGGCTTAATCATACTTTAGCTAGAATCAATCCGTTAATCTAATTGAACTTGGGAACTTATTTGCTTGAGTTATTTCCTTTTTTTTTCTTGTTTTATTTATTTTCTTTTTCATTTCTATTTTGTGTAGGGGAAACAAATTGGATCATTCAATCACCAATCCTCGTGGGATCGACCTCGCACTTACATATGCTATACTACCAAACGGCCCGTGCACTTGCGAGTATCACAAGTTGAGGATGCAACTGAATCCATTTTGGTGCAGCTGAATCTACGCAACAAAACCATGAAAGGAAACAACTCCCTTCCAATGTGGGACTAAGTGAAAGTGTATTTTCCTATACAAACTCTAATAATAGAGTGTCTATTACCACAGACACATGGACATCTCTTCAAAAGATAAATTATATGGTTGTCATGGCTCACTTTATTGATGTTGATTAGCATGTGCACAAGAGGATTATAAGCTTTTGTGTTATTCCAAACCATAAGGGTGAAACTATTGGAAAGCTTTTGGATTATTGTTTGAATGATTGGGGTATAAAAAAGGTGTTTACTATTACTGTTGATAATGCTACTCCTAATGATAAAATGATAAGTTATATGAAAGGTAGGTTGACCAAGAGCAAGACACTTATGTTTGGGGTGATTGTTTGCTTGTGCGATGTTGTGCACATATTCTCAATTTAATTGTGTTTGAAGGGATGAAAGAATTGGATAACTAATTTAGTGAGGTACATCCACTCTTTTGCCGCAAGGTTGGAAAGTTGGAGAAGATGTGTTGCCTTTGAGAAACTTGATATCAAAGGGCTTGTGTCCTTAGATGTGTGGACAGGGTGGAATTCCACCTATTCATTGTTTGAAGGGGCATTGACGTATCAAAAGGCTTTTGAAAGGATGTTGGAGAGGACGATGGAGACCCGCACTTTGTGGGTTATTTTATGGATGATGATGTTGAGAAGAGGAAAAAAAGAGTGCGGCCTCCTACCTCAAATGATTGGGATTGTGCTAGAGTCTTGATCAAGTTCTTGAAGTTGTATTATGAAGCCACTTTGAAATTTAGTGGGTCAAAGGTAGTGACTTCCCACCAAGCTTTCCATAAAATGTGTGCTAGTTTTGTTGAATTGCAAAATTTTTGTAGAAGTGAGGATTCTCTCATGAAGAGCATAGCAACATCAATGAAAAGAAAGTTTGACAAGTATTGGGGGAAGATTGAGGACACTAACAAATTGTTGCTTATTGCAATTGTTCTTGATCCTCGATACAAAATGGAGTATCTCTTATTTAGTCTTTTCGATATAGAATCCAATCCTTCCAAGGGTAATGAGTTACACAAAGGAGTCAAGGACTTTTTAATCCATATGTATGATATGTATAAAGTGGCTGACCCCTTGGCTGCCCAAAGTTACAATGATAGCAACTTGGAGAAAATTGGGGATGCGGTTATGGTAAATGATGAAAATGATGTTGAGGTAGAAAGATTAGCTAAATTTATGAAGTTGAGGAAAGTGATGGATGTTTTTGAGATAAGAAATGATGTGGATAAGTATTTGTTAGAGCCACCTGAAAATCTTTGAAATCCCAACTTTGACTTCTTGTCTTGGAGGCGAGAGAATAGTCCAAGGTTTCCGGTTCTATCCCAAATTACTAAGGATGTATTTGGCATTCCAATCTTTACCGTGGCTTTAGAATCTGCCTTTAGTTTGGGTGGTCAAATTGTAGACCCTTTTCGTGTTTTCGTCGACTCCAAGTTTTAAATTTAAGTTTTCTATGTTTTATTGAATTTTTTATTTTTTAAACATTTTCAAAATAATTTTTTTATTCAGATCCACATGGCATGCTATTTTTGGACACATAGGTTCCACATACATGTCATATCATCAATTTAACAGAATTTTTTACGGAATCTCACAGGTAGGGACCAAATTTATATAGATGGGATAATTTCATGAAGTATCAAATGTGATAATTTCGTAAACCTCATAAAACATTTGTGAAAATAAGCCAATTACATATTCTTCTTTTAGTACTTTATGCTTTTGTTTTCCCTAACAGCCTAACCTCAGTTGCAATAGTAAAGGTGTTGAATCATCTTGGATAGTGGGAAATGCTTCACATTCCTGAAAGGGACGTAATGATCGTGGAATTTACACTCAACTTCTTTTATTGCTCCCTTATAGATGATATCATTTTTCTGTTGTGTGCTTTTATTTCCGTAAAATGTTTGATGAAAACCTTGCTTGCACTCTCTCTCTCATCTCACTATTTGTTGTATGATTAAATGGAAAGAACAAAAAAAGGAAAATGGCACTTTCATTTTGACACATCTTTCTGTATTTTTTTCTCTCTCTTTAACCCTAGTTTGATAGCTAATTTTTCATAAAAACTTGATTCTGCAAGTGTCAAATGCACCAAAAGGGCAATCCTCTCTGTACATCAGGAATTTCTGTTGTTATCAAAATTTGAACTTAAGACCTCCACTACTAGTATGCAAGTTAAACTTTTTTTTTGTTTCCTTTGTACAAGTGACATTGATGTTTTTCACATTTCTAGCAGAAAAGAAGAAGAAGAGATAATGGTCATCAATTTTGATTTTAGGTTTTGTTTACTTTTTTTGAGTACAAGTTATTAGGGAGGGGATTTATAAGTATTCATTGGGTGCCTGAGAGTTTTGAATCTATATCCTTCACTGGCTATGTTTTGATTACTTTATATATATATATATATATATATATATATTTATTTATTTATCATTCACACACACATGCACATGCGTAGACTTAAGCGTACTCTAATTTTATGTCTCTTTGGTATACATGTACAACATCAATTCAATTCGTTGTCTTAACTTGCCTATCTTTGGTTGGATGACACAAAATGGTTGGATGACACAAAATATGATGGAAGATGGAAAAGTGAGGTTCCTTTTTCTTCCTTTACACGTGTTTTTGTTTTCGTGAGATATGCATGCACGGGTTAATGTTTCTATGATTGGCATTTGCAATCAGGTTTAATGTTATTTATACCATATTTATTCACTAGTTCACCTCTGGACCTTTTATATTGATTTTTTCTGTTAGGATTGCTTTGATTTTCCTTTATAAGTATTCTTTCAAATCAATGGATGTGGATCCCTGTAACAGAGGTGACCCCACCAGCAGGGCCGGCCCTAAGTGATTGAAGGCCCTGGGCAAAAGTCTAAGAGTGTGCCCTTTATACATAAATTAATAATTATATATTTTATTTTTATCAAATAATTAATTTTATTAAAATTAGAAGAGTTTACAAAAGGCAATGAAGAACAATTTTACATTCAACAACAAATTAACTTTCAATGTCTACATGCTGCACCACCAATATCTTCCACATCATAGCAAATTACCACCATATGCACCTACAAAATAACAAAATATCATTTAAAATGTCTTCTTATTGCAGTTTTAGAAGCAAAATCATCAATTATATCATTATATTTAATATTTTGTAACATATCCCTTTCAATGCACAATATTGCTAGTCCATTCAACCTATCTTGAGCCATGGTGGTTCGCAAGTAAGATTTTAATAATTTTAATTTGGAAAAACTTCTTTCAGGCAGATGCCACTGTGATAGATATAGTCAATAATATCCTATAAGCAACCATTGCATTTGGAAACATATCCACACTCTTTAAAAATTCTAGAATTTTAATGGAGGTCCATGGTTTATCCGTTTCATATGCTTCTCTTGGTAACATCACTTGCAACACCTGTAATTCTGACAGTAAATTACATGCATCAACATCTGAAACATCACCATTTTTCAAAGCATTTTCAAGCTTGTCACCAAGATGTTTCCAATCTCTGGATCCTTCACTTGCTAATTGACTTCTAGCTTGCATTGTTTTAAACAACTTACAGCAAAAACAGAACACCTTATCCAACTCTTTTGAGTACACTAGCCATCTTCTATCATGAGTTTCCCCATTTGTTAATGTTCTAATATAAAAATTATAGGAAAAATGTCTAGAGTGTTCATCCAAAGGGAATTTCAAATTAGTTTCCCTTACAGGCCCATTTTCTAAAAGCAAATCTCTCATTTTAACATCAAGATTATCCCAAACTCTTGGATCATAAATGTTTAAATCATTAGCATTAGCATTTTCATTTTCTGCTCTTTCATTCTCATTTTCATCTATGTCATCACTTTGATTTTCATTTACATAATTTTGATTTTCATTTGGTGGTGGTAAATCTTCAGCTAAATTTTCAAGTGAACTAGTATCAGTTTGTTTAAGAAAATATTTGTTCAAAGTTCCTCTTAGGCTTTGAGCAATCTTTAATTCTTTTTTTTTCTTTGTCTCTTGAGGTTTCCAGAAAGTTGTTTCTTAAACATGTTTAAATTTGTAGCATAACCAGACAGCAATAGCAAATTAAAATAGCAAGGAAAGAACAATAAAACATGATTGCTGCCAATGCTTTCTATTGCAGTTTTTACCAAGACGGAAGAACCAGCCAGCCAGTAGAACTAATTAAATTGCTTTCAAGTTCAAGATCAATTGTTTTCTCAAAATCGTTCTTCTCTCTGTCTCATCTCTGGGAGAAGAGAATGTTCAGACTTCTTATTACAGAAAATATACCACAACACAAATACCCATATAAAACAAAAATAAAATAAATCACACATACCCATCATCACGCAGCAGCACGCCTGGTTCTTGTTCTTGAGCCTGTTGAGAATTAATTGAAATGACATAAAGAACTAACTTTTGCTTGTTTTGCTCGAAAGCTGACAGCCCATTCCCATATAGCATTAGTATATTATATATAATATACCCATAACCCATTACTTTTAGTTTTCTATAAAAAGTTTGAGTTTTTTTATGAGGAATTTTTTTTTTTTTTTTGCATATACATATATATATATATGAGCTATATATAAATTTTTTTTTGGGCCCCTTCAATCTTGGGCCCCGGGCGATGGCCCTAGTTGCCCTGGTCAAGGGCCGGCTCCACCAGCCAGTAGAACTAATTAAATTGCTTTCAAGTTCAAGATCAATTGTTTTCTCAAAATCGTTCTTCTCTCTCTCCCCGTCTCTGGAGAAGAGAATGTTCAGACTTCTTATTACAGAAAATATACCACAACACAAATACCCATATAAAACAAAAATAAAATAAATCACACATACCCATCATCACGCAGGCAGCACGCCTGGTTCTTGTTCTTGAGCCTGTTGAGAATTAATTGAAATGACATAAAGAACTAACTTTTGCTTGTTTTGCTCGAAAGCTGACAGCCCATTCCCATATAGCATTAGTATATTATATATAATATACCCATAACCCATTACTTTTAGGGGGTTGTATTCAATTAGGATGGTATACGATTTTGAAAGATATTTTTTAAGTGATAGATTTCCTGGAATTGTATAACTCCTATAGGTGTTACCCGGATTTTTAATAAACTTGTATAGACATTAATTATAGACTTCCATACTTTTGTATGAACTTTTGTTATAGAGTCAGATCTATTTGCATAGACTTTATTACTTTCCAACACTATTTTCTTTAACTTCATATTTGTTATAGAGTCAGATCTATTGGGCTGTAAAGCAGAGTAATAGTTGTTTGCTACTGCAAGTTGAGTTGAGAGAGAGAGAGAGAGAGAGCAAGAGAGAGAGGGGTTTTCATTTCATAAAGCAGAGTAATAGTTGTCCACGAGTTGAATTTCCCTTTTAAATAATAAGAACAGTAAACTCTTCATCCAAAAATTCAAAACTATAAAAAAGAAAAAAAAGAAAAAAAAAAAGAGCAACCCTTTGTCCAAAAAGCAAGGCCCTATCATCTCGCAGTGTTATGGGTGTCATTGTGGCCAACATCTCTCCACATATTCAAAGCTATACCAACTCTCCATTCATTAGCATGTGCTCGTTGTTATTCTTGTGTTTGGAAAATTAGTTTAGGATCCCCTTCATTAATCGGTAATGATGAAGATGAAGAAGATGAGTTCTCCAATTCAATAGGAAACTCATCTGATCGACATTCTTTTTGAAGAAAGTTGTGTAGTCCAGCACAAGCTAACACTAGCTCTGTTTGTGTCCTATATGGGAATGGAGGTGCGGACTTGAAAATTGTAAATCGTGATTTAAATATGCCAAAGATCCTCTCAATGACATTCCTCAAGGACGCATGACGAAGATTGAACAACTCAACCTCATTTGCAGGGTCACGACCTTGACCTGCAAACTCTTGGAGATGATATCGAACACCCAGAAATGGAGCCAAAAATTGACGTCGATTTGGAAATCCACAATCCACTAAGAAATATTTACCTGATAATTGAATACACATATTTTAGTATCCAATGTATGATCTAATATAAACAGTAAATGAAAAAAGAAAAAGAAAAAAATACCTTGTGGCACTTTAAGTCCATTCCTCCTTGTCAAAGCATCATTTAGTACTCTTGAATCATGAGCTGAGCCTTCCCACCCACTAAACACATATATGAATTCTAAATCAAAGTTACAAGCTGCTAATACATTTTGTGATATTGTTCCGTGACGATTACAATAGCTACTTACGTCAACTCCTGTTACCATTGCTGGAATATGTGTGCCATCGATAGCTCCTATGCAGTCCTGAATAAATTCAAAGTTTACATTTTGATTTAAAAAATATTACATAAAAGTAAACAAGATGCACGAGATGCAGCATCAACCATGAGTTGCAACAACATTTTGCTCTCTTCCACACTCCAAGCACTATAATCTTTCTTGGTCTTCCCTTTTCCAGTTACTTGTTCGCAATCTCTCATTTCTAAACGTAATATATATATATATATATATATATATATATATATATATATGATACCAACACATAAAAACCAAGCCAACAAAAAAAGAAAATTTTATAAGTAGCACGTATGCATCCATATAACCAGACAAAAAATAACGAGACTCATCAAGCAATATTACATAAAGTGCAGAAACCAAACAACTATAAAAATTTAACATATTATCAGTAAATATTTATAACATAATAACGTATATACATGCAACTAGAAGACAAATAGTTTGAGGTATAATAATTTATATTTGATATTAACGCCTTATACACAACACAACCCTCCACTGCATTGCCCGACATATTTTTAATTATAAAAAAAATCCCGTTTCTCCCTTCCAATCCCGTTTCTCCCTTTCAGTTAATAAACCCTAACCCCAAGATAAGCCCTGAAAACAAGCTACACTCTAATAACAAGCAAAACCTCTATAAAAACAAGAAAAGCATCAACAAATAATCATCAATGAACAATAAAAGATAAGAAAAACCATAGAAGAAGAAGGAAAACCAACAAGAATATTGAGAGAGCGTACCTTTGGAGGGTGGTTCGTCTTTTGCAGAGAGAAAAAAAAAATACGTCGTCTGAAATCTTTAGGGTGGAGGTTGGACTTATGTTGGCCTTTATTACTTATACCTAAACCCTACAAATTCTCCAAACTCCAACACTTAATTAAATCCTTCCAAATCTATCTCCTTTTGAATACAGGTAAATTTATTTGGACTTTTTCCAAGTCCTAATTGAATACACCCACATTTAGATGGACATTTTAAACGTTCAAACAAGTCTAGATTGAATACACCCAAACTGTTATAGACTTTTTAAAAGTTTGTCTAAATCCAAATTGAATACACCCGGATTTTTAAAATATTTTTAAACGCTTTAGAATCCTAATTGAATACACCCCCCTTAGTTTTCTATAAAAAGTTTGAGTTTTTTTATGAGGAATTAATTTTTTTTTTTTTGCATATACAATATATATATATATATATGAGCTATATATAATTTTTTTTTTGGGCCCCTTCAATCTTGGGCCCCGGGCGATGGCCCTAGTTGCCCTGGCCAAGGGCCGGCTCCACCAGCCGGTAGAACTAATTAAATTGCTTTCAAGTTCAAGATCAATTGTTTTCTCAAAATCGTTCTTCTCTGCCCCCGTCTCTAGGAGAAGAGAATGTTCAGACTTCTTATTACAGAAAATATACCACAACACAAATACCCATATAAAACAAAAATAAAATAAATCACACATACCCATCATCACGCAGGCAGCACGCCTGGTTCTTGTTCTTGAGCCTGTTGAGAATTAATTGAAATGACATAAAGAACTAACTTTTGCTTGTTTTGCTCGAAAGCTGACAGCCCATTCCCATATAGCATTAGTATATTATATATAATATACCCATAACCCATTACTTTTAGTTTTCTATAAAAAGTTTGAGTTTTTTTATGAGGAATTAATTTTTTTTTTTTTGCATATACATATATATACATGAGCTATATATAAATTTTTTTTTGGGCCCCGGGCGATGGCCCTAGTTGCCCTGGCCAAGGGCCGGCTCCACCAGTGTATGTGGGATCTATCATATTAAAGAGGTTATCAGCAATGTAATTAGTAAATATGGTCAAAATAACACCACCTTTCATTTGTACGATCATATTGCTGATCATCTCTCTAAAAGAGGATCCACCATTATATATGGGATCCATCCATATTAGAGAGGTGGTGAGTAATAATGTTGTCCAAATAGCAACACCCATACATATATACCCATTAATTACTAAACCATTTTTCATGTTAAAATTGAGTTAATTACAGACACCCAAGAACCCATCTTTCATAGACGATGGGCTCCTCGAAGTTTTCAGTAGCAAGCACGAGGTCACCGACCGGGCTCCCGACTGGGCTCCCCTTAAAGATCAGGTCATACATCATCATGAATTGATATTAGTTCAGATTGCAGCATCCATTTCAAAGAGAGGATTCATAAACTTATATGTAATTTTTTTTTTAACTTACCGCTATTTTTAATTAAGGTACGAGGAATTCGCTTCGAGTCTATAGAGGATGCAAAAAGGCCAGTGAGCATAAGTATTGATGAAGGATCAGGATTCTTTGATATCCCAGCTAATAACTTGGTTGAGATTGAAATCTCTTACCACGGTCAAGTCAACATTCTTGCTGGTCCAGATTGCACAGTAAAAAGTATCCATCTCTCCTCACAATCCAGTGCTTCCCAAGCAAACGCTAAGGATTAGTCTGAAAGACGTAAGAAATTTAATGCAACAGCAGCAAGTCTAGGCATGATCAGTTTGCTTGATTGATTGATGCTCGCTGCTTAACTCATCAGTTTGAGATTATTCAGTTTTTAGCAAACACTTTCAAAATCCCCTGTGATGGTAAATATTACACTGAAGCAAGCACTCCCAATCATACAACTAGCTCCTATATATCTTTCTTTATATTTTAGTTTCTCCAACTCTCCTTTAAGTTGTGGATATGTGAAGAAACAGAAGTATGCAATCACAGTACGTTTATAATTCCCGTCCTTCCTGCATGAAAAGAAAGAATTTACCAAAATTAGTGGGATATGTTTTTGTCATCCCCTATACTACATGAAAGTTGTGCCATTGTCATATGGGGGAGACAAACAAACATAAGAAGTTTAACCCAGAACCAGTTCTGCCTAAATTTGAAACAAAGCTAGCATTTGATTCAATTATTCTAAATCCAGATCACTAAATTAACAATGTCAAAAGCATTCTTTGTACATTTGTGTCTTTTTAATTTATGCTCAATTAATTCAAGAGAGAATGGTATGCCAAAACAACCAAGCAAACACAATAAGATACAAATTAGACTTATATGACCCCAAAAAAAAAATTAGAGACTTAACTATAATTGGAATTTGAGCTTACTAAAATGGAACTAACTTTCCATAAGTAATCCATATCATCATAGAATAATACCTTCCATATCAAAGACTAGTAGAATGGAATTAGATCACCCCCCAAAATTCATAAATCTAGGAGCGCATAATTTAAGGAAAGTCCCACAAAAATGCAGCCAAATTTGACGCATTTCCTTAATTTATTAACTCTTTAATAAAAGCTCAAAACATAGACTGACAAAAACTAGACCAAAAAAAAAAAAAACTCTGTTATCTTCTCTGTTTCAAAGGTAGTTTCCTTTTATAGTCATGTTGTGAAAGACTAGATTTTTTGTCATTGCAATTGCAGACATATTGTCACAATATATGTTGTCTTGGAGACTTGATCTCCTGCTGCAAATCTGCAAGAATTCTTCTGAGCCAAACACCTTCACAAACTACTGAGAGATTATATTGATTTGGGTGAAGCCAAGACATATAAGAAAAGCTTAAGCTCAAAGGTTATGGTTTTGCTTCTGAAATTCAAAAGAAGATGAGTAACATTTTTAATATCTTTTTTTAATTTGACATGATATATATTTATTCTATCAGGCCCATTCAATTCCTATAAACAATAAAAGGGCTTTTAATTTTGTAATCGGGCCACATCTTAGTTTAAATACTAAGCCTATTTCTTGTTTATCTATTTCGGCCCAAGCCCACACCAAAGCCAAGAACTCAATAGCCTTTTATAAATAATACACATGGATTGGTGAAAAGGTTGAAATGAAAGAATTAGGACCAGATGGCAACTTCGGCAACTGGAAAACTTCCAAACATGCTATCACCCAAACAAAAGCGCGAAGACTCAAACAAAGGACCAGATGGCAACTTCGGCAACTGGAAAATTTCAGATGATCAAGCAACCGCATTAAATGTGATTTGGACCGCAGGAGCCGCCCAACAGCCACCATCAAGCCGTCCCCGAGTAACCCAAGGATCGAAGCACTCGAGGCCCTATTTTTCTTCCCTTGCAGTTCATTAACCAGCAGGTCCTTATCAAAACTCATTTGATCTCATGCCGGTTAGAAGACCCAAGAAGCCTATAAATAGAGGGAAAAATCATCAGCTCCAGGACTCTCTCTCCAAATTCAAACGCAACTTCTCTAAAATACTTGAATGACCTTCAAGATTTTAAAAAGCCTTCTCGCCTCCAAGATAACCATTTGACATTAACGACTAATGACTCCCCTGCTTTCTATTTGCATATCGAATAAAGCTTGGAAAACACCAAAGTAGAAACAAAAGTTCTTCTATTTTTGGTCATAAAAAAGAAAGAGAAGAAAGGGCAACTGAGGCAATTTTAGTTTTAGATCCTGTAATGAATTATCTTGAAACATTATGGTAATAAAAACATGGTTAAAATGTTAAAAAGACAAAAGGACGGTGCAGCGAGAGGTAGGGCTCGTCAATGGGCCGGGCCGGGTCAGGTTTTTTTAGAAAATTCAAAGCCCAAGCCCATCTCATGAATCGGACTTGAAAAAGCCCATCGGGTCGGGCCGGGCTAAGTCCTACGGGTAGGGCCGAAATTGGCCCAAAAAATAATAAGAAACATGTGATTTTTAAATTTATGTATGCATTTTCATGTTTTTGTATGTAATCACATTTCACATTGTCTTGAGCATATTTCCTTGATAGATTTACATAAAACAAAAGGAAATACTCTAATAGATTGGAAAAAACAACCACTCATTAAATATCAAAACAAGATTGGAAAAAACCAATATAAATACTCTAATAGATTTACATAAAACAAAAGAAAATACTAACAACTATAAATTTAAGGATAAAACTTGTATTAATTTTGTGCTCATTATTTGGTGATGTGTTAAAGAAAAGTATGATTATATTTGGTGGTATGATTATGTTTGGTGATATGATATGTTGTTTGTCTTATTATATATATATAATTGTTGTATTAATAAATGACACAAATTAATGTGCTAATCATCCAATTATAAACTAGGAATGAGTAGAATTCAATGGAAACAAACACAATTTTTATAACAAGTAACACACAAAAAAAAAATTAAAGAAGGGGATTTGTCATTCAAGTGATGTAATCCTAATCCTAAACCCTTATTTATACATAATTATATATGTATGCGGGCCTAACAGGCCGGGCTTTTGTGGGCGGAACGGGCCGGGCTTTCATGGGCTTAATCGGGCCGGACTTATGGGCCGGGCCGGGCTTCAAACACCTAAGCCCAAGCGGGCCGGGCAGGGCTTTTTTTCAATGGGCCGGACGGGCCCCCGTAAGCCTATGAGCCCGCGGGGCAAATGATGAGGCCTAGCGAGATTCGTTTTCATTTTATATTAATTAGCACATGGGTTTGTTTGTACTTTGGATGGATGGAGCTAAAACCTATAATAAATTAATAATTAATAATTAAAATCCATGAATTCCAGCAAGGAATCCGACTATGAATAAATAAAAAACTGTAGAAAAATATATTATCTTCAAGAACTGTAGAAAAAAAAAAAAAGAAAGAGAAGAGAGGGAATCCGACTATGAATAAATAAAAAAACTGTAGAAAACGACTATGAATAAATAAAAAACTGTAGAAAAATATATTATCTTCAAGAACTGTAGAAAAAAAAAAAGAAAGAGAAGAAAGGGAATCCGCCTATGAATAAATAAAAAACTGTAGAAAAATATATTATCTTCAAGAACTGTAGAAAAATAAAAAAGAAAGAGAAGAAAGGGAATCCGACTATGAATAAATAAAAAACTGTAGAAAAATATATTATCTTCAAGAACTGTAGAAAAATAAAAAAGAAAGAGAAGAGAGGGAATCCGACTATGAATAAATAAAAAACTGTAGAAAAATAAAAAAGAAAGAGAAGAGAGGGAATCCGAAGAAGAAAGGGAATCCGACTATGAATAAATAAAAAAACTATAGAAAAATATATTATCTTCAAGAACTGAGCACTCAGGAGATAGTGTCCTAGCGGGAATTGTGGACTTGAAATCCAGTATGCGAGAATATACAATATAGCATAATTAAGGCTAAAGCTTTTCCATGCCTATCAAGTTACAGTTTAGAGAATTCAAACTCACGATCTCCGGAACCATAACTCTCCTACTATGTTAGGTAATATTGCTATATGCAGGATATGTACGGTAGTACATTTTTATGTCATAAAAATATGTTTTGTCTTAGCATCAGCAGAATATGAAAACCAGTGCCTCTCAGTTTGTTCAAGATTTCGATTGATGCCAATGTTATAGTTCCTCCATTTGG
The DNA here is from genome assembly GCA_018703695.1 of Prunus fruticosa. Taxonomy (NCBI): domain Eukaryota; kingdom Viridiplantae; phylum Streptophyta; class Magnoliopsida; order Rosales; family Rosaceae; genus Prunus; species Prunus fruticosa. Next base: position 29,105,150 of record CM031917.1, read on the forward strand.
GAATAATTCTTCATGCTTTCTTTCAGTCATCAACAAGGCGTATATACAACCCTAATAGTGTAATTACAGGAAGATAAATAAGGTAAGCTAGAATGTGTCCTAATTTTCAACTAATTCCATAATTATCGCAACACTCCCCCCTCAAGTTGGTGCATAGATATCACACATGCCTAAATTGCCAACAAATTTGGAAAACAAAACTCATATATTCTTCTCCATTATCACTGCAGAGGACTTGAACTTGTGCTTTGTATTGAGTAAGAATCATTGCATATAATTTATGAAATAAAAAGTCACTTCTCCTTTGGACTTCATTAGGCGTACCCAGGTCATCCTGGTACAGTCATCAATAAATGTAACAAACTAACGTGCTCCATCCAATGGAGGAACTGGAGAGGGATCCGAAACAGTAGAACGAATTATTATAAAAGCAACTGATTTTTTTTGGCACTTGATGAAAAAGAAGTACGATGACTTTCAGTGAGTTCACAAACCTCACATTGAAAACTAGTAATATCAATTCTGGAAAACAATGACTGAAATATTTTTCTACAGGTAGCCAAAGGAAGTATGCCCCAAATGTCGATGCCATAGCCATATATTAGACTTCCTCTTCGCCCCCTTAGAACCGTCCACAGTCAAAACCAGACGCAACTTAACTCTTTGACACCAAATCTAAGTAATACAACTTCCTTTGCCTAACACCACAACTAATCGTTTGTCTCATTTGGATGTCCTTAAACACACAAAAGTTTGGCAAAAAATCACAATAGAGTGTAAATCAGTAGTTAGTTGAGCAACTGATAAGAGATCATAATCCAAAGATGGGAGAACCAATACAAAATCTAATTTCAAAGTATTAGTATGAGACATAGATCCCTGTCCAACAACTGGGCCGAAGTACCATTGGGAGTGTGTTGTATCGATAACAGCGTAAAATTAATTCGCTAACTATCTAAATAAAAATATTCGCGAGTGTACGAATCTATTGGAGTATGGATTTGTAAATAAGAGATTGTTCCCTCGAGGACTTGATAGTTTATATGCAAATCTAGTTTGAGTATGTTAAGAGCACTGAATTTAACACAATCGTAATGATATTATATAAACCGGACAAGGAATGAAACAAGAAAAGAGAAAAGAAATGACAAAGCAGGGGAAAAGCGACCGGTCGTTTCTAACCAGGCGAACGGTCGTTTTTCACAGTGAGCTTAAGTCTCGGAAGAAGACAAAAGCGACCGATTGTTTCTAACCAGGCCACTAGTCGTTTTATACATAAATGAGATTCACTTTGTTAATGTAGATATAGTATTATATATTCTTGTAGATTTATTATTCCATTGCCTATTACATAGGTATATATGTGTTTTTTCATATTTTTGACAATATGTAATAGTATTTTATGTACCATTTTTAATATAGGTAACATACAATTTTATTTGTCTATTTTTGTATCTGACTAATAGGTAGTCTTCTAATTAATGTTCCTAACTTATAGGTAACACGATTTATTACTAAGTTTTTTTGTTGCTAATCATAACACTATTTACATGTATGTCAGTTATATAAATTCATGTGGGTGCATGTCTAATCGATTGGTATAATATGTGAGTCTTTACTTATCATTGATTAAATTAGGTAAATATTATCAAGGAAAAAATTCAAAATTTAATTACAAGGAAATAATGCAGTTACTTCAAAGGGTAAAATCGACACAACAAAAAAGTAATAATGTCAAAGGACCTACATCTAAAACCAAAAATGCGTGGACAAAAAAGTAATTGTTTGGGTTTTTTTATAAAATTGGGCTGGGCTTGTTTTGGGTGCTATTTAAGTTTTTTGTGTTGTGCTTATTTTTTAAGTTAATCAATGGCAATCATGTAATTTATAAGAACTTAAACACTAATTTTTTATGTAGTAAATGAGTTTTGGGTGTGTTTCTAAAGTGCATTCCATGTGGGGTTTTTTTTTATAATTTCAGCCCATATTTTGGGTATATTAGTGAAGCTCCCAAAAATATATTATCTTCAAGAACTAGCACTGAATAAATAAAAAAGAAAGAGAAGAAGGGGCAACTGAGGCAATTTTAGTTTTGTCAAGGTTAGATATAGCTAGGCTAGCCAACCTATGTTGTCGGTTTTCAAACCTCAATTGAAGATATAATGTACCTATTATTTTTAGAGTGCTGCTATTTCCACCCACGTGTCTTATTTTCTCACACACCTTATTTTCAAAATTTTAAAGATAAATGTATCCCTTTATAAAATTACTTCTAAGGACTTGAAAATAGCAGCACTCTATTTTTAATAGATAATGTTCCTATCTTTCTAATAAATAATGTTCCTTTTTTTCATATATAAATGATGTACCTATTTTTTATATATAAATAATGTACCTACTTCGAATCTAATTAGACTATTGTGAATATAATTTACCTATGTCCCATATAAAAAGGGATAGGTAAATTATTTTCATTTGAGATGAAAATATTCGTAGAAATACTACAGAAATTTGTATAGATGAGAAGTATCAGGAGCATTTTTGTTCACCATTTTTAACCCAAGGTATATGCTCATTACCCTTCTCAATACTTGATACGTGTCCATAAACATAATCATGATTACATAAATCAAAGTAAAAAGTTAACCATAGTTATGTCTATAAACACATGTCAAGTATTAAGAAAGGTGATAAACATACACCTTGGGTTAAAGTGATGAGCAAAAATATTTTCAAAAGTACCACCCCATGTATATTTCCCTATAAATGCATTAATGTATATGGATTGAGATTGTAGATGTGGTAATGAAAGAGTTATTTGCACTAACACTCCCTGAGGTTTTTTGTGTTTTCACAAAACTCCCTCAAGTCTCAAAAATTACATGAACACTCCTTGAGGTTTTAGTTTATTTTCACAAAACCCCTTTTCGTTGATTGTTCTTCCAAATTCAGATTATTTCATTGAAAGAAAACTTATGCAAATGACAAAGTTAACCTCAATGCCAACTTTGTCACTTGTAGAATTTTTTTTTGTATAAAATCTTCAATCTTTGGATGAAAAATCAATGAATAGGGGTTTTGTGAAAATAATTTAAAATCTCATAGAGTGTTCGTGTAATTTTTGAAACTTTGGGGGGTTTTGTGAAAAAGTCAAAAACTTCACCAGGTACTAGTGTAAATAACTCAACTGAAATTTTAGACACGACTCAAATACACGGTTTGACAAATTTTGAATGCTAAAGGAAATATGAGGAATATTCCAACAAAGGAAAAAAACTGAAACCATATTAAATGTCCAGAAAACATGAGGTTGATGGCATGGTTTGTAAATTAATGATAATAGATGGATAACAGTAAATTACTTTACTTAAAAGTTGAAAAGTAGGTGGGTTATTGTATAGAGTTTCAATTATAAAGAGAGAAACTGGTTGTTCCAAATTATGGTTTTCTCTTTTCTGCACTGATTGAGAAAGCTCAAAGGAACCTGAAAAGAAAGGCCCGAACCGAAGAGGGTAAACTAATACCACACTCGCAAGACCAGCACAACAGAAGGTGAACTCTTTGGTGTGACAGTCTAACCACGTAATGTTATTAATCAAAGTGTTAAAATTTGATTAAATTACATGATATAGAAAATACTTACATGTGATGGTCACATTGAAGAATTTCTTTAGGCCAAAAGTAATTCGTGAAATGGATGGTGATCACTAGAACAATCTGCATAACTAATAATTCGACTTAACGAAGCAGCACCACTTTAATCTATGAATTATCAGATTCTGAAAGAGCATCCATGTTCACATTCCCAAGCCTAAGACAATTCGGGGGAGCTTGACACTACTAAAGAAAATGATAAGCCCTGCTACATTTATCAACAGCTGTAAAAAGAGGAGGATTAGTAAAACTTTTGTTTGCTTAAATTTCACAATATAAATTTAATTATTTAAGAAAAGGAGTGGGGTTGGAAAACTCCTCTCTGTTCTTGCATATTGCAGAGGGATTGATGTATGCATACAATAACAATAGGATAACATGCTGCAGGCATGAACTATATACAGAGGATTAACTTTATCGTGGCGTTAACTTACTTGCTTAATTTCTGACCTTGAGATTTGCTCCAAAATATGTCTTTCTCGTGACATTTGACTTTCTCCAAGTACAACAGATGAGGAAACTGATCCTCCACCTTTGGAAGTTCTATTTTCATATTACTCATGTACTTGAGACGCGAGATTTCCACCCTCCACTTACACTCACTGACAGTCTCCTCCCCTGCATGGTCCAAGCTACAAAGTTCCCCGCCTCTTATGTAGAGCTTCTTTATATTTGTCAGTTGCCTCGGATTCAGCCATGGTGGTACTTCTTTTACAGGGATGCCTTGCAGATCCAATTTTTCTAAATCCGGTGGGAATGAGAAATACAGGGACTGGTGGGCAATTTGTTCTTTCAACTTTGGAGAAACAACTGCCCATGATATTTTGAGGCGGCGAAGAGATGAAATTTCCTTCAGAGTTTCAAACTCCTTGTCATGCATTACAGCCTCAGTCCCTATGTATACACTTAGCCGCCTTAGTTTCTTCAACTTGGCAAGATCACCGAGTCTTGAGGGAGTATTTTTCAAATTGGCTATGAGAAAACCTTTAAGTACTTGGAGGGAAGAGAGTTTGCCAATCCCTTTTGGCATGCCTTCTAGCAAGTAACACTCTGATATATCCAAATGAGTGAGCCTCCTCAACGATGAGATATCTGAAGGCAATGTCTCTAAATTGTGGCATGCTCTCAGATCCAGAATTTCAAGGCTGATGATGTTAAAGATACAAGAAGGAATCCTTGTTATTCCTGATATTCCTCGGAGACTAAGGTACTTGAAGCTCAAGTAGTGCTGAGCCCCAATACCTTTCAAAAATAATCCTTCATCATCCACTTCAATGTGATGCGTGGGTGAGCTCTGCCACCGTCCCAGCTGAAGAACAACAACTTTCTTCAACTTGCTAAGCCATTCACGTTTGAAGTTAAGATAGTTGCTGTTCACATTGAATACTGTAAACAGATCTTCCTCACCCGGAGAAGTCGGGTTCTGATCAAAAACTAAGCACGCGCGCCTGCAAATTGACGCTTTACAAGATGGCATCCACAGCCAGTCTGAATCAAAGTTGAAGAGTTGGGCGTCCCTGGCCAAGCCTACCAGCATACAACGAATCCAAGGGTGCAGCGTGCAACTAGTGGATAAATTAACATTTCCATGTGGTTGAATCAAGCGCTGTTTCATGAGTTTGCCAAAGATTTCTTCTCCTACCTCTTCGGCTGTCTTATCTTGGGTGGCCGTGATGAAGCCCTCCCCAATCCACCAGTAAATTAGAGGCCTTTTCTTTATCACCGACTCCTCAGGGAAGATTGAGAAAGAGAGGAAGCAGAGCCTCAACTCGGTGCCCTCAAGTTGTTCGTAACTGCTCCTCAGATTAGCCATGGCACGACTTTCATAAATTCCTTTCTCCACGCCCATTTGTGACAACTCTTTTGACAGCTTCTTAGCTGCTGTTAGACCCGACTCCGGCTGAGACCGATGCGTAAACTCTAAACTGCGTCCAGGGTAACTCGGTAACTTCACTAAAGAGATTGAGGCTTTGATTTGGTCGGTGATTGCCTCCAGGCTGTTGAAAGGATTGCTCTCATCATCTCCCAAGAACAACTTGTCGACTAGACGTTCTAAGACAGTGAATTGGTTGAACAGAGTGTGCTCCCAGAGCGTAAGTCTAGGTAGCAATTTTAAGTCTTCCATTTGTTGAAGCTCATCTTCAATCTTTTTGAAGCGACTCAGAACCACTTCCTGATCATCACCTGGCTTTATGTTTGCAATGGCCTTGGCTTTGGCTTTTCCCAGACGATCCAATAACTTGGGCAGGAACTTCTCTGCATTTCTTGAGGTTGAGGCTGAGGTTGAGGCTGAGGTGACATTTCTCATTTCAGATGCAATTACTGAAAAGGAGGTAGCCTGTTGCAGATAGATTGAGGGTAGCTGTGGAACTCAAGAGATAGATGCAATCAAACCTATCATGTCTGCGTCTTTATTATTCAAGTTATATCTGTTTACCTCAACAACAACACTCATTCTCTATTTGTTAGATCTAGAACTAACTTACCATTCATTTTTCTTTTTAAAAAAAAAAAAAAAAAAAAGGATAATAGAATTAACATGAATGCGAAAACCGGTTAAAGCATTTAAAACAATCACCGTAAGATCATATTTTTTAAAGAAATACAATAATGACAAAAGAAAATATTTTTGAGCTAACAATCTGAGCTCAAAAAAGTAACACTACAATAAAAAAAGAAAAAGAGAGAGGAAAAAAAAGCTCATTATACTCCTTAGTAGTCCTAGAAGCATAGAACAATGGCAAAAGAAAATATATATTACTCCTCACTTAATCTTTTATGCAATTATCTGATGTTGGCCAATTTTGCGTTAATTTCAACTTATGGTTTTGACAAAAGAAAAATATATATGATTCCCCTAGCGGCTCATTCTACTTTTTAAACAGTTATTTGATGCTGAGCATGAATAACGTGGGTGAGAGAATCAGTTCAATTTTATAGCTAAATGTTAAAAAGTAATTAATGCATATTTGTACTAGAATAATATAGAAATGTTTTGAATAATCTAGAAAAATCAAGAAAGATTGTGAAGTAGAAGTTAGAAATATCTATGAACAATTGTGGCTAAAAACAACTTTTCCAAAGCTTGCTGCAGACATAGCACTCCTATATACATATGCTATTAGCAGCCCAAGTATTGTATAAAGCCTTGTACCCATTTATTGTGGAATAAATAAAATCACTTTGTTGCTCACCTTTTCACCCTAAAAACCCAACACTAAAAATATGAAAATGATCGAACTAGAGACATAACCTTTTGTTCCAATAACAGATCCAGGTCCTTTGATCAAAGCGCTGAACAAAGGCCAAGGCGTGGTTACGTGCTCTTCATATTACTCTCTCCCCAGTTTCTGATTAAAATTGCAGTAGATACATAAATATAGTGTTGAAGGGGAAGAATGGCAGGGGATGTTGCTCAATTTCTCCAGAATAAGGTCCTGGCATCTCTTAGCGAGACAGAGTCTGAATTATCAGGTGTTGTTCTGATTTCTGATTTGGTAGCAATCAAAGGTATTGTAAAAGCTATAGATACTCGAAGACTTACGGGAGATTACTACGGTAGCTTTATCTCTGTGCTACTGGACCTCACCGACGCATTGACAAAGTGCCGGGTCTTCTCACATAAGTGGAAGAAGCATAGTCATCACAAGACTCATTTAGTAGTCTTCAACCATTTGGGTTTGAGGAAGATTTGTTTCGTGCTGAAGATGAAGAAGCGGCTGGCTGCAATAAAACTCATCTTCGAGGATGAGTTCATGAAAAAGAAAGAAAGAGTTTGTAACTTGAGGGAATCATCAAGTCGTCCTGATCCTGAAGAGAATTTAGAGAGCGAACTACCTGTATTAATACATCGCCGTCGAAGATTTGAGGCTGTAGTTATGGTTTTGCTTCTGAAATTCAAAAGAAGATGAGAATTATAGTGAGTAACATGTTAAATTAATACGTATTGCTAAAGCGTAGTCTACACTTTTCTAAATAACATTTTTAATATCTTTTTTTAATTTGACATTATATATATATATATATATATTTATTTATTTCTTCTGTCTCAGGTTGTTGGCAGGGATGATGTTGTAAATTGGATTTTGGGAGTTATCTGTGATCTTAAATTGCCAGAGTCACCCTCCATTGCTCTGGTACCACCACAGACTTCTGAAGATGATGGAATCGGTGATTCGTTTGGATGGGTGGGGCGTTTAGCATTTATATTTAATTCTTTTTAATTGGCAACTATTTAATATTGAAACGTCTTTTTAATAACAATATTAAACAATGATAATATATACATGCAAAAAATAATTTACCTACATATCTAATACAAGATAGGTAAATAGATAGATACATACTTCAGTTAAAAAAATAGGTACATTATCCGAAGAATTTATAAATTTGTATTAGGTACAATTTTTATAGAGAAAAAGAAGGATGATAATTATTAGATGACAAATAAATAATTTGTGTAAGACACATTGGAATATTTGTGTGTGGTGTGCATTGATATATAGGCACTAACGTTTAATACTCATGGGATCGTATGGAGATGCCAGGGTAAACTTTCCACCTCAATATCCCCAACCAATTGCCTCTTGACAGCGGCCGGCCTCGGAGTCAACGTTGACCGCCATCCTCCATATTCCGCGTCACTCTGCCCTCCTCCATTGTCGTCGGCATCATCTTTGTCCTTCTCACCGGCTCACTCCCTCTCTATCCCCCATTCCCCCCCGTTCTCTCTCTTCCATTCCTTGTTCTTCCTCAAATCACTCCTCCTCCATCATCATCACCCACCCATCCCTTCCTCTTTTCCTCTTCAATAACTCATCATTCATCACCCACACACTAGATATTGATTTCTCTCCTTTTTATTTTTAATTTTATTTGAGTTATTTATTGTGGAGTTCTGAAAATTTTGGAAATGGTGGACTTTGAGTTGGCTTCGGGTCTGTGGAAGAACAGGGTACGGTTTGGGGGAGAACAAATTTATCTGGTGTCTCCTCCAGATCTGAGTTGCTGAGAGATAGTCGGTGGGAATTGAAGAAAGAGAAGAAGAGTGGTTTGAGTTGGAAAAAAATATATATATATATATATATATTAAGTGTGTAAGTGGTATCCAGCTGTCAGGAAGTAATTGGCTAGAGACACTGAGGTGGAAACTTAACTTGGCATCCTGTGCCAGGCAAGTTTTTCTCATGTGCCAAACATTTTGAAATTTAAAACAATGTGTGGTTTAGTCAAATTTGTAATAAATTTCAAATTTAGGAGGAAAGAAATCAACACAATAAATTAAGGAGCTAACAATTAATATAGGGTAAATTCTAATTAGGGTTACTTTTGGAATATAAAAAGTACAATAAATCAAATTTTAAGCTTAATTAGGTAACTTACTAAGTTAGATCCTAGTTATCGAGTTTTACTTATAATAAATTGGGTTTTCTTCATAGAAAAATAAGATGGTTAGTTGTAAATAAGAAAACATTAGTTTGAAGGGAAAAATCCACATTTACTACTTTATTAACTTCCATTTTCATGACATATATATGTACCATCCCCAGTATGTCTTTGTTTTTCATGGAAAGATGAGTATGATCATATGCTTTTAAATTTCCATTTTAATTGCAACATGTACATGTATGATTCTGCTGTTACTTACTAGGTTGGCAGGCAATTGATGCATCTCTCTATTTTAATTTATGCATGTTGCCTGCTTGACTACTTCCAGAAGCCCATTTCGAATATATCACATGTGCGATCGTTACTTGTTGACGTAGCATGGGCAAAATCATTGAGAACTGACAGGTATTCGATTCAGTTGTCGTATAGCTAACTCTTTAATTATCTATACGTATTATTATTTTTAAATATAAGCTATAGTCTAAATTACAAAAAATAATAATAATAATAGTAAAGGTTTCTCACACACACATTACTAATTTGGTGAGAGTTTGAACCTAAGACCATTAGTATGCAAATCAATGTCCTTTTTTCACTATATATATATGTATGTACTTAATTATATATGTTCATATTATTTCTTTTTAGTTTACATTGAAGTTAACTTTTAATAGTAAGATAACAAGAATTAATATATGTTGCATTAATTTATTGGATTTGAGCTTATTTGTTCTTGCGGGGGTAGTGGTAATCTTATTTATTCTTTTGTTGGATTTTCAGCTGGCATTGTTTCATTAGGATGAAACCAGGTTTTTCTTTAACGAACCGATTACCACTTTATTTGCATGAGGTGGGAACAGCGGTAAGAATTGCTCCTTTTTTTCTTTTTTTCTTTTTTGGTTATTTCATAATCTCCAATCTCCATTCTCAATGGACCTATCACTTCACTTTTATGATAACCTTCAGTACTGAATATTTGGATGATCTGCAATCTCCATTCTTGCAGTTAGTGTCTTCATTCATTCTTATCTCTCCTTCCTTCTTACCACTTCTTATCTTAAGATAATATTAATTCCTCAATTCTTATACATTTCTTAGGACAATCCAACATTCTCCGGACGATTTTGGCGCTCCTTCAGCTTGGAGGGTAAAGAATTTCATCTTTGTTTAAACTTTAATTTCTTTTCTTCATTACGTGCCCAAATTCATTTGAATTTTTTTTAATACTCCTATAATCATTTCATTTCCATATTTTTCATGCATTAATTAATGGGTCGGGAGGGTACATTTTTTAACACTTTTCACACACACTATAGAACGTTGGATTTTAGCATTTTGCATGGCTCAAATTACATCTCACTTACATTTAGTTTTATAAACATGACTCAAAGTTTCATTCAAAGTTTCCATAATTTTCTAACAATTTCTATTTTTTTATTCATATTTTCGTCGGAATTTCTACATTTGGGGACTACTACTATTTTCGAAATGGCCGATATTTAAGTCGAGGATTATAATTCAAGGTATTTATTGGCAGAGCTTCATGCTTTCATCCAAGCTAAATTATTCATCACGTTATAAATATCCCTGTATGCATATTGAATTACAAATTATTGGTATCTAATCCTGGTAATTTGATATTAAATTATATAGGTTTATTTTCACAAACGGTCTTTGAGGTTCACGAAGTTATTATCTTTGGTCTTTTAGGTTTCTTTGTGACATGATTCGTCCTTAAAGTTACCTCACGTACATCAAATTGATTCATACCGTGAGAATTCGTTAAGCATTCCGTTAAACTGATGATGTGGAACCCAAATGTCCAATAAAAACGTGCGAATTAAATAAATAAATATATATATGTTTTAAAATTTTAAAATTGAAAGGATTAGGAAAAAAGATGAAAAAGTAAGAAAAAATATAAAAATGATGGGTATTTGGGTGCAGGGCCTAGGCGGTGGGTCTAGGGTGGGGTGTGGCTAAGTTGGGGAAGATGGTGGCCAGGGTGGTTGCTTTTGGTTCTGTGGGGGTTGGGTTGTGCGGAGTATGTCGAGGGTTGGGGGGATGAATCGGGGTGGGGGAGAAAGCGAGGGAGAGAGGGAAAAAGAGAGAGAGAATTTGCAATGTGGAGATTTTGATTGTACATATTTGTTACCATTACAGTGAATTAATTATTGATACCAAAGATTGTAGATACGAGCTTAGCCAAGTTGGCTCCAGTGGATGTGCTCCCCACTATACACTCAAATTCAGTCTCCCTCCCCGTACTTTAGATTATATTAAAGTAGAATATCATTTATATATATATAAATCCTCGATACAAAAGATTTGATGAAAAATCTGAGAGAGAGAGAGAGAGAGAGAGAGAGAGGAGTGGGTGGCAGGGGGAAGGAGGAGGAGGGAGGCACATTGCAGAATGGGAGGCTGGGGAGGGGGAGTCCGCAGATTTTTATTTTTATTTTTACAAGTTTTAAATTTAAGTCTTCTATGTTTTATTGAATTTTTATTTTTTAAACATTTTCAAAACAATTTTTTTATTCAGATCCACATGGCATGCTATTATTAGACACTTAGGCTCCACATACATGCCATATCATCAATTTAACAGAATTTTTTACGGAATCTCACAGGTAGGGACTAATTTGATATAGATGGGATAATTTCGTGAAGTATCAAATGTGATAATTTCGTGAACCTCATAAAACATTTGTGAAAATAAGCCAACTACATATTCTTCTTTTAGTACTTTATACTTCTGTTTTCCCTAACGCGACGACCTAAACTCAGTTGTAAATGTAAAGGTGTTGAATCATCTTGAACAGTGGGAAATGCTTCACATTCCTAGAAGGTACGTAATGATCGTAGAATTTACACTCAAGTTCTTTTATTGCTCCCTCACAGATGATATCATTTTCTATTGTCTGCTTTTATTTCTCTAAAAACCTCGCTTGCACTCTCTCTCTCTCTCATCTCACTATTTGTTGTATGATTAAATGGAAAGAACAGAAAAAAGGAAAATGGCACTTTCATTTTGACACATCTTTCTGTAATTTTTCTCTCTCTCTTTAACCCTAGTTTGATAACTAATTTTTCATAAAAATAAAAAAACTTGATTTTGTTAGTGTCAAATGCACCAAAAGGGCAATCATCGGGAATTTATGCTATTATCAAAATTTGAACCTAAGACCTCCACTATTAGTATGCAAGTTAAACTTTTTTGTTTCCTTTGTACAAGTAACATTGATGTTTTTCATATTTCTAGCAGAAAAAAAAGAAGAAGAGATAATGATCATCAATTTTGATTTTAGGTTTTGTTTACCTTTTTTGAGTACAAGTTATTAGGAAGGAGATTTATAAGTATTCATTGGGTGCCTAAGAGTTTTGAACCTATACCCTTCACTGGCTATGTTTTGATTACTTTATATATGTATATTTATCATTCACACACACATGCACACGCGCAGACTTAAGCGTACTCTAATTTTATATCTCTTTGGTATACATCTACAACATCATTTCAATTTGTTGTCTTAACTTGACTGTCCTTGATCAAAGAACAGATCATCGTTGGGTGACAAAAAATACGATGGAAGATGGAAAAGTGAGGTTCCTTTTTCTTCCTTTACATGTGTTTTTGTTTTCGTCAGATATGCATGCATGAGTTAATGTTTCTATGATTGGCATTTGCAATCAGGTTTAATGTTATTTATACCATATTTATTCGTTAGATCACCTCTAGACCTTTTTTATTGATTTTTTCTGTTAGGATTGCTTTGATTTTCCTTTACAAATATTCTTTCAAATAAGTGGATGTGGATCCCTGTAACAGAGGTGACCCCACCAGTGTATGTGGGATCTATCATATTAAAGAGGTTGTCAGCAATGTGATTAGTAAATATGATCAAAATAACAACACCCTTCATTTGTACGATCATATTGCTGATCATCTCTCTAAAAGGATCCTCCACTATATATGGGATCCATCCATATTAGAGAGGTGGTGAGTAATAATGTTGTCCAAATAGCAACACCCATACATATATACCCATTAATTACTAAAACATTTCCATGTTAAAATTGAGTTAATTACAGACACCCAAGAACCCATCTTTCGTTCCATCTGTCATAGACGATGGGCGCCTCGAAGTTCTCGGTATTGACTGGCTTAGCAACTGGCTCAGCGACTGGGCTCTCCTTGATCAGGTCATACATCATCTTGAATTGATATTAGTTCAGATTGCAGCATCCATTTCAAAGAGAGGATTAATAAACTTATATGTAATTTTTTTTTAACTTACCGCTATTTTTAATTAAGGTACGAGGAATTTGCTTCGAGTTTATAGAGGGTGCAAAAGGGCCAGTGCGCATATGGATTGATGGAGCACCATGGAGTTGGCATATCCCAAATGACTTGGTTGAGATTGAAATCTCTTACCACGGCCAAGTCAACATTCTTGCCCTTCCAGATTGCCCAGCAAAAAGTATCCATCTCTCCTCACAATCCAGTGTTTCCCAAGCAAACGCTAAGGATTAGTCTGAAAGACGTAAGAAATTTAATGCAACAGCAGCAAGTCTAGGCTTCAGTTTGCTTGATTGATTGATGCCCGCTGCTTAACTCATCAGTTTGAGATTATTCAGTTTTTAGCAAACACTTTCAAAATCCCGTGATGGTAAATATTACACTGAAGCAAGCACTCCCAATCATACAACTAGCTCCTATATATCTTTCTTTATATTTTAGTTTCTCCAACTCTCCTTGAAGAAACAGACTAGTGAAGTATTTACATTGTGTTGTGACAATACTGGCTCAATATCTGATACAAGACGATACTGGCTCAATATGATGCAATTGTGCCCCAACACTATTAAGATGAACACAGCATGAGCAGGACTTTGTCATATCCTGCCAAGCAGAGCACAACATGATTTATTCTACGCCTATTCATGCTTATTTCACATTGAGGTACTGTAGGAGGAAAAATTGTAAAGCTTTTTCAGATATCTTCGGAAAATTTAGAGCACTTGAACAAATGAAAATGACAATAAACACAGGTGACAAACAACGATGAGCAAAGGCAATAGCCATTATGAACTGATGGACAAAGTATAAAAACATGACAGTATGGAAGGCCCAAGTCGAATGAGCTTACTGTTATGCATAGCCAGTTGAAGTTCCAAATCATCAGACCACCATTGCTCTAAACCGTGAGCCTCCGAAAACTTCTGGTTTCCCTTTGACATCACAAACAGCTTTGCTGCTACTTGACCATTTGTCGGACGCACATTCTCCTTGTCAGCATTGTTTACTTCTGCTCCATCATGCTCAGTATAAGAACAGCAGATGTAGTCACTGTTATATACATACAAATGAGGAACCCATTTTCCCAAACCCATACCAGGATTCTTCAAACCTGAAAAATTTGGCATCCAATTCTTCAATCCAAAACCAGAAGTCCTATCTCCCTCTTCACTGCTGATCTGAGCTCCACTTCTCAAAGGGAGCATTGACTTCAATCTCTTCCAAGCAAATCCGGCTTTCTCTCCAATATTTCTGAAGCTCATTGCTAGCGAAACAGAAGGCGGATTGAACAAATGAGTTTCCACATACATCCCTTCTTTCGCTAATGCTTTTCCCACTTGGAGAGCAAATCCAGCCCCCAATGAGTGTCCCGCAATACATACATTACTGCTTCCATACCTTTCAGCAACTGATTTCAGAGCCTCCATAGCTGCTTTGAACCTAACAGAACCCTTCAGGCTCTCCCAAGCAAGAAAACGAAGGTCGTCTTCAATATCCCTTCGCATAGTTGGGCCTTTGAGCAATGTTCCTCTAAGTGCTAAAACCGCCTTTGGTGCACCACTTGGTCTGATAAGTACAAAGTCAGCAAGTGCTGCAGACCGATCCCATTCCAAAATTGCCCCAAATATGGATCCATCTCTTTCATCGATTAAGGTTTGCGATAGTTTATACTTAAAAGGTATCCACCACTTAGGAGCTAGAGCATTTGTTTCATCTCTATTCTCTTGTCTATCGAGTTCAAGCAAATATATTGCTTGTATGAAGCATGCAATCACAGTTCGTTTATAATTCCCGTCCTAGTGGGATATGTTTTTTCATCCTCTATGCTACATGAAAGTTGTGCCACTGTCATATGGGGGAGACAAACAAGCATAAGAAGTTTAACCCAGAACCAGTTCTGCCTAAATTTGAAACAAAGCTAGCATTGATTCAATGATTCTAAATCCAGATCACTAAATTAACAATGTCAAAAGCATTCTTTGTACATTTGTGTCTTTTTAATTTATGCTCAATTAATTCAAGAGAGAAACAACCAAGCAAACACAATAAGATACAAATTAGACTTATATGACCCCAAAAATAAAATTAGAGACTTAACTATAATTGGAATTTGAGCTTACTAAAATGGAACTAACTTTCCATAAGTAATCCATATCATCATAGAATAATACCTTCCATATCAAAGACTAGTAGAATGGAATGAGATCACCCCCCAAAATTCATAAATCTAGGAGCGCATAATTTAAGTAAAGTCTCACAAAAATGCAGCGAAATTTGATGCATTTCCCTAATTTATTAACTCTTTAATAAAAGCTCAAAACATAGACTTGTCTTGCTAAGTACTTTACACACAAAATTGTAGCTTTAAGTCGCAACCTATTTTTCTTCACATCTTGTGGTGATTGTTGATTCATCGCTCTCTCAATATGCCCAAATGTGTTATTCAAGTTATACCATTTTCCCATACAAGTGTTATGTGGAGAAGTAGAAAGCCCTACATGCATTACAAATTGACATCTATTTTTGCCACCACCAACCCTTTTCCAACTATCAAAACCTTCAGAAGTAAATAAAGGATGACTGCTCTAAAAAATAAAGCATAGAAAACAATATGCTTTGTGTCGTTCAACAGAATACTCATGCTAATTGAATCTTGCAAATCAAGCAAACTGAAATTTACGTCATTGCTTTCCATTAAAGCTTTTTGCATACTCATTTAATTTGGGTTGATACGGTCCAAGGTGTACATATTTTCTTTGAAGGTTATCATGTTCATTTAAAGGGTAAGTCGATATTGCACGATGCTTCCTCGGATCACGTTCAACATAATTGGAATCAACTTCTACAAACTCGACTCTTGGAGGCTTAACTCTTTGGAATTTAGAAGGCTATTGCTCATCATGAATTGGTTTATCAGTCACACATAGAGTAGAATGTTGTGTTGATAATTGACCCTCATCCTTTTTTTTTTGAAAAATGATAGAAGGGTCTTTCTTGGCTTTGGATTTTGATTAGACATTATAAAACTTTAACCTATATGTGAAATATTTAAAACACATAAGCATCTACTCAAACAAATCACATCAAGCATATCATTATCAACCAACAAGATAGTAAATGCCTAGATTAAATTTACACATCAATTGATAAAAGAAACCCCTAATTTGTAAATTCCTAAATAAAAAATTAGAAACAATATAATCCTAAAAATTAAAGCACAAGATAAAAAAAAAAAAAAGAAGAATAAAGAGTGCAAGAATACGTGAGATACAAAGAGAAAATTATAAAGGGGGAAGGGAAAAACTCACATGACAATGGAGAAGATGGAGCACATTGAAGACAGACAGAGGAGGAGACTGCAAACAGGACATGAGTAGAGAGAGGAGCCACGAGTGAGTTAAGGTTCAGGAGGAGAGCAAATCTCTTGTTTTGTTATTTTTATGTTTTATGTTTTTTTAATTTTTCTGTTTGTCTTGCTCGGGTGGTGGGATACAGACAAATACAAATTGGTTGGAGAGAGAGAATGTTTCATTTTTTAAAAATTTTGAACGGAAGCGGATGCATGTAGGTTTTTAAAATATTTTTCAAAAACTGTACCTAGCCAGGCTTAGATCCTGCTGGCTACACGATATGCTGGACGGCTAAGATTGAAGGTCAGGAAAATGAAAGGAAGCTTAGGGAAAGAGGCATGAAAAGAGAGGGAAGAGACAAGAACCTTACAAGAGAATGAAGACAAGAATCTACTGATAACATTTTGTAAAAACATATCTGTAATATATTTGTGTTAAATGAAAATGAGAAAATAAATTTGTATTTTCAAGGACTCAGAATTCTTTTGGTAGCTTAGTGAAAACAATTTCATAGACAAAGTGATGAAGTGCAATATGACAATGTGATATGTACAACTGAAAAAGCCTTCTGGCACAAGCAGAATAGAAAGTCTCTATCTAGTGTTTTTCGATGTTATTATTTTCTAGCACGGGAGGTGATGGTCAAAATAAAATAACACCCATATTTAGAATTTTTCAAGACTAGCTCATCAACTCAATCTTTGGTTACAATTTGAAATCAAGGTGGGTGGGAAAAGGAAAAACAATTGAAAGAAAGATCACATAAAAAAAATTTAAGACGAGCGAAACACCCCTCCGCTGCTAATTGGTAATCTGTAGCACTCATTTGATCACTCTGGAAACAGTCATTGCTCCGTCCTGCCTCATCAACAGCTCCCCCAGAAAAATGAAGATCTGTGTCCAAATCATACAAATGAGGATCCGGATTGCGCATATTTTCCTTCATAAGTTTGTCACATTCTAGATAAACCCCTGTCTTGTTCACTCTCACAAAATCAACCAGAGGCCTTACAAGAATCGAGACTTGGTCCCCGACTTGCAAACGGAGCACATCGTTTGACAATTGTCCCTGCCAAAGATAACGTTCAGGTTCATGACTGCAAGTTTTTACGGAGGCAAATGCTATCCTGGCGTGCAAAGCAGTTTGTCTAGTAAGATTTGTAACTGCAATGCGAATAGGACCTTGAGAATCTTTAAGTTCTGGGCAGTCTGAAGAGTAAACTATGCATATAGTCAACCCTTTTAAATCACGACCGGCAGGAACTTCAAAGTAGATTTGATTGTCCACATCATCGACCAACTCGAACCAAGCAGGAATATCATAAATTCCATTAAGAAAAATTCCACCATATCCGGAAGAAGTCCATCTCTGTATACCAGATAATTCCCATTAGCCATACACTTATACATGCATGTGCATGTGCAGCTGTGCTTCTGTGTGTCTGTTGGAGAGAGAGAGAGAGAGAGAGAGAGAGAGAGAGAGAGAGAGAGAGAGTGACCTGTAGGATGTTGTTCCTAAATTGGGCAGTGAGATTGGTGCAGCCTTCCATATGAATCCTTGTCATGGAGTTTAAAGACTTTTCCAAGCCTGGAATCTCAGTGAGTTTGAGTGAATCATTTAGATACAATTCTCTCATATACAACATTTTTGAAAAATCTGGCATCGTTTCCAATCCTGTACATCCAGGTGCTTCAAGAACTTTCAAATTGGTTGGCAAATCTGGGATTGCACGGAGATGTATCCAGTCCTTTATACACAAATGTTGAAGCGTTGAAAGACCGCTGTTGAGACCGACATCATTGCCTCCAAGAAATAAGAAGGAAATTAGGCTACAGAGATAATTATGAAAATCATTAATGTGGTCTTCGAGATTTGGGAGTTCTGAAAAGTCTTGTGATTTTGTTATGGCATTATCATTTTTGGGATAACTAATGTTATCAGAGGTATCACGGCTTGCTCCTACCTCGTCACCATTGTCCTGATTTTCAGATGAGCCAAGGTAATACTCACAAATATGATAGTCAATCATATTTTCCTTCATAAATTTGTCCCATACTAGACTAATCCCTGTTTTCTTCACCTTCACACAATCATCTTGAGGTATTATTTCAATCAAGATTTTATCACTGTCTTGCAATTCAAGCTTGTCATTTGATAACTGTCCCTGCCAAAGATAATCATTTTCCGGTTTACAGTCATATTGTCCCGCCCAATGTGTGATACAGGCTTCAAAATCAGTACACTGGGTCAAGTTTGTAAAGCTAATGACAATAGTAACTTTATTGTTGGAGTCTGAAGAGTAAACGAAGGCCAAAGTTAACCCTTTAAAATTACGACCAACACTTTGAGGAACATTGAAATCCAAAATATTATCCTCATGGACACTGTCGAACCAATCGGGAATATCATCTCCATCCAAAAAAATGCCACCATATCCGCAAGAAGTCCATCCCTATACCATGTAGAGCCAAATTTGTATAAGAAATATATTCTTTATGCAAGCATGTGTACATGTGTGTTGTGTATGTGGTAGAAAGAGAAAAATGTGTGTGTTTGTGTGTGTGTGTGTGTGTGTGTGTGTGTGTGTGAGAGAGAGAGAGAGAGAGAGAGAGAGAGAGAGAGAGAAGGATTGACCTGTAGGATGTTCTTCCTAAAATCAGCAGTCAGATTGGTGCAGTCTTCCATTTGAATCCTTGTCACGGAGTTTAATGACCTATCCAGGCCTGGAATCTCAGTGAGTTTGCCTGAACCACGTATATCCAATTCTCTTATATTTGACATTTCAGAAAAATCTGGCATTGTTTCCAATGCATTGCACCGAGCTGCTTGTAAGTGTTTCAAATTTTTTGGTAAATCTGGGATTGCACGAAGGTTTAAGCACTCTTCCAAACACAAACTTTCAAGCTTTGAAAGACCACTGAGGCTTGGTAGGCTATGAAAATAATTGTCCGCAAGATCTAAATCTTCTAAGGAAATTAGGCTCCAGAGATCCCTAGGAATTGCATCCTCAGTTAGACCACAGCCTCTAAGAAATAATTCTTTTAACGAGCTTAAACCATGTAATGAATGGGGCAAAAGATTAGTTGATGGCGACCCTGTCACACCACATAGAGATAAAGTTATCAGGTTCGTCAATTTTACTATGGAAGATGGTATTTGTCTTATGGCTGTGTCATCTGCTTCCAGAGTTGTCAATGATATCATGTCCCCTAAGCCATCAGCCAAGTTTTCAAATATTGAACAACCATTAAGTAGAAGAGTTTCAATAGACTTGGAATTATAGAAATTCAGTGGCAGATCCTTTAGCATGTTGCAGTCTTCAAGATTTACCAAAGAAAGTCTTCCAAGATCCCCTATGGATGAGTGAACCTCAGACAAACTCGTACAGTCTTCCAATATCAATTCCTCGAGACATGAGAGTTTTGAAAGGTCTGGTGAATGTTTTAGGCAATGGGAATGACTGAGATCAATGATTTTCAACTTCGTAAGCAACTGTTACACAAAAACAAAATTCATTTGGAAAATAAAATCCAAAAGGAAGGTCTGATACATACATCAATGCAAAATGAAGAGAATGTGAAAATAGTGTATTTATAGAACCAGAAGGAAAGAACCAACAACAACTAGGTTGAGATTATTATACCTTGCAATCCTTCCAAACTATTTTGAGTTTGCTATACTGCAAGTCTAAAGCAACTAGTTTTGGTTGATTAGGAAAGTCATCTGGTATGGACTCTAAAGGGAATCCATGCCAGCACAGCCATATTAGCTTTTTGGGAAGATATTTGTACTCTCCAGTGAGCTCTACATTGTTGAAGTGGAGTAGTCTCAGTTTTTTCATATTGGTAAAGGCTTCTGCTCTGAAACTAGCCGTGTCAGACCTTTGCAAATCTAGAGCAAGTCCTTCAATTGCTTCCGTTCCCTGTTAAGAAAAGGTTCATTTGCATATGAAACATGATTTAAACATGAAAGTCCATGTATGTTAGGACATATAGTTTGTGTTGGCAAACAAAGCACATATTTTTGTTAATTTTGCCTAATTGAACTTTGATATCTTAATGCATAGATAAAGAAAGGGAAACCAAAACAGATGTAGGGCATGTATTTTATTCTAGAGTCATAGACATGCAATACATAAGCTTCTCTTGCATGATGCATTCTAAAACTTACTGGGAAAGTACTTATAGATTCATCTCTCAATACATCTGTTACATCTTCTCGATTCCATAATCTACTAAATTTTTCAGGGTAATCACGGCCGGATTTTTCACGAACGATCTCTCTGCCCATCTCTCGAAGCAAATCATGCATCATCAACTCGTTTTCCTCACTAACATTTACAAGGCACCGTTCAATGAGGATAGGGATTCCTAGCGTTGCACAAAAGCCACATCCATCTAATATTTGTGTGACATAGTCCTGGTCCATTCCAATAAAGAAACAAGAAATATCAAGGAAAGAATCTCTGTCTGTATGGCTAGGTAGCCCGTCAAAGCTTATTCTGAGTATTTTTGTAATTGCTTCATGAGGACTTCTTTCCAATCTCTCCAATTGGCTTTCCCACTCTAATGCGGTTCTTTTATTTAGAAAAGACCCTAAAACTTCAAGTGCTAGTGGCAAACCTTGACAATAAAGAATTACACGTTTTGAGAGGTCAAGGTATTCTTGATCAGGATAACCTCTTTTGAAGGCATGCCAACTAAAGAGCTCTAGAGCTTCTTCCTCATCCATTTCTTCAGCGGGATATGTGCTATCCACTCCAACTTGCTCTAGCAAATGTTGATCTCTTGTTGTTATAATAATCCTGCTTCCAGGTCCAAACCAATCACGATCTCTAGCTATTGCTTTTACTTGCTGTATGGAAGCTACATCGTCGATTATGATAAGTGCTCTTTTGCAATGAAGTCTTGCTTTTATCATAGTGATCCCTACATCAACAGAACCAACCTTTATGGCCTCCTTGCTTTTCAAGATATCATTTAGAAGTTGCTCTTGCAAACCAACCAGACCATTAATGGGTTGGTCTGCAACTACCTCCCTCACGTTTGCAAGGAAACTCCTACCTTCAAAGCTACGTTCAAACTTGTTATAAATGGCTTTGGCAAGCGTTGTTTTCCCAATGCCGCCCATCCCCCAAACACCAATCATGCGAACAACATCCTTAGAACCTGATTTTTCAAATTTGTTAGATAATTCAACATCTAACTCGTCACTCAAAACCCGCACCCGATAAGTAATTCCAACTGGATGTTCGATGTGGAATCTGTATTGGCTGTGTAATTGTTTATTAACCTCCCCAATAACTTTCTTGATAAGCTCTGCTTCATGCCTGGCAATTAAACACAGAAGCAGAAGTACGAATCATTCATTAGGCAACAAACTACATGATTAAATTGAATCCATAACTTATTAATTTACAATGAACAATTAAGCTTAGGACTTAAGATCCAATGTCAGATGAATCTTTGAATCGTTATGTGGGCATTTAAGATCTTGTCTTCTTTTTCAAGTGTGATATTGGACGAATGAAATTTTCAAGGCTGTATTTTGTCAAGTGAAGAGTTAATTCGAGGTTCACACGACTAGAAAGAAAATTGAGGAACTGATCGATTATTGAAAATTAGTAATTACCCATTGTCAGCTTTTCTAAGATCTTCCCCACACAACTCTGCAGCTTGACTGAGAGCATTTCTCCACTGCTGTACCTTTTCTTTCTTATGTTTACCTTCATGTTTCTCAAATGCTTGTGCAAAACTACCAGTTTGTTTCCGGACATCTGAAGCATCAACTTTATAGAATAATGGAATAACCTTTTGCCCCAATTTTTCTCTACACTCCATGATCTTCACCAGCTCATCTAGACACCAACTGGAATCGGCATACCTCTTGGAGAAGACAATTATGGAGATCATGGACCCGTCGATTGCCCTCTCCAGTTGGGTTTTTATAAATTCCGCTCTTTCTAGCTCGTTGTCATCAAGAAAGGCGCTGATTCCGGCATCAGATAATGCAGCATGGAGGTGGCCTGTGAAGCCCTTGCGTGTGTCTTCACCTCTGAAGCTTAAGAACACTTGGTACTTCCAACCTTTTGATGAGGAGGATGGTGAGGATGAAGATGAAGCTTTCCTGGCATCCATTAATTAATAGTGGAGGAGCTATCGGTTCAGTTCAGATCAGACCAGCTATAAATTATGCACAAGTTATTTCATAATTAATTATTTTTTCTGGGCAGTGGTTTGTGTGTTGCAGCCCGGGTGAATAAATTCGAAATACGTCAAGGTCCTCAAACGTCTCAGTCAACAAAAGCAAAAGTTCCCTGTGGGGAGAACAGTAAAAAGAGAATATATTTTTCGAAGCATCACCACGGGTCGCTTTCTGTGGCTTCTGGCTACACGATCTACTGGGACGGCTAAGATTGTAGGTCCGGAAAGTGCAAGGAGGTAGATTTAGGGAAAGAGGCATAAACAGAGGGAAGAGACTCCCACAATGTCCAATCAAAAAAGAAAAAGAAAAAAGAAGAAGAAAAACACAAGTCTTGTACTCAGGTCCACCTCTCCAGCTTTAAAGTGGTTATCTATTCAATTTAGCTTTCATTTCACATAAGCATGGAGCTTTTGCACATAATATGGGAGAAATTCAAATGGGCGGTGTATCTATGGGTTGTACATATATACATATCCTATAGTCTGAGAAGGCTAGGCCAGTCCAAATTCTCCCAAATTTAGATATGGCATTCTGAGTACGGGGAACAACTTTCATGAAGAAGTCAACTTCATCTGAGCAGTGGAAGTTCCAATCAGAGTTATTCAATTTGATTGAACATCACTAACACTTTCTTCGAGCAAGCTTTAGTGCATGTCAGTATGAGAAGGCTATGCCGTCGTAATCCAAATGCTCCCACATTTGGATATGTTATTCATGAAGGAGTCAACTTTATCTGAGCATCATAAGTTGCTCCAGGGCCAGTCCTGAGGCATGGGCATGGAGGGCGATGGCCATTGGCCTCCAATTAAAGAGGCCCCAAAATTTTATATATATGTATTTGTTGTAAATAGTAAATAGTGGAGCTCACATCTTGATATTCAGCATTGCAATCTTCCTTGGATTGTTATAAACAGTGGAGCCCACATGGTTGAAAATATGAAGCAAAGTGCACTGTACGCTCACGAAATTAGGCAGAAATACACTGTACAATGCACTGTACACTCACGAGAAAACTTCAGAAACGCCTATAAATAGGCTTGTTCGTTCATTTGTAATGTACACCATTAGAAAAGAGAGAAGAAAGAAAAGGAGAGAGAAATTTGAGTATTAGTGAGTGAGTTTCTATTTGAGAGGAAATTCAATCTGTGCAAACGCCACAAGAAAATATATAATTCCACTATCATTTTTCAGTGGTAATTCCATACTCCAATTATTTTATTTTATAACACGTTCTGAGCACGATAGTCTCTCAACTGTTAAATTTTCTCAGCTCAACACTATGTGGTTATTTCTCTTTCTCCTCTCCGTCATATGTCTCCTCTCACTCTACTACTACGATGACATGCAAACTTTCTTTTTTGTGTTCTCACAATTTTTGTGTTGTTTCATCCATGTTTGCTTAATTTATTTCTTTGTAATATAATTTGGAATGGCACGGTTTTATACCCCATTCTGTTGTTTTATGGTGGTGTAATTTTCATTACCCATCGCGTTGTAACACAAATCATTATATAATATTATAGTATGATTTTTTAATGCATACATATTATCTCATAAAAGGCCCACGTAAACTTTACTGGGCTATGATAATATACTATTATATTATATCATTTGATTGTGGTGTTAATAAGAACCCACCAATAACCTTATGGACGGTTCCACCTCATATATTTTTAAGTGGTGGTTTTTAATCCCTCATTTACTTTATTTACTGTATGGTGTAGGTTTATTACTCATACAATGTATTTACTGTATGGTGTAGGTTTATTACCCATACAATGTATTTACTGTATGGTGTAGGTTTATTACCCATACAACAGGTACTTATTTAAAAGTGTGGCGCGGGTTTATCGTCCACACAACTGCCTTTACTTTTATTTAAAAGTATGGAACAGGATTAGTGCCCATACAAGCAATTTACTTTACCGCACATTTACTTTTATTTAAAGTATGGTGCGGGATTAACGTCCATACAGCAAGCAATTTACTTTACCGCACATTTACTTTTATTTAAAGTATGGTGCGGGGTTAACGTCCATACAGCAAGCAATTTACTTTACCGCACATTTATTTTTATTTAAAGTATGGTGCGGGATTAACGTCCATACAACAAGCAATTTACTTTATGAATTTACTTTACCGCACATTTACTTTTATTCAAAGTATGGTGCGGGTTTATCGTCCATACAAGCAAATTTATAGCACTTTATTTTTATAACCAATTGAAATGAGGGCCTGGAGTTCCTCAAACAATTATAGGGCCTGAAATTCCTATTAATAAATGGCTTAATGTCCCAGATCCCGAATATGAAATTTTGTGTAAAATATTTTTGGCCTGAAGTTCAAAAATATATTAAGCCTGAAGATTATTGCGAATTCTAATGCATCTCATTCTTCTTTTGAAGATGGCAAATCTGGCTAAATTGGAATTCGCTGCCCTAGAGCTTTCTGGGGACAATTACCTATCATGGGTCCTGGATGCCAAGATCCATCTGCGTGCTAATGGCCTTGGCAAAGCCATTGAAGATGGAAGTGATGCATCACCTGAGGAAAATGCGAAGGCCATGATTTTCCTCCGCCGCCACATTCATGAAGCGCTGAAGAGCGAATATGTGGTGATTGATGAACCATTGGTCCTGTGGAAAGCCTTGTGTGAGAGATACAATCATTAGAAGACGGTGACTCTCCCAAAAGCTAGATATGAATGGACACACTTGAGATTTCAAGACTTCAAGACAGTGTCCGAATACAACTCAGCTATGCACAGGATCACCTCCCTTATGAAATTATGTGGTGAAAATATATCTGAGGAAGATATGCTCTGAAAAAACTCTGAGTACATTTCATGCCTCAAATGTGCTTCTGCAACAGCAATATAGGCATAGTGGTTTCACAAAGTACTCAGAACTTGTATCTTGCCTCTTGCTTGCTGAGCAGAACAACGAGCTTTTATTGAAAAATCACCAATCTCGCCCAACAGGCTCAACACCACTTCCTGAAATAAATATTGCATCTCGGGAAGTGAATGCCACCTCATCTCGTGGCAGTATCCACAAACGTTGGCGAGGAGGCAAACGTGGCCGATGGCAAGGGAGTAGAAAAGATCGTGGTGCTCACTCATACAGCCTGGGGCCAAGAAACAATCCACCCATGAATGGCAAAAATGCACCCAGAAATAAGGGAAAAACACAAACAAGCTATGTGCCTAGAAATAATGAAAGAGCTTGTTGCAGATGTGGTGCAAAGGGACATTGGATGCGTACCCTGTCGTACGCCGAGGCACTTGGCGGATCTTTATCAAACTTCACTTAAAAACAGAAAAGTGGAGACAAATTATGTTGCACCAGATCCGCTAGCCATAGACGGCTCATCGGAAATATCGCGTCGTTTAGACAAGACGCATCTAGATGTTTCCAATTTTGTTACTGAAAGGGGGAATGAAATTTATGGGTCAGAAACTGGATTAAAATCCTTCATGTACCATTTGTATTATTTGAAGCACTGTTTATTTTCCTTTCTGCCTTCAATAAAAGTTGCAATGTTTTGAATGATTGTTGATTCAACTTATTTTATTTGAAGGCATGGATGTAAATTATGGATGCCCCCAAAACAAGAGCTCTAGCAAAGATATTTGTCTTGCAGACAGTGCAACTACTCATACAATCCTTCGAGATCGAAAGTATTTCTCAAAATTGATGCTTACAAAAGTAAAGGTAACAACCATATCAGGACCTACAGACCTGATTGAAGGCTCAGGCATAGCCCAAGTTATGTTACCAAATGGGACAATACTGTCCATCAAGATGCCTTGTATTCATCTAACTCCAGAAGAAATCTGTTGAGTTTCAAAGATATTCGTTTGAATGGTTACCATGTTGAAACGAAGAATGAGAAAAACATGGAATATCTTTGTATTATTTCCAATGATACCCAGAAAGCGTATATTGGAAAAGCTTTGTGCGCTCTCATCAGGGTTGTACTATACAACCATACAGACAATTGAGGCACATAGTATCATGGACCAGAAGTCCATTGACTCAAATACTTTCAAGCTTTGGCATGACCGGTTGGGTCATCCTGGATCCACCATGATGCGTAGGATCATTACCAACTCTAAAGGACATCCCTTATTGACAAAACATATTATGGTATCAAATGACAGCTTTTGTCAAGCGTGTTCACAAGGGAAGTTGGTAATCAGACCATCACAACCAAAGGTTGATGTTGAATCCCCATCATTTTTTCAGAGAATCCAAGGGGACATTTGTGGGCCTATTCATCCTCCCTGTGGACCATTTCGATATTTTATGGTCTTGGTGGATGCATCTACCCGATGGTCACATGTTTGCCTTTTGTCCACTCGGAATATGGCATTTGCTAGGCTCTTGGCTCAGATAATTAAATTACGAGCCCAATTCCCAGATTATCCCATTAAGTCCATCAGAACTTGGAATAATGCTGGTGAATTTACATCTCTAGACTTTTGATGATTACTGCATGTCGTTAGGCATTGACATTGAACATCCTGTTCCCCATGTTCATACTCAAAATGGCTTGGCAGAAGCTTTGATTAAGCGTCTTCAATTGATAGCACGCACATTGCTAATGAGAACAAAGTTGCCAGTTTCTGCTTGGAGATATGCCATTTTACATGCAGCATCTCTGGGGCGGTTGAGGCCCGTCGCCAATAATCAATATTCTCCAATTCAGCTCGTGTTGGGCAATCAACCAAATGTTTCACATTTAAGAGTTTTTGGTTGTGCGGTTTATGTGCCTATTGCACCACCGCAACGTACTAAGATGGGCCCTCAACGCAGATTGGGAATTTATGTTGGCTTTGATTCACCATCTATCATCATCAGATCTGGAGCCCCTGACTGGTGATATCTTTAGGGCACGATTCGCGGATTGTCATTTTGATGAGACAATTTTCCCACTATTAGGGGGAGAAAAATATGTTCCTAAAGAACAAGGCAAACTCGTTCCTGAAGAACGACGTGAATTATCATGGGATGTACCCACTTTGTTTCATCTCGATCCTCGTACCGCTCAATGCGAAAACGAAGTGAAAAGGATCGTTCACCTCCAAAGCATTGCAAATCAGATGCCAGATGCATTTAATGATGCAACGAAGGTGATGAAATCACATATCCCAGCTGCAAATGCACCTGCAAGGATTGATGTTCATAATGGGCAAAGCAATGCACCAGCAAACGGCTGATCTGTTGCACGCCTGAAGCGTGGCAGGCCAGGAGGCTCAAAGGACTCAGTTCCTCGAAAGAGGAAGTTGATGGCCAAAATGAATGCAAATGAAATAAATGGAGAGCCCATAATTCATGATTCAAATTCCCCCCAAGTGGGACGGGTACTTCCTGAAGAAGGAAAATGTCCTTGATGAGACGCGTGCCCCTGAAGTGGTAGCTGTACCTGAAAGCCAAGAAATCTCCATAAATTATACATCCACTAATGAATTGTGGAACAGAAATGAGATAATCATCGATAATATATTTGCATTCTTAGTGGCTACTGAGATCATAAAGGTTGATGATGTTGAGCCTTGCTCCATGAATGCACAGAGAGACGGGATTGGCCTAAGTGGAAAGATGCAATCCAGGCAGAATTAGACTCTTTGGAAAAAAGGAGTGTTTTTGGACCCATTGTTCCAACCCCACTCAATGTGAACCCTGTAGGTTACAAGTGGGTATTTACAAGAAAGCGCAATGAGAACAATGAGATTGCAAGGTATAACGCACGACTTGTTGCGCAAGGTTTTTCACAAAGGCCTGGAGTTGATTATGTGGAAACATACTCTCCAGGAATGGACGCAATTACGTTCCGTTACTTGATAAGCCTAGCGGTTTCAGAAAAACTTGAAATGAGACTTATGGATGTCATTACCGCATATCTGTATGGAGAGTTGGATACAAACATATACATGAAAGTCCTAGAAGGACTTAAGCTACCCGATGCAGCAAGTAATAAACCACGGGCCATGTTCTCAATCAAATTGAGAAGATCATTATATGGGTTGAAACAATCTGGACGAATGTGGTATAATCGTCTCAAGCAAGTATTTCCTGAAGGAAGGATACACAAATGATCCTGTTTGCCCATGTGTGTTTATTAAGAGATCAGAGCCTGGATTTGCGATAGTGGCAGTCTATGTTGATGATATGAATCTGATTGGAACTCCTGAAGAGCTCCAAAAGACTGCTGATTATCTCAAACGCGAATTTGAGATGAAAGATCTTGGAAAGACAAAATATTGTCTTAGCCTACAGATTGAGCACAGTGCTGATGGAATTTTGGTGCATCAATCAAATTATACTGAAAAAGTATTAAAGCGGTTTGGCATGGATAAAGCACATCCACTTAGCACACTAATGGTCGTTCGGTCGCTCGACACTAAGAAAGATCCATATCGTCCGAAAGGGGATGATGAAATGGTCCTTAGTCCAGAAGTACCATATCTTAGTGCAATAGGTGCTTTAATGTATTTAGCACAATGTACCAGACCTGACATAGCATTTTCAGTAAATTTGTTAGCAAGATACAGCTCTGCTCCAACAAGCCGACATTGGACCGGTGTTAAACATATTCTACGATATCTTCGTGGAACGCAGACATGGGCTTATTCTATTCCAGTGAATTGACCAATGCTCCGAGTATTGTTGATATGTTGGATATGCTCCACATCAAGGACGCTCACAAATTGGGTATGTGTTTACATGTGGAGGAACTGCAATCTCATGGTGCTCAACAAAGCAAACATTGGTAGCCACATCTTCCAATCACTCCGAAATACTTGCCCTCCATGAAGCCAGTCGTGAATGCGTTTGGTTAAGGGCAATGATTCATCACATTCGAAGCACCTGTGCCTTGCCCTCAACAACGGACACTCCAACCATCCTAAACGAGGACAATGCAGCTTGTATTACTCAAATCACAGGAGGGTACATCAAGGGTGACCGGACCAAGCACATATCACCAAAGTTTTTCTACACGCATGAGCTTCAGAAGAATCAAGAAATCAAAGTCAGACAAATCCGTTCAAGTGATAACTTGGCAGATCTCTTCACCAAGTCTTTACCCAAGTGCACATTCTAGAAGCTAGTACATGGCATCGGATTACGACAACTCTGCAAGCAATCAAGTTGGAGCATGCAAAATCAGGGGGAGCATTCAAGAGTCCTCTAACACAGGACATAAGCGCGTTGTACTCTTTTTCCTTCGACTAGGGTTTTTCCCACTGGGTTTTTCCTAGCAAGGTTTTAACGAGGCAACATGTGCGCACTTCACATTACTCTAATGTCCCAAGTAAGGTTGTACTCTTTTTCCTTCACTTCGGTTTTTTCCCACTAGGTTTTTCCAGGCAAGGTTTTAATGAGGCAACTAATTTAGGGATATGTGGTCTCCAAGGGGGAGTGTTGTAAATAGTAAATAGTGGAGCCCACATCTTGATATTCAGCATTGCAATCTTCCTTGGATTGTTATAAAAAGTGGAGCCCACATGGTTGAAAATATGAAACAAAGTGCACTGTACGCTCACGGAATTAGGCAGAAATACACTGTATAATGCACTGTACACTCACGAAAAAACTTCAGAAACGCCTATAAATAGGCTTGTTCGTTCATTTGTAATGTACACCATCAGAAAGAGAGAAGAAAGAAAAGGAGAGAGAAATTTGAGTATTAGTGAGTGAGTTTCTATTTGAGAGGAAATTCAATCTGTGCAAACGCCACAAGAAAAGATATAATTCCACTATCATTTTTCAGTGGTAATTCCATACTCCAATTATTTTATTTTATAACAGTATTTTACTTCTTTGTTTTTGCCATCTGCTTTAACCGAAGCATTTTGGCCATTACATCTCCATGCCTCTACCGCCCAAAACTTTGTTTTTTTGTTTCTCATTTATCTATGTTCTTCCCTCCTCCCCTTTTCTCTCATTGATTTTCTTCCTCTTCTTCTTTCTCTCCTCTCTCCGATTCTTTCCTTCTCTTTCCTCTTTATTTTTTCTTCTCTTGTTCTCTCTTATTTCTCCGTCTCTTTTTCCCCTTCCACTTTCTTTCTTATTTCTCTCTTGTTCTCTCTTGGTTTTGTTAAAAATAAATAAAAAGTGTTCAACCCTTCATGACTTGGGAAACCAAAGGGTTTGTAGAGATTTTGACCCAAAAAAAAAAAGTCTACAGAGTGTAGGGGCTTTTTCGTTCCAGGCGCTACAGATGGGTATGGGCTGCTGTAAAAAGCAAATAGATGGAGTTGCCCCTGTACCTGAGTTCAAGAATCAGGCCCAAGAGTGCTTCAAAAGGTTCGTGGAGCCTTAGAAAGCCCTTTGGTTTCCTTCACCAACAAAACAAATAGTTGCTTACATATCAATATTTTGGCTTGGCTTGAGAAGCTTGTTGACAAGACTCGCCTCGATTTCCCCCTCTAAATCCGTGACGAACCCTGCTTCCTGTCCGCCAACTAACTTTTGACGATCCCACCTTACTAAAAAGCTCTTTAACCCCAATTTAAACGAATAACTCATTTGACTCCTGCAAAAAAAAAAAATAGGCAGAATTTGCTTTGTAACTAGAACGATTCCCACTTTTAACTTGTAGAAAAACAATAAAATAACTTCCCAAACAAAAACTATCAACCAAGCACAAACGCAAGCAGTTCTAAAGACTTAGACCAAAAATCAAACATCAATCCAAAACAGGTTTCAAACCCGTCATAACCACAAACACATTGTAACCACAACCAATTAATAAACATTAATCACTTAGTAAATAATAATAACTTTAGATGAACACGTAAGACATTTACAATAAAAATAATATCCAGTATCTAAACAATCCAATTTATAACACATAAAACTCACCATTTCCTTCTCCTAATTTTGTACCCATTATCTATATATGTATATATATCTATACTACACAACCCACACCATCATCATGTACCAAGGGAAAACAATCCAACACGGGGATCGTTTTAACTAGACCACATGGCAGAATCTTCAATACTCATGTGGCTAGGGAATGAGCAATCCAACCGGGGGACTATTGCTCCCCAAACACGCACGGTAGAATCCTCAATACACGTGCAGCTGAATATCCCTCCTACGACCGCAGACTGCCGACCAAGGGTGCCCGGTATGTTAGAAATATGCCCTTAAAGCCAACTAATTATGTGATAGTTAGAGTTAAGGACATCTTTGATAAAAGACATATTATGTTATCAATGGGCAAGAAATGTTGTTTTATACATTAAATCATCCTATATTATCTTTCAATATGTAGAAAAACCATAGTTCAAGGAATACACAAATGAATATGAGAGCCATGTAATGAGATTGCATACATGGAAACTTCTCATCATCCCTAAATCTTGAATATGTTCCTGGCCATAGGAATATTGATTGGGCGTCAATATTCCGCAAAGACTAGTACACATTGTATCGTCTTTATATGTAGAGAATGACAAGGTCTCAAGTCATTAAGTGTGGAGACACATTGATATGTGTGTAGGTGCTTGTAGAAGAACAAGTACACTGAACGCGATCCAACACATGAGTTACAGCATGGAAGTCTTTACTCACATGTCAAGCTGGAACTCATAAATTGTAATGGTGCAAACTAATCCTTAGACCTGAGGCATCATACATGTTTTGTGGCTATGTTGTTAATCTTTGAGGGCACTATACGGTCATGCTGAATTAGGCATAACTTAAAGGTGCTCATCAGGATTCTCAATAAAGTCATGGAAGCAAATGAGTGTACAACAAGGAATCTCTACTCTCAGTAAAGGAGAGAGAATACTCCAAGATATGATTGGTCAAATCTCTACATAGAGTAGTGGATAAGGCTTGAAAGAAGAAGTCTTCAAGTCTTACTAGGATAATCATATAAAAGGAATGATTCACCTTAGGATATTGACAATCGGATTCCATAATCTAATAATGTGAATAAGGAGTATTGATATAAGAGAATGATTCAATTGCACGGTCATTCCAATTTGAATAGGTTCTTACACAACGTCTCATTTAGTTCGGATAAACGTGACTTGCGGCTATGCGACAACCATGGTTTGTGGATATCCTAAAAGGTTTCAATTAACCTTTATTAATAGGAAGAATTAAATTGTGGAATTTAATTTGTATATCATATTTGAGGAGTTGAGTCAACCCACTACCTTGCTAAAGGGAACCTATGGATCTGCACACCCAAAGAATGTGGTTAGAGGTATAAATGAGGAGAAATAAAATGAGGAAACACAAGTCAATGGTTGATAATCAAATGTCAAAGTCAACGGTCAAAATTCAACATGTTGACCGGAGCAATTGACCAAAGTCAAATAGTTCGAACTGGGTCAAATTGCATAAGACTATAATTATAGTTTAATAGTTAAATTATAATTAAAAGATTAATTATGGAATTAGTATTGACATATAGAAATATTGGATTGGGCTTTTAAATATGATTTCAAAAGGAAAGAGACAAACTAGCCCAAAAGGCTATTGGGCCCAAGGGATAAGGTGGCATAAGATGACCGCTCAGACTATAATGAGTGGAAAGTTATAAGGGGTAAGTTATAAGGGGTTCACTTTATAGCCATCAGATCAATCTAAGGGCTAGGGAGAATTAAGATGAAGTTTTGCAATCGGGTAGGTGAGGAACCCAAACCCGAATATAATATCCAGCATTGAAGTTGGTCCCAAAAATTAAAAAAAAAGAGGCAAGTTTGAAGTTTGAACAGAAAAAACCCATCCCTCTAAAACCCATAGCTCTGAGAAACCGCTAAGCTCGGAGAAAAGGTTGAAGGCAATTGTTAACGACGGTTGAAGGCAATTGTTAACGACGGTTGAAGGCAACGGTTAACGATGGTTGAAGGCAACGGTTGAACGCAACTCCGTTCTCTAAACCCTGAAAAAGTATTTATTTTGAGTGGAAGGGGCAAAGGCGTGGATTCCGAAACAGTGAAGAGGCGAAGCAGTGGAAGGGGAAGGAGAGAATTCGTATTCGTTGGAAGTGATAGGTTCCATTTGTGGAGCAAAGCCGCACAAAGACCCCGCACAGACACCTTGCGATTGTTCAATAACCAGCAGTTGGTGAGTAATTTATGGAATTTGAGTTTAGGGTTAGAGTAAAGGTTTTCCCCAATTTGTACCATCAATGTTGTTGGATTTGGCATCTCTTCCTTGTGCTTCACTTGCATGTTAATTTTTGCTTGTGTATATGTTAAAAAATGAATGAAAATCAAGTCAATAACATGTAAATAACATGTCAATAACATATCAATAATGATATGAATAAGATAATGGTGTTGAATTGGAGGAGACCCTCAAAACCTTCCACATTTGAAGCAGTGCAGAGTGCAGATTATCTCTCTGGCGCTAGAATATATATATTTTTTGAAATAAATATTATTTCCCTTGTTGCTAAATTTGCCTATGAAAAATGAGAACATATAATAATAAAGTCATGAATAAAAGTGCAAAGCATTTGAAATAAAGGTTGATCCATGACCATAGTGATTGGAGTTTGGATCCATAAATAAAACACATGCTATTGGTTGTAATTCACAGAATCATTGCATTAACAGGTATTTGCACAAAATTTGTCATATTGTTTTGATGATGTTAAAGTCTGTGATCAGTAATCCCTATGCGCATGTACTTCATAAAATTTGTAATGTGCCTAGTTGACTAGTTGTGTAAATACCAATATGATTGTGCAAATACGTGGTGGTAGTATATGTGTTCACGTTATTTCATCTTGTATTTTAGGAAATTGGATCCAACGTGCAGCTGGTATGGCCAGAAGTTCAGAGGCATATGCGTCACGGGTGAACAACTTCTCACATGCAAATTCAACCCTAGCTGCAATTCGAGCAAAGTTGAGTACAATTAGAACAATTCAAGACATCATGCTTTGGCCATCTTCTGAATATAGACAAGATTCAGTTTCAGCGGGCAGATTGTGCATGGAGTTGTGTTGCGTCGAGTCGCGGGGCAGGGTGTGAAAGACTTGGATGGACTGAGTTTCTTAATAGGGTGCGACGTTGCTCAGTTTACTCGTTAGGATTTCTGTTTGATCAGGGCTTCGTTTTGGGGAAGTGCCTGAAGTTTCCAGTGGAGAAAGTGCTGAAATTAGACTTCAGAAAAGATATTTTATAGACGAAGGAATTACATGTAATGCTTTAGAAGAAGCATTTATGAGGTGCAAAGAGGAAGATGACATCTACAAGCTAGCTCTTGTTTACTTTGCTGAGTTAGTGGTTTTGGGAAGGGACAAGCATTTGAACATCAATGTAAATTACCTGACCCTTGTAGAGGACTTGGATGCGTTCAACAGGTATCCGTGGGGTTTGGTGTCCTTTGAAAAAACCCAAGACAGTCTATTTTCTGCACCAACAAAGTATACGAAAAGCTTTGAAAATGAAGAGGGAAGAGAGAAGGGGAAAATTAAGGTAACGGGAACAAGCCGGAAAAATGAGAAGGGCAAGAAGTATAAGCATGGTGAAGTGCAAAGGCGTGGGTGGAGTTTTAAAGGTTTCACGTATGCTTTCCAGGTACATGGTAATAATGTTCATGTCAGTTATGCTTTGTGAACTTTAAAACTTAAATAATGACTTTTGTCCTATGAATTGTGTAGATTTGGGTATATGAATTAATTCCTAGAATGGTGGACCTGAATTACTGCAAGGTTGTTGATCCAACAACTGTCTCGCGTATTTTGCGATGGAGAACGACTACGTCTATGCCCGAGATGAGGAAGTTGAACAATTATTTTTTCCAGAGCAAAGAGGTTTGGTTTGCAGCCCTTGAAACTGTTTATAAGATTCAATGAAATTATTAAGTAGAATGATTGAATAAGAATATTTTCTGTATTATGAAAAAAGTTCAGTTAGTTGCGGGCGCTACGTCCGAGTGAAGAGGAAATGAGACAATCATATTGGAGTTGGCCACAGGATCGCCCTGTTGTTGTCTCGGCAGAGTCAATTCCTTCTTCATGTGTTGATCTTGATGAGTTGAACAAGCTGGTAAGCTTGTTGAGGCCCGAGTTGTTTGAAGTAAAGCGGGAAAATGACGTCCTTGAGTTAAAGGTCATACGGATGGAAAAACTTTTGGACCACTGTTTAGGTCCTTAGTTTGAGCAGGAAGTAAGGAGGGACCTAGCTTTACTGAAAGAGAGGACGAATCGTTGTGCCATCTCACATCTATTTAAGGGATCTGACGAAGTGGATGACAGTGAATGGGATGAAGGGCCAAGTAACAGATATGAGGGAGAGGAAAAGGACGAGGAGGGGATTGAAGGGGGTGAAGTGCAAAGAAAACCAAGTGAGGTAGAGGAAGCGCAAAGGAAAAGAAGTGAGGGAGAGCAAGTGAAAATAAAAAGCGGCAAGGGAGAGGAAGCGCAAAGAAAGAGCAGTGAGGGAGAGGAAGTGAAAAGAAAAAGCAATGAGGGAGAGGAACTGCAAAGAAAGAGCAGTGAGGGAAAGGAAGTGAAAAGAAAAAGCAGTGATGGAGGGGAACTGCAAAAAAAAAGCAGTGGTGGAGAGGATCCGCAAAGAAAAAGAAGGGAGGGCAAGGAAGTGAAAAGAAAAAGAAGTGAGGAAAAGGAAGTGCAAATAAAGGAACGTGAAGAAGAGGATGATGAAGTTGTTTTGGTTTGTGATGACATTGGCGAGAGCACGGCGGGGACAACTGTTGAGTTTACTCTCGAGGATATTGATTTGGATCAACCTACAGCTGTGCTATCTGAGTTGAACGTTTGGTTGAATGATAAAGGTAAAGCTGTGGAACAAGGGGTCCAATTACGAAAGAGGAAGAGGATTATTCCTATGTGGAAGATCATTGAAACTAGTGAATTGGTGAAAAAACTGTGCCAGAGACAACCCGACTTCGGATGTTAGACCCAATGAAGGCGATTCCGCATGATGATATGGTGAAATTGCTGAAACTTTGTTGGGAATGGCGCCATAACCCAAAGTAAGTCCCTTGTTTTTTGAGATAGAAGGCATTAGTGTATATATTTTTTAATTGTTGTGATCTAAAACTTTGTTATATTCACAGTTTAGTGATGCAATTTGGCCACGTGGAAGCTGAGATTGAATTCTTCGCTTCCCTCGTAAAAGCTGACGGTTGGCTGACATGAGATGTAAGTTTAATTGATTATGCATTTGTTTTAATGTATATAGATTATGAGATTGACCAGAAAAACATGTGCAGCACATTGATTTGGGGTTGTATCTCATTCGGAAGCGACAACAAGATTTGGAGGTTGTACAAATATCGAAACTGGACAACGACCGATGTATTTTTCATGGTATGTCATAGGCCTTGACCAAGTGCAGTTAATAATTACAAATTATCCATACTTGCTTTGTGGAGGTGTTTAACCATTGATTGTTTTCTATTTCACATAATCACATCCACACTTGCTTTGCGGATAATAAAAGAAAAAAAGAGCAGGTTGGGTGGAAAATTAGAAACAGGTTTAGTGAACGTTGTAAATGGCAAGGTTCCGGCATGTGGGCTGGATTAGCAGAACTCGTATAAGGTGTATGCCCCTTGTATGTTGACAAAGTATAAGCATTGGGTGGCTCTAATGATTGATCTGGTTAAGTGTGAAATCAAAGTGTACGATTCAATGGTTTCACTTATTCCAGATGAGATGTTAAAGGCAGAACTCGCCCCGCTTTCAATTACGATTCCAAATCTTCTCAACTCCATCGACTTTTATGAAGAAGGTGTTTACGCAAACGTCGCCCAGCAGAGATTGGTGGTGTCCGTGGCCAATAGAACGTGTGGATGTTCCACAACAATCTAATCAGTGAGCACAACTTTTTATTTAATTTTATTACTTTAAATTGTCAATTACATTACAATGTCATTACTTGAATTGATCGAGTTCTTGTTTTGCTTCAGAGGCGATTGTGGCATGTTCGTGTTGAAGTACATTGAGCTTTTGAGCGTTGAGATTCCGTTAGCTACTTGCACCTCGCAGAACATGCCCTTTTTCCGGTTGAAGTTGGCTGCAGAGATATTACGGGGTGATGCTTACATGTCATGATAGTGGTTGAAATGGGTTCAGGTACATGATGATTAAATTGGTTTTGGAAATCTCCAATTTGAAAGTCATGTAAATACACAATACAGATCCACGTCTCCTTTTCGAATTCTACCTTTGCTCCTCAATTCTTCTTCGTCTTTCTCAATCTTAGTGTATTTTTGTACATAATTTTAGGTTTAAGTTATTGGACAATAACAATTAGAACCAAAATATTATTATAGCGGATGCATGCTTTCATTTCGATTAGTGTGATACTACGCTACGTTTATTCTCATATTGGGCTAAATGTATATGGTAGCTGGATGCAGAGCATAGACAGAAAAATGAAGAATCTGAAATGGAGATGCAGAGGCTTAGTGAGGTGAAAAGTAAATGGATCTGTAAATCTAGTGCACATGGGAAAATATAAATGGATAGGCATATGTGTTTTTGAAGTTAGGCACATGCCATTCCCATACATAGAATGTGCATCTGGAGTGTAAAGTTTTTTGGATTTAATGAAACAAACATCTGTGTAATATTGCCCTAACTCCTTCATGACATTTACATAACCTTAACCAAATTGCATTGAATTGGGATTTGAAGACTGCATATGTGAACAATGACTGATGGCTTTTTAAAGTGTATTACATTATTGCAAAGTGATATGTCATGATTTATCCAAGCCACCATTCCAAATATCAGATCCCAATCTTTAAGCCGTTCACCATGCCTTAACTTAATCGCAATGGGTTGCATCTTAATAAGGTAATTCTGTAAGGGAAATAGGCAGCTATGCCCTCGCCTCCAATGTTTTATTCAACCATGCCCTCTTTATAGAAACACATGCGATATACATGCAGTAAACAATCAATAAACCTTCAGTAAACCTTCAGTAAACCTTTAGTAAACCGTCAATAAACCTTCAATAAAACTTCAATAAACCTTTCCCATCTGCAATGCTATAAAAACTCCCTATTGGTTCTGTACCGCCCATCGGGTTTGAATCCCTCTCTCCTTTATAATCGGTTAATAAATTCGTTGATTTTCTTTATTTTATTGGTCTTGGGCAGCCCAGTAGCATAAAAGTAATGTATATTGGTGCATCTATATGCCATGTCTATTGCGTCTATATTGCATGTCTATTGCGTCTATATTGGTTGTCTATTGTGTGCATAGCGTACATTTATTGCATGTGTATTGATTTTTTATTGCTTACGAAGGAAATAAACAACAATACACAGGCAAAAGACAAGCAATATACACGCAATAGACATGCAACCTATACGCAATAGACATGCAATATACATCAGTCCATAATTTCACCATCCATAAGGGAGTCGTATCGAATAGGAAATTCTACTTAACAGTTGTTCTTCCTACTAATAAACAATCAATAAACCTTCAATAAACATTCAATATCGGACAATAACATGCGAAATACATGCAGTAAACAATCAATAAACATCCAATATCCGAGCAATAACATGCAGTAAACAATCAGTAAACCTTCAATAAACATCCAATATCCGAGCAATAACATGCGATATACATATAGTAAACAATCAGTAAACCTTCAATAAACATCCAATATCCGAGCAATAACATGCGATATACATACAGTAAACAATCAGTAAACCTTCAAAAACATCAAATATCCGAGCAATAACATGCGATATACATGCAGTAAACAATCAATAAACCTTCAGTATACGCAAATAAACAATCTATATACAACGAATAATTATGCAATTGTAAAAAAATGTATTGTCTTATTATTGCATCGTATTGGCCCTATATTGTGATTTTATCGTCTTCGTATGACTTTATTTTTTTAAAGTCAGTCTTGAAATTTTTTTGCTGGGTTTCAAACAAATCAATGCTTTTGTTTCAAACAATAATTTAAACTCAATGCCAATCCACCTATTTCAAGAACAAAAATTACAAAATGGGTTTGAAAACTCATTAGTGGTGCATGCAACATGTCTTTTTGGGGAGAACTTTTACAATCCTTGAAACTGTGCACTTAATTGGTCATTAAAAGAACAAATAATATGAAAATTGATAAAAGTAATAAAACTAATACCAAGTCCTTAATGGACTTCAGCATATTCAGCACCGTAGCATCATACGTGTCATCTGGCTGTTTTGCTTGAGCGGAGGTTACATCAACCCATTCAAATCCATTGCAACTCGTGGCTCCCTAATTGCAGGCATCATATATGCAAAATAATTGTGTCAGAGTTAGACCAAGGTTTTTTTTTCACCCACATACATATTCTGGAAATGAAAACTTACATAGGAGGTTAGGCACTTCCAAAATGGCTTCCCTCGATTTTTATCTGATTTTGTAACCCGAAGCACCATTGCAGCTCCACAGGTCCTGACACCTCTATGTTTGAGCGGGAGATGAAGACGAAGACATGTTGAATCTTCTCACTTGTACCTCTTCTCATTCAGATCTTCTCACTGAAACCTCTTCGGACTCATACCTTCTCACTCATAACCCTAAACTTCTCACTCAGCTCTCTCTCATCTCTACCCAAATCGAATTATATCCTTCTTTTCTGTGTGTGGGTCGGTTGGTCATGATTTGGACACTTGTACCGTCAGAATTGTGGCACCGTTTACCCCAAAAAGCACTATAATATTTCACTACCAAATATTAATCTGAAAATTGAGGGGACATTGCTTTAAATATCTTATTTTAATTAAATTTCATTAAGGCAACTAGTTGGATAAGAATCCATCAGATTATAATAACATTACTAGGGTTAGTTTGGTGTGGGAAAATGAAAAAGTATCTGATGGGACCTTCTGTGGTTAGTCAGTAATCTGTCACATTTGTTTCAATGACATCAAAATGGCGGGAAAATCCTAAAAATGCCTATGCAAATCGCAAATAGGTTATTAATTTACTTTTTGACTGTCCCTAACACCCGAAGCACCATTTCAATGACGTTTTCCTTCTCTTATGTTTAGTTTTAGGGTGTTGGTTCAGTTTCTTTAAAAAGGGTCAACTTGAAAAAACAAAAACCTCAAGTGGAAACACATTTTCAAAAACAGTACAATAAACAGAGGCTAAAACAAAACCAAAACCTCATATCTTCTCATTTCTCCCCTCTTCCACTCCTTAAATCATTCAATTCCCAAAACATTTCAATGAATTCCAAACATTTCACTACAGTCGGAGGAAAGAGAAGGAAGCATCTCCATTTGGATATGCCCTAAGCCTTCATCCCGGAGTTAGCTTGGTATAAAGTGATGTTATACGTGGCAAGCCAATCATCGGAAGATCTCTTCCGTATGGCATTTGTCTGCCCATTATTCCACAAGTTGGCAAACACTCCACAAGTGTGGAACACCATTTCAATGGCAAAGTACCCAGACCATCCTAGCTGGTACCATGCTAATCCTGCGGTCCAACTTTTCTTGCAACAATGCAAGGCTTGCGAGAACCCTGAGTCGATATTTAGAGAAGCGTTCGAAGTGTTTTTCATGTAGGGTAACGTGGAAGCATTGTATGGGATGCGCATTGCAGCCACAACAGGCCATATGGAAGCGGCATATCTAGTTGGACTACTTGGCATGTCTGGAATTGGTCAGTCAAAAGAAGATGCATTAGAATTTTTGTGTTCTTTGAATCAACGTAACAACATTGATATGAAAGGAACCAGGGATGCTTTGAGACAAAGATTAAGCCGAGTTTTCTCTGTTGCAAGACATATCGTAGATATGTTTTACTATGGAAAGATTAAGTTCAATCGCTACAGCGCTTGTAACAACAACGAATGGTGTTTTGTTATTGATGGCTGGCCTCCTGAAGCAAAGATAAATCCTTCCTTCTGGACTTGTTGCAATCGATGCAAATGGCACCGTGAGAGTGTTTTTTGGTTCAAGGTGATGTGTGTGTATGTTGTGCCAAGGAATCCATACCCTTATAATTAGTTGTAGTATGTTTTTATGGTTTTTATGCATTGTGGACTTGCTTCTCTTGAGTTCTAGGTTGGCTGCCTATGTTGGCCAAATGTTGGGTTTTATGTATTTTGTCTGGTGTTTGTGCTGTCATAAACCGTTTTATATATAAATCTATGTATATATACTTGTATACTCGAATGCTTACTGACATCATAGAGGAGTAATATGACATTTTACCGACGCATATATTTTGCCCAACTGCAATCTTAATATTTGGTGAATGAAAAGGCGTGCATGGTTGGGTTCACTGCCCTTTTCACCGGTGCTTGGGAAAGACATTTTCCCACTTATCATATCCTAAACAATTTGGTTACACGTTTTTAAAGCAAAACTTGGACATTGAGTGTTGTTGAATAATTTTTTTCTGATGTTATACAATGGTTGGCATGTATTTTTTTCATTTACTTTTTCAAAACATCTCTTACCCATAATAAAAATTAGAAATTAACAAATTGAAGAACAGAGAAACTAATTGGCACTTGAAATGGTCTTTTCGCACGGCAAAATTACCAAAAACAATTTAGGGTAAACAAAATTAATAAATATAGAAGGTAAAAAGTAATATAATAACTAATTTAGGGAAAATAACAATATAATAATAATTTAGCGTAACCACGAAACGGGGAATTCAGTAAGAAAGATTACTCCGGCCTCCTTGTGACGTTATAAAACTAGGGGAACCTATAAATCATCCGTTTCGCAATGAAAAAATCCAAAATATTTTAGATAACTCACTTTCCTCTTAACCCAAGTATATATGTTTGTTCACTTTAACAAGTATATTTCCTTAATATTCGTTATATAATTTGTAATAAGACAATAATTAGTTTCCTTTCATATATAAGGATGTAAAATTAGCTATTTTTGTTTTGTTATAATAATGTACATATATAATAATTGCACACTGCTTTGAAGCCATCATTGCAACTGCGCCTAGAGCTTTGAACACGTCAGAGGTAGGCCTGGGCACGGTTCGGGTCGGGTCAAAATTTGGCCGACCCGCGAACCAAACCGATGAAGAGTTCGGTTCTAGAATCGGGTCGGATCTAGAGTGAAAGCCGAAATTGGGCCGAACTAGAAATGGGCCTCGGTTCTCGGGGTCGGGTTTTGAAGTTTTGATCGGTTTGGGATTGAGCCCAATTTTAACATTTTCAAAAACCCAAATCTTATTTAATTCGCAAAAAAAAAGCCCAAATCATTTTTTTTTAGCAAAACAAAGCCCAAATCAGATTTACTTTCATTCAGCCAAAACAAAACCTATTAAATTCTTATGAACAAGCCCAAAACAATTTTTACTTATATTTCAAAACCTGAAATTATGTAAATTCAACCTATAAAAATCCATCATTCCAATCTAAATTTCTAAACTAAATGAATCTCACATTCACACATTTAACCAACCAACCAAGGAAAGGAAATATAATCTCTTACAAACCATTACAAAAAATAATATACAAAACAAATTAAACTTATGAAATTAAAGATTACAACTCATCACAAAAATACACATGAAGATAATATCCTTGCAAAAAATCTGCTGCATCCATTCTTCCAGAAGC
This sequence comes from Prunus fruticosa, assembly GCA_018703695.1. NCBI lineage: Eukaryota > Viridiplantae > Streptophyta > Magnoliopsida > Rosales > Rosaceae > Prunus > Prunus fruticosa. The sequence continues at coordinate 29,148,629 of CM031917.1, forward strand.
CTTAACAAAACAACCTACACAACACTTACAAGAATTAACACAACAAGATAAATACTAACATAAAGTCTTAAGTGTTAACAACAGGAAAATAATCCTCAGCTGATATAAACTTTTGGGAAAGTGCACTGTCCAAAAGCATCTCATCTATCCATATAAATCCTACTCCAGATGCATTTATCTATAACTGCACTGTCCCAGACATCCATCACTAAGTATATACGTACTGGGAGGGTGGTTTGTCCAGTTTCATCCATACATCAAAGATATCAAGAGATATATTGAGAAGAAATCAAGAGATATATTGAGAAAATGCTCTCAATTATATGAAACCTGACCCTGAAAAGCAATGCCCTCGAACTTCCTCATGCACAGCTTCATGTCTTCCAATGCGTAAAAAATCTATATTCTGCAATGCTTTAAATTCAATACAAAGAAACCCCATGTAGTGTTAGACGCGATATATGGCATAGAAACGGGTAAACCACACAGCCATAAATTTAAGGAGAGCACAAAAAGAAACATCAACTAAGATTAGTATCATGCCCAATAGTGCTTAGTGAGTAAGAATGGCCTCAGGTTAGAACGAATGGTAAAGAAAATTGGAGTAAATAGCAACAAGAAATTTGGTTTCAGGGCAGCATGTGTTTCCTGGACATAATGCATGGCATGAAAAGAAAGTACCCCCACCCAGCCCAAAAAACAAAAAACAAAGAAAACAAAAACAAACATGCTTATGAAAAGATGCTAGCAGCCCTAATTTATATAATGAAACTAACAAATCATAACTTCAATAGCTATTACAAATTACACTAAAAATATATGAGACTTTTCTTAGCAAAAGGGGTGTTTGTTGGGTTTACCTATTGCCCAAAAGAGCTTGAAGGTGGATGATCATCTTCTCCTCATGGTCAGTAAAGTTACCACGTTTGATCCCAGGCCTAAGGTAATTAGTCCATCTCAGCCTGCAACTTTTACTGCATCTATGCAGCCCTGGAACGCCAAAAACAGAAGCTTTGAAAATGGAGGATTCAAATAAAATCAAACAGAAGCAAAATCAACCAAGTAAAATCAAATACCTGAAAACTACAGATTCAAATTCCTCTCTCCAAGTAAAATCAACCAAAATATAAAACAGGACCACTTCGTATTTTACATATTCAAATATATTTTTATATTGCTAAAAAACTTACAGTGCCATCAATATATGATGGGCATGCACTACAAAAAACAGCAGATTTAAAAAAGCATTCCATGGCTTGTTCTTAATGATATTATTTGTATGTTTCCTACAAAAATTGAACATAAAAATTCATGGCCAAAAAGAAAGAATCTGAAAACCCAGCATTACAATATGAACTGCAACAAGGGGCGCTTCAAGGATAGCCAGGTATCTTAAAGATATATGCACAAAGATCCCTCTTTGCAACCAATATAATCAACTAATACACACTGACAACAAGTGTATATACGCAGGGAAACTAAATAAATAAACAAAAACCCATAAACCCATCAAACAGGTTATTTGAAAGTTGAAATACACACCAATACAGCTTTATTCACCCATATCAACTCATATTTATTTGTCAGAAATAGTTGAAAACGTTTGAAAGAACTTAATCATAAAACTAATGAAGAAAAAAAGACAAATAACAGATTGAACATTGTAGGCATTCAAAGAAGAGATGCTGCGACTCACAGGAGCATTGAAAATCCATGAAACTTGGGGAACATAAGCAACAGTCCACCTGATTACAACACCAGAATCTGCTCTGGGAGGCAGCGCTCCAAGCATGGCTAATACAAGCGACGTCTTCCCTTCTCCAGTGCCGCCAACAACTGCCACTAAGCTTATCTGCCTGCAAAAAGAACAAAATAAAAACCAGAAGATGAGATAGGATGAGGTCGAGAGAGAGAGGATGAGGTCGAAAGAGACAGGAGATGAGAGGGAGAGAGAGAGAGAGAGAGAGAGAGAGAGATCGATGACGGTGAGGGTGAGGTCGGGAGAGAGACGATAGAGGTAGAGGGTGAGAGAGGCGGCGATAGAATTTGAGAGAGTGAAATGAAAGAGAAAGGTGAAGGAGCTAGGTTTAGTTGTGGTTGTGATCTAGTGCAAGCATCCTCAAGGTAAAGCTCTTCTTTTACCCAATAAACAGAGGCCGCGTGGTATATTTATATATTATTGATTAATGCTCAGTTCGGGTCAGGTTTTTCGGTTCCAAATTTTTTTGAACCGAAGGCCAAACCGTTGACTTCGGTTCGGGTCAGGTTTAATGTTGACTTTTTCGGTTTGGTCAAAAAAACCTCATTTTTTGGGTCGATTTGGTTTGGTTAAATTCGGTTCATTCGGTTCATCGGTTTTTATGCCCACCCCTAGTCAAAGGTATTCAATAAGTTGTCCATATGCAACTGCGCCTAGAGCTTTGAACACATCAGAGGTATTCAATAAGTCGTCCATATGCAACTGCGTCTAGAGTTATGAACACGTCACAGGTATTCAATAAGTAGTCCATCGGGAACCAGTAAAAAGTCTCTATCATGTCCAATCACATAAAATAATGCCATACTTTTTTTGAAAAACCTCACAGCAGTCAAGCAATTTTAAAATATTAGTGAATATTTGTCCTAGTCTATATGAGTGATTATATATTCACTCTGCATTTTTTCACAGTATATGTTAACTTTGAGGGATTCCACAAACATATAATATAAAGAAAGAAAACAATAGTAGGAGATGAACCAGTACAAAAAACTAAATACAACTGGTACAAAATCATGGCATAACCTTGTCACAAACACACTCAGAAATGCTTTTCCATAAACCTTGCCCTAACATATAATAAATAAAGGCAACATTGCATATGATGCAACCATGTCCAAATCTGATACGTGATCACACAAAAATGGACATGGCAGCAACATATGACTGAAGTAGATGGCCACTTTGCATCTCGTGTTCTCGTAATTAAAGACATCAAAATATTAAGGTTGAAATCTTCCATAGTAGTAAGCATCAAAATAGGTTTGAAGCAGAGTTTAACGAAAATTCCAATTCCACTGATTTACCTCTGCTCAAACACGAAAACCAAAATGGTTACTTCCCTTGGTGAGTATATTTGTTAACGTCGGAAACGGTAATAGATGACCAATCAAACCCGGCTACGACGAGTTTTGCATAGGACCGGAAGTAGTCGAATCTAGCTTGCATCACACGCTTCTTTGACTCCACTGCATTAGATGAGTTCTTGTATTTTGAACCGCTACACTTCGAAGTCGTTTGTCTCTACGCTTCATGCGTTGCAACTTCGCCCTATCCAGATTGGCCTGCCTTTTGTCATCTTCAATTTGGCCTTCAACAAATTCCAAACGTTCCCTTGCCCTTTGGATTTCATCACCAAGTTGAAGATGCCTCTCCTTCCAGAATCCAAGAACCCTTTCAGACTCAAAACTTCCAACAAAATGGTCATTCTGTCTAGGAATGTGACAGTGCTTGTCTGGTGACTCACTTGCGTTTCGAAGGCGGTCTTTGGAGGGAGAGAGTTTCTATGGAGGAGAGAGTTTCAGTAGATGGAGAGAGATTCGTTGGAGGAGTCAGTTTTTCGTGGAGGGAGAGTTTCTATGAAGGGGGTTATAATAATACCAATAAAAAGGTTCCCGCCAAAAAATATTTGGTTGACAATGTATAAATTAATTTTTTGTCTGATACAATCTAAGTTTAATCCTAACGAGTGTGGTTGGGTTCACTAACTAGATGTCACTTCCATTAAGTTTCTTTCAACCACTGACAGTGGTGTAATAAGGTTGACATGCTTGAAAAGCAAAACCTGACACCTCTTTTTAAAAATTGAAATAAAGTACATATGTTGACTACACGCAAGCTTTGGTATGTTGGTCTATAAAGCTATGTCCCTTTGCTCAAACGAAATTGCATATGCAATCCTCATCCTCTAAAAAAAAAATAGGATTATTCAAGCATGTCATCCTCTTCAGGCGCCAACAACATAGTCGAATATGAAAAATTGGAGTCGCAGGTTCCATTTCCACGTTGTACTCGCCGACCCCTTCCATTTTCAACATCATTTGGGAGTGAGGGGGACTCCGATGATCCATTAGAGGCAATACATGCAGTTAGTAGCAAGCTAGATTATAATTCCAGACTGATCAATTCATGGCACGAGAAATGTGTTGAAGACGAGGCCATTTTGGCTGATCTTAACATTAGAATTAACAAAGCGTTATCCCAAAAGAACAAGTACTTGAAGTTGAGTCATAAAAGGAAGCTGAAAGCAGAGGAGTTGGATACAGTAATGAATGATGAAATTAAAGGTTGTTTGATGAACCATATGCGATGCGAAGAGCACCACAGTGAACTGGAGATGGCATTCAACGAAGGATTCGAAAATTTCCGAGCATTTGCGGCAACTACTCATACAATTTATAATTGGGACTATGTATCCCCTGATGCTGTGAGAGAGATACTAGAAGATGGTGGTGACATGAGTGAGCATAAGCACGTCAAAGCTGCTCGGAAGAAGCTGACCAATACGACTGACTAATTGCGACTATTGCTGTTCAGTTGGTTGGGGTGATCGTGGTATTGCTAACATGGAGCAAATAATATGCTTTGCAATGTAAAACTATCTGATGGGACCGTTCTTCTGTCAGGAGTCAGGTAATTCGTCAATTTTGTATGAATGAATGAGATGTTTGGGATCCAAATTAAGCTATACAAATAATGGGTTATTCATTGACTTTTTTCTGATGTTATACAATGCTTGGAATGTAATTTTTTCTTTTTATTTTTCAAAACATCCCTTCACCCTAATAAAGAAAAAAAAAATTAACAAATTGAAGAAGAGAGAAACTAATTAACACTAGAAATGGTCTATTCGCACTCAAAATAACAATAAAAATAATAATTTCGAGTAAATATAATTAACAAATGTAGAGGCTAAAAAGTAATATAATAATAATGTATGGTAAATAATAATAAAATACTAATGTAGCGTAACCATGAAACAAGGAATTCAGTAAGGAAGATGAAGTGTCAATGAGTTCGTAGCAATTTTCAGAACATTTTTATCATTTTTGTGTATTTAGTTATGAATTTCATAAGAAAAAACAATAAAAATAAGAATTTAGGGTAAAAAGTAAGGATGTGGCCATGTTTATTGACGTACACTTGTGCAAGTGGTGAAAGGTGATGCGCTCAGAATCGCGCCAGGTGTCATCTTGCGATTACTTTGGCTTTTTTTTAGTGCAAAAATCTTGAAAAAAGTTCAATAAATAGTAGGAAAATTGAAAAAATGCCCCGAAAATTACTCCGGCCTCCTTGTGACGTTATAAAACTAGGGGAAGCTACAAATCATCAGTTTCATAATTAAAATTTTGAATGGCTTTAGATAACTCACTTTCCTCTTAACCCTAGCTATATATGTTGTTAACTTCAACCTAGATAACCTACATCAACAAGCATCTCCTGTGAATGCTCGAAATTGTCTTTTAAAATGAATAACCATGAAACGGGGAATTCAGTAAGGAAGATGAAGTGCCAATGAGTTCGTAGCAATTTTCAGAACATTTTTATCATTTTTGTGTATTTAGTTATGAATTTCATAAGAAAAAACAACAAAATAAGAATTTAAGGTAAAAAGAAAGGATGTGGCCATGTTTATTGACGTACACTTGTGCAAGTGGTGAAAGGTGATGCGCTAGAGATCGCGCCAGGTGTCATCTTGCGATTATTTTGGCTTTTTTTAGTGCAAAAATCTTGAAAAAAGTTCAATAAATAGTAGGAAAATTGAAAAAATGCCCCGAAAATTACTCCGTCCTCCTTGTGACGTTATACAACTGGGGGAAGCTACAAATCATCAATTTCATCATGAAAAAATTTGAATGCCTTTAGATAACTCACTGTCCTCTTAACCCTAGCTATATATTTTGCAACAACCAACATCACAAGTATATTTCCCTAATATTCATTATCTAGGTTTTAATAATACAAGAATTAGTTTCCTTTAATATAAAAGGCTGTAAAAGTATTTGTTTTGTTATAATAATCCACATATATAATAATTGGACAACGCTTTGAAGCCATCATGGGTGCATGCATCTAGATCTTTGAACACGTCAACGGTATTCAATAAGTTGTCAATATGGCTCCGTCTTGGGTTCGTAGTAAATATCTCTATAATGTCAAATCACATCGTTCGATAGCCTACTTTTTGTGAAATACCTGACACCAGTCAAGCAATTTTGAAATAGTATTGAATATTTTTCCTAGTCTATATGAGTGATTAGAACTTCACTCAACATTTTATTTTTCACAGTATATGTTGCTTTGAGGGATTCCCTAAACATATAATATAAAGAAAGATAGAAAAAGTAGGACATGAAACAGTACAAACAACAACATATAACTGGGACAAATTAGAAGTATATTTCCTTAATGTTCATTATCTAATTTATAATAACACAAGTATTAGTTTCATTTGCTTCATATATAATTATTGGGACTATGTATTGCAATTCCTTGTGTCTAACATTATATTTTGCAAAAACTGAAATATTATTCAATAAGTCGTCAATATCACCACGCGTTGGGAATCAGTAAAGTCGCATTATCATGTCCCTTCACATTAAACAGATGGCGTACTTTTTCTCAAAAAATTGACACGTCAATCATAAGTAACACTCTCCTTATTCACTTTACATGCCATGTGCTATACATTCTTTGGTGACTGGTTTATGGGTTATTTATATAACAAAATATTACAAATATTGCTGAATATTTATTTTGTCTATATGAGTTGGGACACGAGTGACCATAAGCATGTGCAAGCTGCTCGGACAAAGCTGACCCATACGACCGAGTGAATATGGCTACCATTGTTCAGTTGGTTGGGGTGATCGTGATATTGCTAAGAGGGAGCACATAAAATGCTTTGCAATGTAATTTTCTTGTGTGTGCGAAATTACGAGTAGTTGAAATGTTTGTGTGCACTTTAATATTCTCCCAGCGTTCGAAATGTAATTAGCTGCAATGTACTTTTCATGCATAGAAGATGTTGTATTGTAGTTTGTATTTTACACGCTGATTTCTAATCATTGTCTTCCAACATAGTGCAAATTTCAAGTATCCTTCAGGTACGAATGTTTACAAAATCGTGCACCAATATTGCTTCATAGTCAAGGTCAGATCTTAATAACCAGTCAAGCACTAGAACATAACATTAGGAAAAATTGGTGGCTGCTGTAAATGATTAGTGTTGCTGGAAATGATTCGTGCTGGAAATCATTACTGCTAATGGAAACAACAGCTGCCTGCTGGAAATGCTACATTAGCCTGTGATATAATCAATGAATCTGTGTCACTAGTTCATAATTCAGCATAAACTACCCATTGTACATGGTAAAAGTCATTGCTTCTTCACAAAACTGAAAATTTGATACTTTATCAAATGTCTATGAAAATTTCCAAATAGGGAGAAGACATCTAAAATTAACATGTGTCCAAATTTCATGCAAGAAGTAAACCAACCAAATTTCTATTTCAATTAGCAGTGGACATAGTAAGAGCTTATCAGTGGACATGAACAAACAAATAAAATAAAACTGCATATAGAAAACTTCACCTGATCATTAGCCTTCATAATAACCGGGCTTTGTATAATACAAACATAAATCATTCGGTAGGTCCGTGCATCCTGTAAAATTCGTCGAATAATGGGTCATTGAGATCTATTGGAGTTGATTCCTCATTGTTCGACGGTGAAGTCCTGCATAAACACCAAACACAAGCACATAAAAAATTTAACTATTCAAATTTTAGGTGTTATTATAAATAGTTGTAACATCTTACGGTGTGTTCAAATTTCTTGGGCATTGTCTTATATCATGACCAATGTCTCCACGCTCCGACAGTGTCGAATCCCTCTCTTCATTGCCTTTTCCTTTGCTCCCATTACTCGTTTCCACCTTCCTTTGCACCTTACTCTCTTAGGGTCTTTCATATATTGTGTTTGAGAGCTGGACCCTCCAACTTCGTTATTACTTGGTCCATCCTTCAACAATTTCAACTTCACCTGCAAACTTTTTAGAGTCTCTGACACTAGCTCACATCCTTCTTCACACATTAATGCATCCTCAACCACATCTGAAGCAAGTCGGGACATTGTACTCCGCTTTATTAAAAGACCAAGATCTGCACAGTCTTTAATTTCGTTGCCATTTGCATCTGACACCAATCCAGCTTTCGCAGTTTTCTTCCACCTTTTCAAAATATATTTATCGGGCATATATTCAATATGGTCCCTTCTGAACAATGCTAGGATGTGCTTGCAAATAATCTCAACAAATTCAAATCTTTTGCAGCTACACGATGCGTGGTCAGAATCTTTGACATATACGACTTTTTCCACTCTTGTTTGCCAATTTTTCCTTTCACTCACATTAAAGACAACTTTAGAAGCATCCTCTGTTTGAGCTCTAGGAAATATGCTGTACTTTGTATTAGTTCTTCTCAAACTTTTGAAACATTGTCCTTGTGTACAAGGTAGCCATTTGTTTGTTCATTGGCATTGGTAGAATACATTGAGCCACTTCAAATGCATCTACGTGATCAGCAGCTAACTCTTTTTGACGTTGATGAGAAAGTGCCCTTTCAAATCGTATTATGAAATCCATCAACGAATTTCTCCTTGATATGTATTGCTTTAAGAAAGCATGAGAACCTTCCGCTCTTTGGCTGCTTGACATTCCAGCGGCAAAAAAGTGTCGTGCGTAGGCTGGAACCCAAGATTCCCTTAAATCAAACATTGAACTTAGTCATTGATGGTCAGTCAAACCAGCCTTTGTAACCACAATATTCCACTTTGCATCAAACTCATCCTTATTGTCAGTATCCCATATGGCTTTCTAAAATTCACGCCAATACTCCTTATAAGCAGAATGTGGTAACTTAATAGGGAACTTTAATGTGATGTGCCATATGCAAAGTCGATGAAATGTAGTCGGGAAGGCTATTGAAATCGTTCTGGTCATGACCGCATCTTGATCTGTAATGATCGTTTTAGGTTCGCCACCTGGCATGGCTTTCTTAAACTCCTCAAACATCCAAATAAACGACTAAGTCGTTTCCTTGCTCAAAAATGTGCATGCTAAGACAATTGTCTAACCATGGTTATTAACTCCCAATATTGGTGCAAATGTCAAGTCGTATCGATTTGTGTTGAATGTGGTATCGAATACAACAACATCTCCATAAAACCGGTACGCCCGTCTAGAAGTTGCATCTGCCCAAAAACATCGACTAAACCTCTCTTCGCCATCTCCCTCATTTTTTTTTCTGTTCAGCCATAAAATACTCGGTCACTAGTTCAACATCGTGGTTCCTCAGCTTCCCATTCACACTACATTCAAGATTGTAAATATCCTCTTTGATAAAACCGATTTTATCCATTCCTCCGGATTGCACCTCGAAAATACTTACCTTCTGAATGAATGGGGATATTAACCGAACCCAACTGTTTTGTGAGTACTTTTGTAGAATCTGAAATACGACGATGTGATCTCAATAAATGCACTCTTTCTTAGGATGTCATCTTATGATTGTGTCCCTCTGCAAAAGAGAGATGGTATACTTCTTGCTCCCATTTGTCTTCACAGCCACAATCTTAGCTTTGCAATTGCATCTACTTATTCCCCGCTGTCTTTTTCTCTCCCGAGTTTCATCTTTCCTATATGCACCTTGTTTGCAAAAGACAAATTCTTTCCTCATAATCTCTTTCTTATTTTTCCCCCAAAAGCTGGAATGAAGTCGAATACCAAAGCCAGCCAAGAATGCATATCTATTATAGAAATTATAAACGAGGTCAAGCGAGTCAAACTTCAACCCAACCGCTGGTATTTCCTCATTTCTTACTTTAGGAATGTAAACCATCCCATTAGCTGTTACGCAGTCATCACTCTATGAGCCCCCAACATTTTACCCACATATATTTTTGAACTACTTCTATATCACTGCATAGCAAATATTAATTCATTAATCAATCATTACTGCATTACAACATATCAATGCATTCCACTTACACAAAACATTGCCCAAATTGTCACAAAAAAGACGCATAGCCTAGCTTGTTTGTAAGAGTCATTATTACACAAAATTTAATAATAGTTACGTCATCTCTTGTGCAATAATCTGGAAAAAATAACATTAGAACCAACATGTTCAACTAAGAACACAAATGTAATTCAAACCAACAATTACAGAACTTCTCCCAATATCCTCTCCAAATGCTTACTCCTAATGCCATTAAGCCTAAGTTTAGGATCTTTTACCTACATTTCATAATTTCCCACCCCCACCAAAAACAATCAACTAAATATATTGAATATTCATAAGGAAATGACGCATTATTGACGGCAGAAGCTGACGCATTATTGACGGCAGAAATGACGCATTATTGATGCCACAAATGACAAATTTCCCACCCTCACAAAAAACAAACCAAACCCAATAAAATCAATCCAGCAACAGTGAACTTACCTCTCAAACTCAAGCGGGAGCTCCGAAGTCAGTCAGCTTAAGAGAATGTGGTGGACATTAGAGAAGACTCTTTGGTAGTGGAGACTCCATCTCTACCACAATCGAGGAACAAATGTTGCTGCGGCGTCTAGCTACAGAAAGAGATATGCTACTTTGCTTTCATCTGGAATCTCGTGTGCTGAACGAAAAACAGAAGGGGTTTTCACTTGAGCCATAGAATCAAAACAGGGCAATAGCTAGGTAAGAGCCATTAATCGTCATACCGAGGATGCCATAGATCGCAGGCCTCCCAAGGAGCTGATGACAATGGAGCGACTATAGGGTTTGGGAGCTTTGGATCTTTCTGTTAAGCTCATAATTTCATACATATACATGCCCAATTTACTTACTTCTTTTGCTTAGTTTCCTATAATTCTGAGTTATTTGCCTCTCTTTGTGTGTTTTGTAGGCAAATAGAGCAAGAGAGCATAATTCATGCAATTCAAGCATGTTAAGGCCTAATTTTGATGAATGGATGAAGAGCTTAAAGACAAATTCCTTATGGCTATAGCCCCCTGTCAGTCCAGTTCCGTAGGGCATATTGCAAGCTTTGTTTCGGCACCCTACATAGCTCGAATGAGGCCACATTCTTCATGAAAGTTGTTCCAATGGGTGTGTACTATAACATATCCAAACTTCAGCCCCATTGGATAAATCTGGAGTCCGTTACCTTGCAAACACAGAACCATGCTCAGGATGGATCTTATCAGCGCGGAAAATGAGTTAGCAATTTGTTTCGGCCTTAACTTCTTCCTCCGACCTTGGATTGGCCCAAATAACATATGGATGGAAAGAAGACATTGGGAACTTCAATTTTGAGTGCTTAAAGTCCTAATTTGATTAAGATAAGCCCAAGTTGTAAGCCCTTGAAGTTGCTGGTCATGCTGACCTCAGCATGTGCTGGTTGGATGCTTGGTCATGGTGAGCTAGGCATGAGCTATCATTTCTGGTTGGAAGCTTTGTCATGGTGACATGAAGATGAGCTAGGGCTGCTGGTGGGATTTAGTGGTGAAGTGCATCAACCAATTCAAGATTTTCTAATACAAGTGCATCAACCATTTCAGATTTTCTAATACAAGTGCATCAACCATTTCAGATTTTATAATTCAAGTGTTGTATGCATTAGTCTTATTGAAGTCAGATTTTCACTTCCCCTAGGCCTATAAATAGGGAAGTTCTCTAAGCTTGTAAACACACCCTAAGGGGGGGAGCTCTCAAGCACTTCTCTAGAGCTCCCTTCCCTTCTCTCTCTCAAATTCTCTTAGTTTCCCTTTTGTAGTTCTCAATTGTTGTAATAAGATCATTCATCTAAATTTTCTGTTTATTAAATCTCAAGAATTTTTCCTTTCTCTTCTTCTATAAATTCTCCAAACACTTCTCTATTCTCTTTCAAAATTCTCCATGCTCTAAAACATTTCCCAAATACAATTCCCATCTCTTCCAAGATTCTCAAAGTTCCCAAACACTTCTCCCATTCCTTCATCAAATTCTCAATGTTCTCAAACACTTCTCCCTTCTCCAAGCTCTCAAATTCTCCAAGTTCACAAGATTCTCTAAAGCTCCCAAACATCTCTCAAACACTTCTCCCCTCTCTAAAGTTCTCTAACACTTTCCTTCCTTCCTCAAATGCTCTCTTTAATGTTTTCTTAGTTGTAATTTATTTTTCTTGTAATGTACATTCTTTCTTCTTGTTTTGTTTCTTTTGTTTTCATTTTTGTTTTGTGTAGGAAAATTGAATTGGATCATTCAATCACCAATCCCTGTGGAATCGACCACGCACTTACATATGCTAAACTACCAACGGTTCGTGCACTTGCGAGTATCACAAGTTGAGGATGCAGCTGAATCTATTTTGGTGCAGCTAAATCTACGCAACACTTTCTAATTGTGGGTTTGCATTACATTAAAAAACAGAGGATTGTGTTCTTGAATTTTTCACAGAGAGGGAAATATCTTCAACTGAAGTTGGGTTTCCAACGGGTCAGATTTCAACCCGGTTCTACATGCACCCTTTTTAAAAACTCACCGTTGGATGAAATCCAACGGCTCTTACATACCCCTCAAAAACACCCCTTATAACTTTCCCCTCACTATAGAAGCACTCTAAGATGACATGACTCATGGACCAAATGGAGCCCCAATACTCATGACCCATGTGTTGTCCTATATAAGCTAAGTGTTGGAGAAAACCTAGCTAGAGTTTTTGGTTTCCTACTTTGGTTGATGAGTGATCATCTTTGTATCTCATCTTCCATAAACCAAAAATTGGTCCAATCAGGAAGTAGACTAGCATCCATACTTCTTGATTGCCTTATCTTCATCTATATGAGCATTTGGTGTGGTGAGGTGGAGGACTCCAATGTTGGAGCCTTAAGGTGTTGGAGTCATAATCAAGAGAAAGAAAATGCATTTTCCAACAAAGGTGTTTATTCTTGAGAAATCAAGAAAAGGTCATCAAGGGTAAAGATCTATTCCCTTATCCCCTTTTCTATTTGTGTTCAAAGAGATTAGGCTAAGATACTAGTATAAACAAAATGAATCCGCCATTTAGAATGTTTTTATTGTATAGGTCGTGGCTAAAGTTCATTTCCTAAGCATTAGATGCATGTTTCCTTCACGGTATCTCGACACACCTCCGAAGACTTACCGTGTGTCTAATATTTCAAGTATCAAAATCAGGGGAGGTACATATGATAGTGCACATCATGTACCATGGGGAACCAATCCAATGCGGGGATTCTTTTACTAGACCACATGACAGAATCCTTAAAACATGTGCGGCTGAAAGACTTGCGTGATGAAAGCACAGTCGTTGCAAGAATGCAGAGCGACGATTAATCTTCAATCTACTTGGTCGTTTAGCAAATGCGGCTCGAAGGTCTAGACATTGTCGACAGGGGGCAGAGTTGTGCTGGCCATGCTCGAATTGGATGGGCTCAGAGGTCGAAAAGGGACCAAAAGGCGGTATAGGAACGCCGGACCGGGCGAGAGATTGTAGAAACTGTGACATCTGGGACATCTAGGTTTCAAGCTGGGCCACCTTTGCTGTCAAAGTACTGTTTGATTGCAACGATGAATAGGGCCTAGGTTCCCGCCGCCAGGCATTCCCCATCCCTCGCAGTATGTCCCTGGTCGCCTCCCGAGAGTCTGATCCAAGGTTTCCATCAGGATCTGAAAGCCCGCATCCTGTGGAGGAGCCATGGACTCGAGCGGCGTATCGGGAGAAGCTGAGAGGCGAACTCCTGAAGAACCAACTGGCTCTTCTCCATCATCGTCATCTGTTTAACATAACATAAAATATTAATTAAAACATTCATATAATAACCATGAAACTTGAATGCGTAAGATAATAATTAAAATGAAAGACTACTTACATGAAGGGACTCGGCCAACTCATTCCCCGGTCGAACATAAACGTCGCCAAAGACATCAATCTTAGGGAATTTGGACCCCCCCTGAATTGAACAAGAGAAGAAAAATGTTAGTATGAAAAAAACAAATTAATATTAATGACATATTAAAAATTAAATAAAAACGAATTTATTATTACCCGCCGCCGCACCTTCATCCTTTAGGAGAAGGGCCTGGAACCTGAATGGTGGAGAAGAGTCTTATTCTCCCTATTGCCCTTATTTGCTTTGGCCTTCTTTTGTTATACAAAAAATAAAACGTATTAGTTGAAATTCAAATGAAATATAAAAAAACGTATTAGTAAGAAACGTGTAATAATTTTCAACTTAATATATAAAAAATACCACATAATCGGCCTCCTGAAAAAATGACTGCGGAGCCACTCCCAACTATCCTCCTGTCCCTCAAGCTCCTTCGGGCAACCTTCCTGAAGAGCAACCTGCGGATCATCATATGCTTGAAAATGGTGGTGCAGGTCGCTCTTCCACTGCTTGTACCTCTCAACAAAGAGTCTGTTGATGTACGCCAACAACTCGTCGTCGAGGTTCTCTAAATTATAGTTCCTTTGCAATAAATTCATTACATACATTAAGTATTAAAAATATATAAAATTGTTGGCTGCGCAGATCTCACAGCCTGGTGCTCGGGTTCGAGGGGATGTGCGTTAACACGTGGCTTCCTGCTTTTGGATGCGGTGCGGTTGTGCGTGGGGGTGCCAGCACGATCTACCGTGCGTCGAGATGTTGATATGGATAGAATGGTTAAGTGGTGCGCCTGTTTGAACTCGTCTTCTAATCAAACGATTGTAGCCGAGAGAGGAACTAATCTCGGCTGTTCAGGTTCACGGCCTGAACTACAAGGCCGTTTAGTGGTGGTGTTGGTGGTGGGTTTTAGGCGGTGCCCGGCGCGTGTCTCGATGAGCGACGGTCGTATGATATATGGGGTGAATGAGCGAATAACAAAGATGGTGCTCCGGCGCCTTGAAAATCAAGGGTCGTATGATACATTGATGAATGGATTTTCCTTACAGTCTAACACTACTCCTAGGAAAGGAAGAAAAGATATTGAAAGTGCATTACAGGAAAATATAAGTTGCTCCGTGGGAGGCTTTGGTTTGGTGTTTGAACCCTTTGAATGTAGCTTGAGCCTTGTATTTATAGGAAGAGCTCTTAGAGGAGTTATCGAGACTAAAAATCTGCATGGTGGAGCCTGATTAGAGCAAGTGGGTAGTCCAATCGACATTTGGGATCGTGAAGCATGGTGGTGTGACCCCATAAATCCTGGTGAAATCTCGGCGCTGCCCTGATCGTGGGTTCTGCGCTTCTGGCCGTGGAGACACATTTATTGCTCTGATAGCTGGTGACCTAATCTCTCAAGGTGTAAGAACCCTTGTGAGAATGTTTGCGTCTAATCACTCTGATTCCTATCACCAAATCCTGACTTCAGTCACTTCCCACCTTCCCTCGTGCATTAAATGCTTATTCCTGGCCAGTGGGTTTGAAGCAATAAACAGAAGCATTACTTCATTAAATTAAGCATGGGACCCTGCTGTCATGTGATGATTTGACTTTAATACTTTTGGCCGTGATTTTGTTCGGCCCTGGCGAGTGTTGGGGCCGAGAAAAGGGATTCCTTCGGTCAGTTCATGGCCGTGATTTATTAGGCATAAACAAAAATTTGAAAGAAAAACAATTAAAAGGTAGGATACATACCGACAGCTGTTTGGCATGACCTTCCAAGACTTCCATTTCATCGGGCAATGGGTCCGAATGACGTGACCAATGTCGTGGGCCAATGAGCTATGCTGGTTCGCCATTGCTGCAGCCCGATGCTGCTCGTCGTATCCGATGTTGATACGACTGTCAGTCACCCGAGTGACCTTCGCCGTCTTCAACTGGTGACAAGGTCCCCGGGTGTTCTTTTTGGTTGCAAAGAAATAACAAATCCTACTCAAATCTTGGTCCAGAAACAGCTGGAGTTAAAGGAAATATTTACCTGGTTGTGACTCCGACACACCAGCAGCGGAAGTTAAAGTGGTGTCGGTCGTGTTGGGGGGGCGGTGATGCAGCCTGGCGCTAATAGGTTGCGCCACAGATGACTTTGATGTCGCCGGCACATGGGAGATCCCATGACAAACCGGCATGTCGTCCATATGTGCTGGAGTAGTGGCAGGTGACGTCGTAGGCCGGGGAGGCAAACTCTGTGCAGTCATCACCGCCTTACGACTTCTAATAAGGTTTGACATCTGCATAATTGAACAAGCATCCAAAGTTAAAAACATAGTTACTCTAATATGTGGTCCAAAACAATTTAAACATTTATGTAATTTTGTTTTAAATGGGGCCAATGTCTAACAAAGTAAAAATAAAAAGCCTAACAACTAATAAAACAAAAATATATATAAAAAATCTTCATTAATTAACAAACATAAAAATAAATCCGATTTACCAACTAAGCATATACAATTTCATTAAGAATCTTAATTAATTAAGTAAATCATATCTTGTCCTAGGGTTCGCAATTTCGGAGTATCCATGACTCCAATCCACGATCTATCGAATCCTATACGATCCTAGAAATACAAGGTACAACATACGTGAGTTTGGGTTCGATCCAACGGTCCGAACATATCAAACCTGGAAATCACACAATAGGTGAAATCCGTTTGAGGCTCAAACAATATCCAAACTGGAATTCGAACATACCTACGCGCTCATGACAACTAGGGGATCGCATCGGGACACATCGTTGGTTTGCTACAGTACCCACGCTCCGCCACACGCGCCGGCGTGTCGGTGTCTAAAGCGATAACCATCACGGGAAAAATCTCAAAATCATCCAATCTTCCTACCCTAGGTTTAGGACATCGATTAGAGCCACTTTTGTTCTTGGACATAAGCCAAAAAAGGGCCAAAAGTAGCTGGAATTTCATCCCAAAATTAGGCCAAAATTTGGGTTATTCAATTTAACAACCTACGCTAGCAATTCATCAAAATCCGGTCGAAAACGGCGGGGAAGGGTTGGGGTTCGAAGGTGGTGGTGTCTCAATCTAAAAATGGCGTCGGTTTCGTGGTTTTGAACTTTAAAACTTAAATAATGACATATATACTATGAATTGTGTAAATTTGGGCATATAAATTAATTTCTAGGTTGGCAGACCTGAATTACTGCAAGGTTTTTATCCAACAATTGTCCCGACGTATTTTGCGATGGAGAACTACTACGTCAGTTCCCGAGATGAGAAAGTTGAACAATTATTTTTTCCAGAGCAAAGAGCTTTGGTTTGCAACCCTTGAAACTGTTTTTAAGGTTAAATGAAATTATTAAGTAGAATGATTGAGTATGAATCTTGTTTGTATTCTTAAAAGTTCAGTTCAGTTGCGGGCGATACATACGAGTGAGGAGGAGATGAGACAATCATATTGGAGTTGGCCACAAGATCGCCATATTTTTGTCTCATCAGAGTCAATTCCCTCTTCATGTGCTGACCTTGATGAGTTGAATAAGGTGGTACGCTTGTTAATGTTTGAGTTGGATCAAGTAAAGCGGGAAAAGGACGCCCTTGAGTTAAGAGTCGTAAGGATGGAAAAACTATTGGACTGTTGTTTAGGTCCTCATTTTGAGCAGGAAGTAAGGAGGGACCTAGCTTTGCTAAAAAATCGGACAAATCGTTGTGTCGTTTCACATCTATTTATGGGATGTGAGGAAGAGGATGAGATTGAAGGGGATGAAGGGCAAAGTAAAAGAAATGAGGGAGAGGAAAAGGTAAAAGAGGGGATTCAAGGGGGTGAACTGCAAAGAAAACGAAGTGAGAGAAAGGAAGCGCAGAGAAAGAGAAGTACGTGAGAGAAAGTGCAAAGAAAAAGAAGTGAGGAAGAGGCGGATGAAGCTATTTGGGTTGATGATGACAATGGCAACACCATGGCGAGGACAAATGTTGAGTTTATTGTAGGGGACATTGATTTGGATCAACCTATAGCTGTGCTATCTCAATTGAATGTTTGGTTGAATGATGAAGTTAATCCTGTGGAACAAAGGGTCCAGTTACCGAAGAGGAAGATGATTATTTTTTTGTGAAAGATCATCGAATCTAGTGAATTGATGAAAAAAAAATGTGCCAGTTAAAACCCGACTTCAGATGCTAGACCCAATGAAGGTGATTCCGCATGATGATATGGTGAAGTTGCTAAAATTTTTTTGGCTATGGCGCTAGGCCCCAAAGTAAGTCCCTTGTTTTTTTGAGAGAGATGACATGAGCGTATATATTTTTGAAATGTTCTCATCTAAAACTTTTTTATATTCGTAGTTTAGTGATGAAATTTGGCCATGTGGAAGCTGAGATTGAATTCTTCACTCCCCTCATTAGACGGACGGTTGGCTGAAAGGAAATGTAAGTCTAATTTATTATACATTTATTTTAATGTGCATAGTTTATGACATTGGTAACGAAAACATGTGCAGCACATTAATTTGGGGTTGTATCTCATCCGGAAGCGAGAACAAGAACTGGAGGCAGGAGAAGTATCAACAAATGTATTTTTTATGGTATATCATAGGCCTTCACCAAGTGCATTTAATAATGACATATTATATCCATACTTGCTTTGTGGATAATAAAAGAAAAAAAGAGTAAGTTGGATGGAAAATTAGAAAGAGTTTACTCAAAGTTGTCAATGACGAGCTTCTGGCGTGTGGGATAAGTTGGCAATATGTGTATAAGGTGTATGCCCATTGTGGAAGCAAAATATTTCATATCCTAGGTCAAATAATTAAGCCAATCAATTTGGGAATTATTCTTTTGAAACCCTAGTCTCCAAGGCTCCTATAAATAGATGGCTAGGCACATGGTTGAGGTACGTCTAAAATTCTCTCTGAAACTCTGCATAAATTCCATCTCACAAACCCTAGCCATAATAACTCTTCCTCTCTCACACAAGGCTCCGACCCCCACACACGGTTTCGGCCACCCGATTTTCCCCACGAGAGCTCCGTACCTTTTTTAGCTATTGTTTCTCTACAAATCAATCTAACTAACTTAGGCATCGTAGGGCCTTTGGCCAACACCCCCCAGGTGTGGTCCTTTTACTCCGATTTGTTTTGCAGGGAGAAAGAGAAGTGAAGAGGAAGAAGGAATCCTTAGGCGAATATTCTTGTGCGACGAAAATTGCTCCCACAAATTGATGCTTTAATTGATAGCAAGAAATAATACTTAAAGCGTGCTCCAAATCCATTTTCCACATTTTTTTTCCAATCAACCATGGTCGATACAAGACGTACGAAGAGTAACACCACCACGACGGGCCCGTCTCATGATGTCATGGTGGAAACCTCGTTGCAACCGCATGGGACTGCAGCATCCAATGCGTTCTGGCAACCTCCCATGGCTGCCAACGCGGCACAGCCACTAAACAGTGTAGCTGGAGCTTCATAGCTGCCAGCTAACGCTACACAGCCACCAAACTGCATAGCTGGAGCTTTCCAGCAACCAACAACCACTGCCCAGTCGTATCCAGGAACCGCCACTGCTTTGCCACGCTGGCTTGCCACTGAAGCATAGCAGCAGCCACACCACACAGTTGCCGGATTTGCTACATCACCCCACGGCTACTTCGACGATGTCCCAGTCTTAGAGAAAATCCATTCTCTCCCTCCTCTGCAACCACACTTGACGTATGCACTTGTGTACGCATCTAATGGAGCCATAGCCCATATGTCATTGGGGCCCAATGGACACCTCTCTACTCGACCCGCACAATCAGGTGGACCTTAACTCACGAGATGTTCAACTCATATAGAGAGTCGACGATCAAAACAACCTTATTAGCTAGCTACTCAGGGCAGATCAACTTGAACCAAGGCCCTAACCTTGGACCCCGTGACCAGGAGAGGAGGACCCACATTTCGAGAGGTCCTAGGCTGGTCATAGAGGGACAACGGGCAGGGGAGAGAACTAGATTGTGTTGACAAGACGCAGACATCTGCAAGCCATACTCTGAGCCGGTCCACAATCCGTTCGAGGTTAGGTCCAAGGACCAATGTACACGAGAGGCTGGGCCCACAGTCCAATGTCCACGCTCGCTTGGGCCCACAAGGAAGTATCCAATCTAGGCTGAGCCCACAAGGAGCTTGAGTTTGTGAACGACAGCGTGACGAACGCATTGACTGAAGCTCACCAACCCGCTCGAGAACCAACACACGACGACAAGCCGTAGAGGAATCCTCACAAGCTTAATCTCCTAATCTGCCCCACGGGCAGAACAACCAAGGGCCTTGGGAGCTGAGGAGGAAATTAACCAACGGCGCTCGAGGCACCGAAGACATCGACCCAAGCAACCAACCCTACGGGTAGAAGATGTCGAGAGGCTAATAAATGACCGACTCGAAGGTCTCCAACATAAAGGAAGCACAGAGCAGACCCTACGCAGGGAAATTGATCGCCCTTTTCGACGAGGTGGAATGAGCTACACTGCCGAAGTGGTTCACAACGCTGTCCATCACTCCATTCAACGGAGACTCTAACCCGAGAGCCATTTGAGGCACTTCAAGAGCGCCATGATCTTGTACAAGGCAAACGACGCCCTGATGTGCAAGGTGTTTGCGATGACTCTGCGAGGGGTAGCTCAAGACTGGTTCCACACTTTACCGTCCACATCGATAGGCAGCTTCAAGGAGTTCGCCCTCATTTTCACAAAGGAGTACACCTCTTAACGGACGATCAGAAAGCATGCAGACCACCTGTTCAACCTAAGCAAGAAACCAAACGAGTCTCTTCAAGACTACCTCAGAAGATTTAAGGCTGAGAAGGTGAACATCATAGGATCCAATGACGTAGTTGCATCCTTAGCTTTCAAGAAGGGCTTGCCAACCAAACACGAGCTATACCGTGAGCTGGCCATAACTCTAAGCCAAACCTTGGCAGAAGTCTTCACGACAACAAAGCGCTACGCACTCTAGGACGATGACCATATTGCCACGAAGAAAGCCAACAAGCAAGCTGACCACCCTACAAGGCAAGCAAGCCAAAAGAGCACAAAACCCGAGACAAGCGCAGATCGCTGCCCTAAGAAGGAGGCTCGAAAAATAGGAACCTTCATTGAGTTTACCACCTGACATCTCCGAAGTCATAACTAGTGATCCAGTCATTGAGGACACCCCCGTAATTGAAATATGCCCTAAACGTCTATGTCATAGCCTAGTGGATGTTTCCTCACTTCCAACTCTTTTCTCACTCGATTCAGCCATGAAAACTTCACCATCTTTGTTGTAGCTGAGACACTACAATCCATTAGAGAGAAAACCAAAGCAAGCACATTGGAATTTTGAGATAATATGAAGCCATCTTTATTGGATACAAAAGCAAAACGAAGTTTCGATAATCTTGAAATATAAATTAAATTCCACTTCATTGAGGTTACTAATACTACATCATCCAACTCTAAGATAAATCCTGAATCCAACTTCAGGTTGACTACTCTAATGGTTCACCATCAACTTGTTCTCCATTCCCCACAAACACTTTAACTTCATACTTTCTTAGCTCCCTCCTTCTTGTGAAGTCCTGACAGTCTAAGCTATTTGAATCGAGGCACCCATATCTAACCACTAAGAATTTGAAGGGACATCCACTAAACTAGACTCAAAACTCATAAAAATAGTTCTTTATTACCTTTGTTCTTGTTTTTCCCCGGACCACTTCTTATAACGCTTGCAATTTCTCTTCTTCTGATCGTCCTTCTTGCAAAAGAAGCACTTGAATTCAATAGTAGGATTCACGCCAAGCTGGTTGTTGTTCTTTGAAAAACGATTTTGCTTCTTCATTTCTCTATTGGCAGCAGCTCCCTTATTCTCATGCTTCTTTGTAGTAACCATACTGACTACACACTTCCCTTATTAGATTTGGTCATAATCTCAAGAACAACAATTGAAATTAAGTCATCCATAGTCCAATTCTCCTTCACAATGTTGTATGCTAATTTCATCTGCTCAAAAGGTAAACAATCTAGTGCAATATACACCAGATAAGAAGAGTCAATAGGCACTTTCAGCTTGTTCAGTTTGGCGACAATGTCCACGAATCCCATGAGATGCTCTATCATGTTCCCTCCCTCTTCATATTTCGTGTTTGCCAGCCTAGACATCAGGTTCTTGTCTGATTCCTTGAACCTCCTTTTAATGGACAACATGAACTTGATGGGGATTGGGGTCTGGAGTCACGAACAACATACATGAGCACCGAAATCTAGGGCTATTGCAAACTCATATATATCGTAGCAAATCCATGCCACAAAGAAACTATTTCATTAATCATCAACAAAAACTCCCCTACAACTATTACATTAGCCTTATTTATAGGCTTTATAAGACTTGGGCACCAAGGCTACTTGATCCAAAAATAAACTAATTAATTATAAAATCACACATAAATAATAAAAGATATCCTAAAACTACCTGAATAATAAAGTAGCAATATCTAATGAAATAACTAAATAAAAGGTAAATATCTGTCTTGATCCACCCCCTGTGCTCCTACATCAAAATCCCCTAGTTGAGGAAAATCTGAATAGAATCTTCAATTGCTTCATATAAAATATGGATCAAGCACACAATTGAAACCTTCCTTCCCAAATAAAAACATATTTAGAATATTTCGTTATTCTACGCTTCTTCATACTCCCTCCAACAATGCAAATTTTTCTCTCTAGAACCTTCAACCGATTGAAACAATCAACCAGATTCTTAGAAACCTTCCAAGGGAAAACATTACTGTCCATAAAATCAATAATATCTTCGAAAATTTTCTCAATTCCCATTTCTTCACGACTCTGATAAATGAATTGCTTATCCAAATTGGTTTGAATGCCCAAACAATTTTTATTGGAATTTTCACAGTTTCTAGGATCAAATATTGGAGTTAAATATAAATTTAATAACTTTGACGAAGAAGAAGATGCACCAAAATTACTAAATTCATTTGTACCTTCAAAGACAAAATGGGAATCACTGTGCCAATATTCAATTGACTCACACATTGGAGCGCAACAATGAAAACAACTATCTCCCTCGTACTCCCTGTCGAGACTCCTAGGTCTTAGAGTGTTGATGCGAGCTACTTGGTTCAGATAAGGGTTCACACATCCCTCCCCGTCAAAACTCTTACATATCCGGGTTCTAGCTTCAATGCGAGCGACGTGTTCCGTAAGTTGCTGTAGCATCCTCCTAATTTTCTCCATATGTCGTTGTAGTTGTCAACACGACCCTCCATCCAAAAACCCCCCCGAGAATGCGGATCTTGAGCCGTATCTCTAATATCAATTGATAGGGGTCGGGGTAATGAGAGTCTCAAATTACATCTTTTTAATATTATTTTGGAGGCTTTATGATATAAATTTGGCTTAATAAAGATAATTTCACTTGTTACATTTCATTCTCACCAATTGGAATTATATATTTTGTGTATTTAATTTGCTGAACTTATTAGGTGAATTTATCTTTTGTGGGAATTTGGAAAGCCAAAAGATGAAGATATATATTTGTCCAAGTTCAAGCCAAGTGTGAAGAGAATTGTTGGCGGATTTTATTGAAGAATTAATTGTGTGATTATTCTGATCATAAAGAGAAGTAAATAGGGAGAAGAGAAGACAAAACCGTTGAAGCTAAAGAGCATATTTAATGTCATTTATAGCCATTTAATGGCCACTACCTCACCATTTCTTTTCCACTAACTCTCCACCATCAACAAATATGTATAATCCAATTAATCCCTCACTTAATCCCTTCATTACCCACCATGAACATATTAACTTTCCACTTACCTCATTCATTACTAAAAATCACCCATCCACTCATTTGGCAAAGACACACCACTACGACAGAGTTCCTTTTCTTTGTAATGAGTTGCTAGAACTCTAGCTAAGGCTAAGGGAACTTTCTCTGAGTAAGTTTGTGAAGTGTTCTTTAATCCAATATACGGTATAAATTACTAATTTCTTTTATTTTTGGTTGTTCAATATTTTCATATCCTTTCATTTTGATTGATGTTAAGTGCTACTATCTTTTCATGAGTTCAATTATATTTTTCTTATTGTTAATAACTGACTCAGCATGCTTTTAAATTAAAAGACCCGATATTAAGCAATTCCATGTTCTAAACAATCATTGATAAAATATAACATTGAAAATTTAAAATGGTTTTAATTTCTTCATCTTCCGGTTAAAGTTTCTTTATGATAATTTTAGTCAAGTTATAATTGGATTAAAGAGCATGAAACATATTTAGCTTCAAGAATTGAACCTTGATGCCTTAGCATTTTCATTATTAATATTTCATTTTTAAACTCGATCTCTACAACATTCAAATCAAATTACTTTTCCATTTTGCTTGTCACTTTTATTTTGGTCACCAACAACACACATGAACACCGAACTCTAGATGAGATGCTAGACCATTTGTCAGTTGCAAAAATATTTTCAAAAATAGACTTGAGGAGTGGATATATATCGCCAAATACGAATGAGGCTCGATGACGAATAGAAGACAACCTTTAAAACTTGGGATGGTTTATTTGAGTGGTTAGTGATGCCATTTGGATTGACCAATGCTCCTACACATTTATGAGACTCATGAACCAAGTATTTCGTTGTTTTAGTGGGAAGTTTGTAGTCGTTTACTTTTATAGTCTTGATGGGGTTCAACACCTAGAGCACTTGAGACAAATTTTTGAAGTTTTACGGGAGCATCAATGCTTCGCCAATTTGAAGAAGTGTACATTTTTTTAATTTTTCTTGGCTATGTGATATCATCGGATGATATTAAAATGGATAGAAAAAACATTGAAGCAGTACAAGAGTGGCCTATACCACAATCTATCCATGATGTGCAAAGTTTTCATTGGCTTAGATTTATCAAAAATTTCAATTCTATTATGGAACCCTTGACTGATTGTATGAAGCATTATATTTTCAAGCGAATTGGGACTGCAGAAAAGAGCTTATATTTTCAAGCGTTATATTTTCAAGCGAATTGCTTCTTAAGTCCATTATTTAAATAGCATCCAATTGGGAGTTGGAAAAAAGCCAAGCCATGTTGAATGGCTTCAAGCTTGGGATGTAACAATCCGGTCCTAAATTAATAGTTAAATATTAAATTATTCAAGAAAAAGACAATTTTACCCCGGGAATATTTAAAGGATTTAAGAGTTAACTTTTTATTCGGGGAAGATTAAATAATTAGAAAAGGAGGAAATAAGTTTAAATGAGAAAATAAACTGAAATAAACAATAAAATTAAATGATTTGAATTAATTAAGGTTTTTGAAAACTTAAAATATTTTTTAATATTAAAAAAAGGCAAAAAGGTCATTTTAAGTTCGAGAAAGAATTTGGGGATTCTTTGTATAGCACGTCGAAACGAGTCTGGAGACATGTAGTGGGCTCGAATCTGAGTTATGACAAGAAAAATATGATCAAAATACGATGAGGGGCAAATTAGTAATTTTTGAAATATGACTTAAAAAAAATATAAATCTCTCTCTCTCTCTCTCTCTCTCCCTCCCCACCCGACCAAACCCCCTGACGTCTCTCTCTCCAGCTCGACGCCTCCCTCCTTCATAAACTACGGCCACTGACACCGGCCAGCCCAGACCGGACCGGCTTGAACCTCCACCCCCTCCCCGACACTTCCCGCTCAACCCCGCAGGCGCAGTTGCGACGACACCGGAGAAAATTGCTGGTTTTGACAGAAATGTCGCCGACTTCGTTCTCTCTCCTCTCGGGCTCCAATCTTGACGTGTGAGGTATGCTTTTCCACCTATTTTTCATACTCTAGCTGATGGTTGGGTAGGATTTGAGAAATTTCTAGCGTAGGTAATTTGATTTTCGATTTGTAGTTTGGCCGGTTTTGGGATCATGATTCCGGCCACTACTGGCCATTTTTCAGGGTAGGTCCAAGAATAAAAGTGGTTCAAAATGGGGTTTTACACCTAGGGTTGGAATCTGGGCCGGCGGTTTGGAGTTTTTTGGGCTGCCGAAAATTACTCACGGCACCCATGCACTGCGGCGCGTGGTCCAGGCTTTGGCACCGGCTGGAGGTTTCAGAATGATTCCCTGGTCCTCACAAGCACGTAGGTACTTTCGGATTCCAATTCGTATATCGTTTGACCCCGAATGAATCGTAGCCAGTTTAATATATGTTGTCCTAGATAATTCTAGGATCGTGTAGGAATAGACGGATCGTGAATCAGAGTCCGGATACTCCGAAAATCGCGAACCCTAGGGCTAGATAATCATAACCATACGATCGTGCGATCATGATCAAACTGACCGTCCAATTCGCACCAAACTTGCAGGGTAGGTTTAGAAGAGTGTAATGAACCTAGAGGCACTCCCGGATTTGTGATCGGAGGTTGTGGGCTCTGCGGCCCGGATGACCAAGTTTAGGCAGTTTGACCCTTAGGTTGACTGTGAGTCTTTTGAGGTGGTGTTACCCATCGAGAAACGGTAGTGTGACTAGGTAAACGGGTCCAGAGCAAAAATTAAGTTATTCAGATCATATTAAGATTGCTAAATTATGCATATTTTTTTTAATATTGTTATTTGAGATTGTATTATAATATTTGATGGCATTCTAAAATGTTTTTTTTCCCAATAATTGCGATTGAGATTAATATTATAGAATCGGAATGGTTTGTTAATCGGAGTTCGACATAATTAATAAACTCATTAAATATTTAAGCGCATATTTATATTCAATACAAATACTTAGTAATTGAAAATGATGAATCATGAACCTTGGTGTTTATCAAATATGGTATGTATATTTTAAGTGTAGTTGAGAACCAATTTATTGGAAAGTTGATATAAAAAGGTCGGAAAAGTAGAATTGTGAGATAAAGATAAAGTCTATGATAAGTTTCGGATATGGTTTTTCAAACCCATCATAGGAGTACCCCCCAGTGGCCTTGGAACAATTTGGTTATTTCTGATAATGACCCACAAGTTTCGGGGACGCCTGAGCCGTGTGGTACGAGGAATGCGGCTAGGGTGACTTGGTGTCTCTGAGACCTACGAGGAATGCGGCTTGGTTAACTTTGTGTTTCCGAGGCTTGCGAGGATGGAATTGATGGATATTACTGGAATTGAAGGAATATGGATGGGGGTATGTCTGGGTGGCAAGATTTCTAAATTAAAGGATTTTTCCCAAATTACAATAAATTTCTTAAGCTATAAGTTTGGTTTATAAGTTGAAGAGAAAAACCTATATTTCAGGAAAGCTGTCGTCTTAGGCATTAAGACTTCACTTGGTCAATGTTACTTTAATAATTTTCTCGTTTTCCTACATTTCTACAATAAGTTAATTATAAATCTTTATAAGTATATATGTATTTATAATTGAGTTTTATATAAGTTGCGAAGGAGAAAGATTAAAAATGTTTTTAGCAGTATTTGTTTTATTTTTATTATATATATAAATATATGCATAGATATATTAATCTAGGCCAGCAATACATAAATTGATCTATGAAACTAGAGGCAGTTTAATGAGTAGACTTTTTGTTTATTAAATGATTTTATGCAATTTAAGTTTTATTACATGATTTTAAATGAGTTATTACAAGTTTGTTTTCCAAGCATGTTAGTTTGATTTTGAGTATTTATATTCTATTCAGAATATATCCATGTTACCTGATTATTACGATTGCCTTCGGATATGTTAGTGTGTTGACTGTTGCCCACGAGTCTTAGGGATATCCGGACCATGCGGAGCGAGGAATGCGGATCAGGTGGACTAAATGTCTCATGATCTAGCAAGGATTGCGGCTCGGGTCGACCTTGGGTCACTGAGGCCTGCGAGGACGTGTCACATATGGTGATACGAGGAATTGACGGAAGAGTATGGGATTTGACGGAAACCTAAAAATTGACGGGAATAATAATGGGTACTCCTAGGTGGAAAGGAAGTATTACTTTTCGATATTTTCATTGGATTTGTTGAATTGTTTGAAAGATGGGACGTTTATTTAAATGTAAATATGCATGCTTGATTTATGTACGAGCATAGCAGGCGAAAGTTATTGAGTATATCATTAACATAAGAACTTGGTTTGGTTTGCAAATTATAATGGAAGAACTACGTGTGGCTTGATCCCTTGTTAAGGGTACGTAGGAAACCTAGAGTTCTAGGTGCAGCCGCGAGGTCAAGTGTTTGAAAGGTAGTCCATCTAAGTTATTCTAAAATCTAATATTGTTCTGAGGATGTTCTAAGAATTTGAATTGAATTTGGTTGGCATAATATTTTATTCGAATTGTTGAGGCTTGAGGCTAGTGTGATATGATATATATACTGGTTTTACAAGTGGAAATTTTTGTGAAATGTTTAAATTATAGGGGAATTTTGCCAAATTTTTGGTAGAAGCCAAACCTTCAAAGAAGTTTGAGTCAAAGTTAGAAGGGTAACTTGGTCAATTGTGTTCGGCACCACCAGGTGTCGGACACGCATAGGGCTGAACTCAGATTCCAAAGTGGAATTTGGGTCGAGTCATGTCATGGGATCTGATATTTGGAATGGTGTCTACTCTATCTAAGACAAATCATAACATATCAGTTTGCAATTGTGTACTAATTATTTGTAATGGTGCAAGCTAGCTATCAGTCCCCATTGCATCAATAGCTCATTATAAGATAATATTTATGTAATACACTTAAAAAGCCAACAGTCCCCATTCACATATTAGTTTTAAAATCCCAAATGAATGTAGTTTGATTATTGGGGTTGGTTATCATATTGGTTCTTAAAGTTATGTAATTGTCATGAATGAATAGGCCAATATTACACAGATACATGTTTCATTAAATCCAAAAAGCTTTACACTGTAGATGCACATTCTATGTATGTGCCTAACTTCCACAACGCATCTGCCGAACCATTTAGAATGCCCACGTGCGATAGATTAACAGATCCATTTACTTTGCTCCTCACCAAGCCTCTGCATCTCCATTTCAGATTCTTCATTTTTTCTTCCTCTGCTTTTCATTTTTCTTTCTATAATATTCGCCACTATTTTTGTTCTAATTGTTATTGTCCAATAACTTAATACTAAAATTATGTACAAAAATAGACTAAGATTGAGAAAGAGAAAGAAGAATTGAGGAGCAGTGGTAGAATTGGAAAAGGACCCGTGGGTCTGTATTATGTATTTACATGTGTTTCAAATTGGAGATTCCCAAAAGCAATTTAATCATCATGTACTTGAACCAATTTCAACCAATATCATGGCATGTAAGCATCTCCCTGTAATATCTTTGCAACCAACTTCAACCGGAAAAATGGCATGTTATGAGAGGTGCAAGTAGTTAAAGGAATCTCAACGCTCAGAAACTCAGTGTACTTCAACACGAACATGCCATAATCGTCTCTAAAGCAAAAGAAGAGCCAATCAATTCAAGTAATATATTCCAGCGTAATTGACAGTTTAAAGTAATAAAATTAAATTAAAAAGTTGTGCTCACTCCTTAGACTACTATGGAACATCCACTGTTTGTGCCTAATAAATCACGACCATGAATTGACCGAAGGAGCCCCTTTCTCTAGGCCCTAGCACTTGCTCGTGAAACTAAAACGCAGCGTTTCGCCAAGATGTTTGGCCTTCCTGAAAAACAAAAGAAAATTGCTAAGCCATGATCATCTCGGCCTCGATTATAGGCCGAGGCCGAGGCCGAACAAAATCATGGCCAAATGTATTAAAGTCAAATCATCACGTGACGGCAGGGTCCCATGCTTCATTTAATGAAGTAATGCCTCTGTTTATTGCAGCAAACCCACTGGCCACGAATAAGCATTTAATGCACAAGGGAAGGTGGGAAGTGACTGAAGTCAGTATTTGGTGATAGGAATCAGAGTGATTAGACGCAAACATTTTCACAAGGATTCTTACAGCTTGAGAGATTAGGTCACCGACTATTAGAGCAATAAATGCGTCTCCACGGCCAGAAGCGCAGAACCCACGATCAGGGCGGCGGCTGAGATTCACCAAGATTTATGGGGTCACACCACCATACTTCACGATCCCAAATGTCGATTGGATTACCCACTTGCTTTAATCAGGCTCCACCATGCAGATTTTTTGCCTCGATTACTCCTCCAAGAACTCTTCCTACAAATACAAGGCTCAAACTACACTCAAAGGGTTCAAACACAAAACCAAAGCCTCCCACGGAGCAACTTATATTTTCCTGTAATGCACTTTCAATATCTTTACTTGCTTTCCTAGGAGTAGTGTTAGATTGTAAGGAAAATTCGTTCATCAATATATCATACGACCCTTGATTTTCAAGTGTTGTTAATATTATGTTAACTCGCAATTGTACGGGGCAATTAGTAGTATAGCAAGACAAGTACGAGGTCGTACCCACGAAGACTGAGAAGTTCAAATTAGTTATGTACGTAGATTACCGAATTCAAGAAGTTAGGAAGTTAAGTCTAAAACAGAAATTAAGTGAGAGTGATTGTGATTGTGAAAGGAAGTGAGCAAACTGAAAGTGCAAATGAAAGCAAATAAACAAGTGTAACAGAGAGTGATTTTGAAGGGCTGGAAAATGGATTTGGAGACCAGGGCATTCGATTCACCATAACAATTCAATTCTGGGTTATAAGGAGTCAAGTAACAAGTCTAATTCAGATTCAAAGATTGATTCTAGCTAATGTATGATTAGGCCATGGTGTCTGGTCCTAACCTTGTGTTCCTAATTCCCTAATTTGATCATTTGTTGTCTAACCTAAAATTAAGCATTAGGAACCCATTAAGCATAGAAGAACAATTTAAACAACCAAGCATGTATCTAATCCCTGTTGTCGAATGTCCATACATACTCTTCCTATTCATAGTTCAATTCGAATTAAAGCATGGTGTCTACTCTTAATTCAAACCAAGATATACAAATCAAAATGGTAGCTAAGCATTGGGATCAGCATATAGGCAAGTAGGCAAAATGAATAAAAACATGAATCATGAATCAAACTTGAAACTCCAAACTTCAAACTTATAAACCCAGAATATTCATGTTAGGTTACATCGAAACCCTAGTTATGGATTTAGCTTCTCATAATGGAAAAGAAACTAAAACAGAATTGGGAAAACATAATGAATGTCATAAGAGTAGAAAAACCCTTTTCTGAAGTTCTTGTGGTGTCCAATGCTTCTTCAAGAGCTTCTCCACGTCTAGAAGGATGTATGAAGGATATGGAGGTGATTTGGGATGAGTTTGAGTGAGTGGTGATGGTTGAGAGAGAGGAAATTCGTAGGAAATGAAAGGGAGGTTTTCTGGAGCTTGTTTGGTGATTTGGGGTAGTTTAGAGTCTGCTGGCGTGTACCTAGAGTGTATGGGGTGGATGTGTGTTTTTTTGAAGCTTGAAGACCTCTCTATTTATAGGGCTAAGAGGGAGGAACATCATGATGATATTCCCACACCATCCTTCATCTTTTGCTGCTGCAAGCTTTCTTCACATGGGTTCAAAGCTGATCAGTTGTGGCTGCCAACCCATGTGGTCTTCTTTTGGCTGCCAACCCATGTGGCCTTCTTTTGCTGCCAAAGTCATGTGGTCTTCTTTTGCTTCCAAAGTCATGTGGTCCTCTTTTGGCTGTCAACCCATGTGGTCCTCTTTTGGCTGCCAAAGTCAGTTACAGCTGGGGTGAGGCACATGGCTTAAAGGAGGTGACAGCTCATCAGCTGGCAGCTGCAATCCTGAGCATGGTGCAACTTGATGGGCTCACGAATTGGGCCTGGCTTCATCAATTGATATGTTATAGTAGTCCATCCTGCAGTTCAGATTCTCCTCTTTCTAAACACAAGTGATTTGGCCCAATCCAATCTCAGATGAAAAAGATAAGTCCAAAATGAATTGCTAACTCAGTTCTCCGCCCGTTTTTGCACCCCTTTGCAACTCTTCTTATCCAAAGCCACCATTGCTACCTAAGGCCCAATGAACTGAATGACAAACAGAAAAAGGGATTAAAAGCACAAGTTTAACTCAATAACATAACCAAATCATAAGCTAGAGAGGTACAAAATGATATACAATTATGAACTGATCAAATACCCCAGACCTAGATTTTGCTAGTCCTCGAGCAAAACAACACAAAACAAAGTTAAAAACAAAGCAAGAAGTTAACTAAACCACTTCCACAGGTAACTCGATTGCATTGAGCACATGCAACAAGCCTTTAAACCTCTAGGCATCCTAGTAGGAGGAGTTGTGTCTCCTGAGGGTTTAACAGAAACGATACCCACAAACGCTTTCCTGACTCTAACAAAACAAAGTGATTAGTAAAAGTTTGAAATCAACTAATGAAAATGAAAGAAAACTTTTGTCATACCTCCAATACCATAGAGTTGCCAAGGTAGGTGATCAATCAGTGTGTAAAGTGGAAGCTATAGCTCAAAGGCACACGGCTTCAAAGCAAGCGAACTCAAACCTTGAATAAAGAACATGCTTCGACTCTAATTCTCACAGATAACACTCAATCATTCAGAACCTATGGTTTAATTCTCTCAAGAAAGCATAAGTGAGTGTAAGAAATAGAAGCACGAGTTTAGGTTAGATCTCATGAAAGGAATCAAATACTAAGAATAGAGATACACACATACTTACAGCAATCATGAATACATCCTCAAAGATCAGCTAGGTCTTTTACAAGGTTGTAATGAAAGGCTAAGGTTAGGGGAAATGGAAGAATTGGAAGGAAAAACAAGTAACTTAAGAACACACCAAGGTTGCATTCTTCTTTGATCTGCAAGGTATCATTGGTTTAGAATGGCACGGCTGCAAACTTCATGGTATCACCTGGCATAGACTTTATTTTTCACACTTAGATCAAATCGAAACACTTTCTCTTTATCTTTCTTATTTGCTGATTTGATCTGCCTCTTCTTTAACTTCATTGCACAGATGCATACCAATTTTTATTTAGGTACATGGCAGCAACTTCCTTGCCTCAAACTTTATCTTGGCAAACCTTGGTATATTTCTAAGTTATAGGGTATGGCTACAATAGGTTAAACATCTCAGATTGAGATACAAAGGTAGGGAAATGATAGAAGAAAAAGGGCTTGAAGTGGTTGGCTTCAAAAGGGCTGATGGAACACACAAATGGGTAGGGTGAAAAGGAAGCACACAGAATGGTTATGCACACATAGCCTAGCATCACTTCAATGAGTTCATTCATGAATGAGAGCAAGCACATGATATCTGCAAAAGAGAATCATCCTTAGTATTCAATCAAAATGGAACAATGAGATCATTTCAAGTGAAATGAAGAAAATGAGTAGAGATGAGAAGTAGAAACACTTTAAACCCTCTCAGGAAAGCAATTAGGCTCAATGTAGCTCACTAGGGTAGTCTCCACTTTTCTCCTTCAAGAATTTGAGCATGGTACTTTAGCCACCAGAATTCTAAGAGCAAAAGCTTTGTGAAGTGCAAAAATTCTGATATGAAAACCTCAATGGCAGCTCCATAGCATTGATTGTATGACATTCTAAAAAAAAATAGTGACAAAAGAACAAAAATTTAAACCACAAATGAATTAAAATTGAAAACCTTCCCCCCAGACCTGAATTGAACATTGTCCTCAATGTTAAAGCATAGAAAAGATGATTGAGAACATGCAAATGATAAAGGGAAAAGTTAAGAAAAAGGTTTAGAGAAACTCCCCCTTGATGCGATTAGGTTGACCCCTACCAAGCACCGTCTTCTTGAACACATGGGTTGCCTCCCAAGAAGCGCCTTAGTTACTGTCTTGGCAAGACATTATGCAATCAGCTAAGTTGATGAATTGGGAGGTTTTGGATCAATGGACTCCTTATATGCAAGATGGTTCACCCAGCTCTTTCTCCTCTTCCTTTGCTTCCTTTGTCTTTTTCTTTTCTTTTTCTTCATGTCAGTAATGAGTGTCGCATTGAACATTGGGGTGACATTGGATGGTTCCAATTTCATAGAGCATGGTTCAAAAGGCTCAGGTGGTAGCCCAGAAAATGGTGGGAATGACTGGAACACTTCTAGGGCAGCTACCACTTCTTGGAATTCTGGTTCAACATGATCTTCCTCTTCTTGTGAAATGACAACATCTGTAGCTACAATGGACTGTTTCTGCAAACTCTTAGAAGAAACTTCATCATTCACAACATCTATTGTAAAACAAGTATCAAGAGAGATAGAAGGTTGAGATTGAGGATCAAACACTTTATATTCAGCAGTTTCGCCCAACACGGTCATGGAGAGGGTGCCATCTTTCATATTGATAATTGTATTTGTAGTGGCCATGAATGGTCGTCCTAAGAGAATGGGATCAACACGATCTCCATTTGGGTTGTCCTCCATATCCATCACTACAAAATCAACAGGGAGAATTAGTGTATTAACTTGAACTAGAATATCTTCTACAATACCTTTTGGATATTTGATAGAATGATCAGCTAGTTCAAGACGAATTGAAGTCTTCTTCATCCCTTCTAAGCCAAGCTCTTGATAAACTGAATATGGCATTACATTGATGCTTGCTCCCAAGTCTAACATGGCTCTTCCAACCTTCTTGTCTCCAATGTTAATGGGAATGTCAAAGCTGCCAGGATCTTTTGATTTTGGTGGAAGCTTCCTTTGCAACACAGCACTTACATTCATGTCGAGCTTTACTTCTTCATTTGGAGAAAAATTGAGCTTGTGAGTCTTTAAGTTCTTGATGAACTTTCCATATGCAGGAATCTGTTCAATAAGATCAAGCAAAGGCAAATTGATATTAACTTTACTCAAAATATCATAAATCTCTTTAAAAGCCTTATCTTGCTTTGTTTTCTGAAGACGGCCTGGAAATGGAATAGGTGGAACATATGGAGCTGGTGGCACGTATCTATCTTCTTGAAGATGTGATGGCACGAATTTGTTATCCCTTTTATGCAATTGGAATGGATTGGGTTCTTGAGAATCTGATTTGGCATTAGGAGCAGATTGAGAAGTTTTGGGTTGTTCTCCTTCCGTAGCCATGGTCTCTTCCTCTTCATCTTCTATAATCACAACATCATTTGAAAGATTAGAATCAACTTTATTATCAATGAGCTTACCTGATCTGAGCACATGAATGGCCTTGACTTCATGGTTCTTTGGATTGATCTCAGTTTGGCTTGGCCATTTCCCAAGCTCTCTTTGAGTTATTTCAGCAGCTATTTGGCCTAATTGGACTTCCATTTTGGCAATGGCAGCTTGTGTAGTTTGCTGGAAATTGGATTGGTTGATTGCCATCTGCTTAACTATATCCTCCAATGATGATGTTTGTTGTGGCTTTTGGAATGAAGGAGGATTGGCTTGATTCTGAGTATTCCTCAATGAAAAGTTTGGATGATTCCTCCAACCTGGATTATAACTTTGAGAGTATGGATCATTTCTTGGACCTTGGTTGTAGGAATTAACCATCTTAGCTTGCTCTTGCACAAATTCTGGATATCCAGCCCCAAGTGGACAAGCTATGGTAGCATGGTCATGAGTTTCACAGATGCTACACACTTCCTTCGGAGGGCTTCTTGAGTTCAATGCAAGAAGAGCATCTAGCTTTTGTTCCAGTTTTGAAATCTGCACACTAGAAGCATCATTAGAACCACTAACAACACGTTTACCTCTTGTATCCGTATGTTGGGTCTCCATTGCTATCCCCTCAAAGAGTTCATACGTTTCTTCCGGAGTCTTGGTCTTATAAGAACCACCTGCAAAATTTGTGACAATATTATGACTAGAAGGGGTTAGTCCTTTATAAAACATACGCATTTGAAGCTTCAATGGAATCCCATGATGAGGACATTGGTTGAGCAGCCCATTGAACCTCTCCCATGCTTCACAAAACGACTCGTCATCTTGCTGTGCAAATAACAAGATCTTATCCCTAAGCATGTCGGTCTTTTGCGTGGAGAAGTATTTTTCCAGGAACTTCTTTTGAATGGCAGCCCATGTTGTGAGTGAACCAGGCTTCAAAGAATTCAACCAATATTTCGCATTATCCTTCAAAGTGTATGGAAACACTCTCATTCGAAGTTGATCTTCTGTCACACCTGTCAAAGGAAAAGAACTCACAACATTAAAAATATCCTTTATATGAGTTAATGGATTTTCATTAGGTAAACCATAAAAGGAAGGCAACATATTAAGATGAGAAGATTTAAGCTCATAGTTTCGAACTACAGTGGGCAGCGAAATGCTTGAAGGGGATGCTGGAATGGTTGGGATATCAAGGTCTCCCATGAACTCATTGGCAGCCATCTCTTCTTCTTCTTCTTGGTCTGAACTTGCTTCCGAATTTGAAGGTGAAGAACCAGGAAGTTCAGTGTGGAGAGCAAGACTTGAAAATGTGGCAAGAGCTTGCTCTTTTGCAGTTGTCAACTCTCTTTCTAGACGATTCTGAACTTCAGAGATCACCCCATTGGGTTGCAACAATGGTCCTGCGTTCAAGGAACGGATTTCTAGACATAAACTACCTGAAACAGAAAATAACTTGAGTTAATTAGAAACACTAAAAAGAATAGGGTAACCTTGGGCACATAACCAGGGAAGAACTTTCGTTCAGTCCGCGGCAACGGCGCCAAAATTTGTTGTTAATATTATGTTAGCTCGCAATTGTACGGGGCAATTAGTAGTATAGCAAGACAAGTACGAGGTCGTACCCACGAAGACTGAGAAGTTCAAATTAGTTATGTACGTAGATTACCGAATTCAAGAAGTTAGGAAGTTAAGTCTAAAACAGAAATTAAGTGAGAGTGATTGTGATTGTGAAAGGAAGTGAGCAAACTGAAAGTGCAAATGAAAGCAAATAAACAAGTGTAACAAAGAGTGATTTTGAAGGGCTGGAAAATGGATTTGGAGACCAGGGCATTCGATTCACCATAACAATTCAATTCTGGGTTATAAGGAGTCAAGTAACAAGTCTAATTCAGATTCAAAGATTGATTCTAGCTAATGTATGATTAGGCCATGGTGTCTGGTCCTAACCTTGTGTTCCTAATTCCCTAATTTGATCATTTGTTGTCTAACCTAAAATTAAGCATTATGAACCCATTAAGCATAGAAGAACAATTTAAACAACCAAGCATGTATCTAATCCCTGTTGTCGAATGTTCATACATACTCTTCCTATTCATAGTTCAATTCGAATTAAAGCATGGTGTCTACTCTTAATTCAAACCAAGATATACAAATCAAAATGGTAGCTAAGCATTGCGATCAGCATATAGGCAAGTAGGCAAAATGAATAAAACCATGAATCATGAATCAAACTTGAAACTCCAAACTTAAAACTTATAAACCCAGAATATTCATGTTAGGTTACATCGAAACCCTAGTTATGGATTTAGCTTCTCATAATGGAAAAGAAACTAAAACAGAATTGGGAAAACATAATGAATGTCATAAGAGTAGAAAAACCCTTTTCTGAAGTTCTTGTGGTGTCCAATGCTTCTTCAAGAGCTTCTCCACGTCTAGAAGGATGTATGAAGGATATGGAGGTGATTTGGGATGAGTTTGAGTGAGTGGTTGTTGTGTCGGATTCACTTGCACCAAAATGGATTCAGCTGCATCCTCAACTTGTGATACTCGCAAGTGCACGAGCCGTTCGGTAGTATAGCATATGTAAGTGCGAGGTCGATCCCACGACGATTGGTGATTGAATGATCCAATTCATTTTCCCTACACAAAACAGAAATGAAAAAAAGAAAATAAATAAAACAAGAAAAAGGAAATAACTCAAGCAAATAAGTTCCCAAGTTCAATTAGATTAACGGATTGATTCTAGCTAAAGTATGATTAAGCCATGGTGTTTGGTCAAAACCTTGTGTTCCTAATTCCCTAATTTGATCATTTGTTGTCTAACCTAAAATTAAGCATTAGGAACCCATTAAGCATAGAAGAACAATTTAAACAACCAAGCATGTATCTAATCCCTGTTGTCGAATGTCCATACATACTCTTCCTATTCATAGTTCAATTCGAATTAAAGCATGGTGTATACTCTTAATTCAAACCAAGATAGCTAACATGCAAACCTAAACGGTGATCAATCATTCAAACTAGCATATTAACTTATAAGCATAATGAATAAGAACAAAAACCATAATTGAAACTTGGAAACTAATTTGCTTGAGTTATTTCCTTTTTCTTGTTTTATTTATTTTCTTTTTTTCATTTCTGTTTTGTGTAGGGAAAATGAATTGGATCATTCAATCACCAATCGTCGTGGGATCGACCTCGCACTTACATATGCTATACTACCGAACGGCTCGTGCACTTGCGAGTATCACAAGTTGAGGATGCAGCTGAATCCTTTTTGGTGCAAGTGAATCCGACACAACAAGTTTTTGGCGCCGTTGCCGGGGATTGGCAACATAGTTTGGTTCTATTTCTTTTTCCCTACTTGTTTTATTTTTATTTTTCATTTTCATGTTTTCTAGACAATTTCTTGTTTTAAAGTTAATGACGTTAATGGACAAGTTGTGTTTGTAGTCCAACAGAAAAGGACAATTGCCTAACAAGCAAGAGAACTGGGTTTAAGTCCCAGCTTACACAACCCATTGGTGCTTGATGCTTTGAAGCATGGAATTGGATGTTTGTTGATTTTCCTTTTCATTTTAGTTTTTATTTCCTAATCTTTTTAACTCCATTTCAAGTTTGAGTGTTTGTTTTAGAAATTTATGATAGCTTAATAAAAATGGAGAGAGATGGCAACCTCAATCATAAGAATGGGAAGTGTGGAGCAATAGGAGAAGTCGCGACCTCCAAGTGCATCCACGCTCGACCTAATCGCTTCAAGGGGGCGCATTTCAATCCTTTCTCTTCTCTGAATTCTGTTTATTTCCGTAATTGTTTTTGCCTTTTGGTCCGCGTTGAGTTCTTTGTTTTTCTGTGCTGAATCTAACCTTATAAAGAATGTAAACATTGGACTTACGGTTTGAAAGTTATAGTCTAAAAACTGAACAGAGGTCGAAGCTGGAAAACAGAGAAACGAATCTGTCCAAATGGTGATAACGGGGTGTCGGATTCACTTGCACCAAAATGGATTCAGCTGCATCCTCAACTTGTGATACTCGCAAGTGCACGAGCCGTTCGGTAGTATAGCATATGTAAGTGCGAGGTCGATCCCACGATGATTGGTGATTGAATGATCCAATTCATTTTCCCTACACAAAACAGAAATGAAAAAAGAAAGAAAAATAAATAAAACGAGAAAGAAAGAAAAGAAATTAACTCAAGCAAATAAGTTCCCAAGTTCAATTAGATTAACGGATTGATTCTAGCTAAAGTATGATTAAGCCATGGTGTTTGGTCAAAACCTTGTGTTCCTAATTCCCTAATTTGATCATTTGTTGTCTAACCTAAAATTAAGCATTAGGAACCCATTAAGCATAGAAGAACAATTTAAACAACCAAGCATGTATCTAATCCCTGTTGTCGAATGTCCATACATACTCTTCCTATTCATAGTTCAATTCGAATTAAAGCATGGTGTATACTCTTAATTCAAACCAAGATAGCTAACATGCAAACCTAAATGGTGATCAATCATTCAAACTAGCATATTAACTTATAAGCATAATGAATAAGAACAAAAACCATAATTGAAACTTGGAAACTAATTAAACTTGAATACTTAAGAAAGAATGTACATTACAAATAAAATTAAAGTAGAACTTGAAAACTTGAAGGAAAACTAAGAGAATTTGAGGGAGAGAAGGGAAGGGAGCTCTAGAGAAGTGTTTGAGAGCTCCCCCCTTGGGGTGTGATTTATGAAGCTTGAAGACTTCTCTATTTATAGGGCTAAGAGGGAGGAACATCATGATGAAATTCAACACCACCATTCCTTCTTTAATACAACCTATAACTCCCACCTCATCTTGTCTATGTTAGTGTGGTTGGAATCAACTCCATCCCATACTTCTTTTGCTGCAACTCAAGCTTTCTTCACATGGGTTCAAAGGTGATCAGATTTGCTGCCAACCCATGTGGTCTTCTTTTGGTTGTTGAACAAAAACGAGTCTTCTGAACCAGTCTTGGTGTAGGAAGGCTAGAGGTTTCACCACGTATCCAATGGGGCTGAAATGTGGATATGTTATAGTAGACACCCATTGGAACAACTTCTATGAAGAAAGTATTCCCATTGGAGCAGTAGAAGTGTATGTTTTGGCCACTGCAAGTTGGCTGCCGAAACAGGGACTGGAATTGACTTCATTTCATTTCATTTCTTTGGCTTCACATGCATGCACATGCTTCTCTTTAGTAGCTCAAAAGCTGATATCCAGCTCCAAAGTGATCTGCCAATTCAATTCCCATGTTCAAAGGCTGAAGCAAAATGCCTCTCATCATTCCTCATTCTTCTCTCTCTCCTTTCCACCATGGCACTTTAACCTTTGTCTCTTCCTTGTCCCCTTTGCCATGATGAATTTTTGTCTTCACAAATATGCTCTTGCTTTCTCTTTAATAGCTGGAATGCCTCCCCACTTCACTCATTATGTTGAGTACAAAGTCAGTTATAGCTAGGGAGAGGCACATGGCTAAAAGGAGGCACATGGCAAAAGCTAGCAGCAGCAAATCCTCCTGAGCATGGTGCAATGTTGGACGGGCTGAGCACTCCACAAATGTCCAATTGGGCTGACATTTGGATATGTTGTAGTAGACACCCATTGGAACAAGTTTCATGAAGATCTTCACCTCATTCGAGCCCCATAGCATGCTGATCCAAGTCCAAGAAGCTGACCTACGAAATTGGGCTGGAAATGGGTTGTAGCCAAAATGTGTTTGTCTTTAAGCTCTTCTTCCATTCAACCAAATCAGGCCTTAACATGCATGAATTGCATCATTTCCTATCCAAATTCATCATTGTTACCTAAATCTCAATTAACTGAAACACAAACACAAAAAGAATTAAAAGCACAAGTTTAACTCAAAAACATAACCAAATCATAAGCTAGAATGGTACAAAATGATATACAATTATGAACCGATCAAATACCCCCAAACCTAGATTTTGCTAGTCCTCGAGCAAAACAACACAAAACAAAGTTAAAAACAAAACAAGAAGTTAACTAAACCACTTCCGCAGGTAACTCGATTGCATTGAGCATATGCAACAAGCCTTTAAACCTCTAGGCATCCCTAGTAGGAGGAGTTGTGTCTCCTGAGGGTTTAACAGAAACGATACCCACAAACGTTTTATTAACTCTACAAAACAAAGTGGTTAGAAAATTTATTAGAATTGTTAGTCCTTAAGCAAAATAAAAGAAAAACAAAAACAAAAATAATTACAAAAAGCAAAAAGTAAAAATAAGTAAAAAGAAAACTCAAAACAATCTTTCCGAACATTTTCTGAAGAGAAATGACTCATGCACATGACTCAAAAGTTAAAAGCTCAATTTTAGACATTATTTACAAAGCGGCAAAGTTCAAAACACAACATGCTCAAAGTGTAGTAGTGTGATTGCCAAATGCAACAAATTCTTCAATCTTAGTTTTCACATAATTTCAAAAATCATACCAAGCACAAATGCAACTTCAAATCTCACTAAAGTTGTCCTCTCACAAATGAATCACTCAGAAGAGAGCTACAATGCATCACTCAATTATAAACATGAGATTAGAGTTAAACCGTAAAGGACTTAACTCAAAATTGGAAGATGAAGAACTTGCATTAATATGATCTCAAGAAGGATGCCAAACACTTAAAAGTAAGAAAATGCATGCAATTTAACCATATGACATTTAAGATCAATTTAGGTCTTTATTATAGGTTGTAATGGGGCAAAAGGTGTAAGGTGAGTGAGAAATG
The DNA here is from genome assembly GCA_018703695.1 of Prunus fruticosa. NCBI lineage: Eukaryota > Viridiplantae > Streptophyta > Magnoliopsida > Rosales > Rosaceae > Prunus > Prunus fruticosa. The sequence goes on from CM031917.1 coordinate 29,190,460, forward strand.
AAAGGTACGGATAATACAAAGTCCAAGGAACTCACAATGTAAAAGCATAAAAAAAAAAAATTGTTTACAAGACTTCGAATCATCACGATTAGATTTTTTTCTTTTACATGATCAAAACTCCTTATACCTTCATTTACAATGGTACATACTCCTTTCCAAACACCAACGAAACCCAAAAACGAAATTTCATTCAACTACCATTTTTTTTCTTTTCACCAATTGTTTGAATTTCTTCTCTTTTTTTTTTTTTTTAAAGTAATATCTCTTCCCAAACTTAGCATGAAAAACACATCCGAATTAGAGCTCATGAGTTCCTTAGAAAGGTAAATATTTGTTTTTCGGGCTAAGACGAGGAAATATAATTGGTGAAATGAAAGAAAAGGTTTACATGTAGGCTCAAAATGGTAAACAAATTGCAAAAGGCACAAACAAATTGCATAAGGTTAGCTTGAAAGGCACAAACGATCCAAAGAGGGCCTTAATATCATTTCTTAAATGTCATGAAATCAAATTGCAAAAGAATGAATGACTTTTAAGTGTTCAACCAAATGAATGAATAATGAGATCAAACAACAACTTTGATGACAAGAAAATAAGAGTATGTGTATAACATTCATGAAATGAAGCACAAGGCTCAAAAGCTCACATTAAATGGTTATATAAGTCTAATTTATGCTTGATACAATTCTTTGGGTCATGCAAATCCTTTAATTGGAAAATTATGAAACAAATGGCAAGTGCAAAGAAGGTTTCAAACATATCATGCTAGAACGATGCCAAATTTTTATTTTATTTTATTTTTATTTTTAAATTTTTTGAAATAAAAATTTACAAGGGAAAAAAATTAATAATAATAAATAAGTAATAAATAAATAAAATTCAATTTTCATTTAAGTCATGCAAACATTTATCACAATCTCATCATAAGTGTTCGGAAAGTGACTAAAATCAAAATCGAAATAAAATAAAAATAAAAATAAACGCAAGAGTTAAAGAAAATAAAATTAAAATAAAAACAAGCAAATAAAAAAAATTAAATTAAGGAAAAACCAAATTTACATGCTAAACTCCAATACCCCCAAACCTAGAAATGAACATTGTCCTCAATGTTTACAAATTAGGAACAAGCAATGTCATAACAAGAACTGAAAGGTACTAACGTAAATATAAAATCACAAAACACACAAACAAAATACAAAAATAAAATAATTACAAAATAAAAATTACAAAACAAACAAACAAATAAAAAAAAAGAAACGAAACAGGTAAAACACTAAAAAACGGAAAGCCCTAAACAAACAGTCTTACGCAAACCAAAACCCAAACGATTGAAAGCCCAACCCAAAAGAAGTAAACCCACTTTGAAACCTAACAACGGTGAAAACCAGACCCGCAATGAAAATCTGAAGCCCACATGTTATTTTTTTTAATTTTTTTAAAATAAAATGAAACTTGAGTTGGGAACGCGAAGGCGAGATTTCTAAAAAGAAAAAGTGTGGTCCCTGATGCCTTGGTTCCTGGGAAGTCACGGGTGAAAGGGGTGAGGCACGTGTCGGCGCGAGACGCCACTTTCACTTCCCCAAGCCTGAATTGTTGGCTCCCTAACTAAAATAGAATAAAGATGATAGCCGAAAGGTAAAGGCAAAAAAAAAACAAAGCTCTAGAAAATGAAAGTAACGGGGAAAAACACAAAACACCAGAAAAACACGGAAAAAAGAAGAGTAAAGTGAAAGTAAAGGTGCTCCCCCTTGAAGCGATTAGGTCGATCATGCCCGGGAAATCCGAAGTGGTGATGGCTCTCTCTCATCAGCATATGTCTATTTAAACCACGCATCTAAACGGATGATACCCAGCATTTCTTCCTGCAAACTCAAAGAAAAATATCAAAAAATTCAGAAGCAAAACAAATGGCATCCTCATGCATTCACCTTGATGATCTCAACCTTGAGCTGTCCCTTGCACCATCAAATGCCCAGATAAGGGCTTCTCCAACCCCTGTCTTCCCAAACTCCACATATCATCACGGCACAGCCTCAAACTTTCCTGAGCCAATACCGAACTTTGCTGACACAATGCCGAACAGAGCGGTGCTGCTAGGTGGCATGATTGGCAGTCTGACTCACAGCCGGCAGATCACCTGCATGTGACACGTAGGTCTAACAAGATGGCGGTGGATGAGTCCCACTCTTTATCCGTGCTCCATGCGGTCTCGGCTACCAATTTGGGCATGCGATTCCTGGCGAGGACACGAGAGTGTGCCGCGCTGAGCGAGGAAGTGGCTTCCTTGAAGGCTATGGTGGCGGACTCCAGAAGCGGCTCTCCAGTGCCAACCAGCATGTAGAAATGCTGCAAAAGAGAAATGAAGACCATGTAGAGCTGCTGAGATTCTACAAGTAAGAGTAAATAGAGACAAGCCATGATGAAGATGAAGATGAAGAAGGTGAAGGAGAAGATGATGATGATGAATGATGATGAATGATGATGTTGTTTTTATTTTATTTTTTTATTTTTAATTAAACTTATGTACTTTTTTTTTCTTTGTTTGTAATGCAACGTTTGAAATGAAATAAAGATTTGTTTTTAACACTTAGAAATAAACTAACTAACCATACCACATAAATAAATACATAACCAAACTTAACAAAACAAAAACAAAAACAAAACAAAAATAAAGACTAAACAGAAAAGAAAACAAAGAAAATAATTTTTTTTTTTATAAAAAAAAACTTAATTAAAAAAAACACACGAATATACAAGTAACTCACAGATGATCAGTTAAGGGCCTCAGAAAACACAGCCAGGGGATCCGGGAAGGTTGGAGGGGTCACAATGGTCCCGCTTAAAACCCAAACTTCTTAGACACCGAAGGTGTCGCCTATAGAACCCCTAGACACTATATTGACGGAAGTGCTCACTGGGGTTACCATAAGTTAGCTCATATGAAAAATCTTTTTTAAATTTTAAGATAAGAAACAAAAACAAATTAAGATAAAATGAAACAACAAACCATAAACGAAAATGAACTAAGTACTCTAAACAAATTCAAACAAACAACATAAATTGTTGTACTAAAAGAAACAAATCAAGAAACCAAAGAAAAACACAAACAGCACTTTCTATCACCTATTTATCACCCTTTTATCACCATTTGGACAGATTCGATTTTCTCTTTTTCCAGCTTCAACCTCTGTTCAGTTTGTAGACTATAACTTTCAAACCGTAAGTCCAAATTTTACGTTCTTTATACGGTATTTTTATTTTTATTTTATTTCGATTTTGATTTTATTTACTTTCCGAACACATTTGATGAGATTGTGATAAATGTTTGCATGACTTAAATGAAAATTGAATTTTATTTATTTTTATTTTTATTTTTTTCAAAAAAAAAATTTGGCATCGGTCTAGCATGATATGTTTGAAACCTTCTTTGCACTTGCCATTTGTTTCATAATTTTCCAATTAAAAGATTTGCATGACCCAAAGAATTGTATCAAGCATAAATTAGACTTATATAACCATATAATGTGAGCTTTTGAGCCTTGTGCTTCATTTCATGAGTGTTATACACATACTCTTATTTTCTTGTCATCAAAGTTGTTGTTTGATCTCATTATTCATTCATTTGGTTGAACACTTAAAAGTCATTCATTCTTTTGCAATTTGATTCCATGACATTTAAGAAATGATATTAAGGCCCTCTTTGGATCGTTTGTGCCTTTCAAGCTAACCTTATGCATGCTTAAGCATGATTTTCCATTGTTTACCATTTTGAGCCTACATGTAAACCTTTTCTTTCATTTCACCAATTATATTTCCTCGCCTTAGCCCGAAAAACAAATATTTACCTTTCTAAGGAACTCATGAGCTCTAATTCGGATGTGTTTTTCATGCTAAGTTTGGCAAGAGATATTACTTTTTTTAAAAAAAAAAGAGAGAAGAAATTCAAACAATTGGTGAAAAGAAAAAAAATGGTAGTTGAATGAAATTTCGTTTTTGGGTGTCGTTGGTGTTTGGAAAGGAGTATGTACCATTGTAAATGAAGGTATAAGGAGTTTTGATCATGTAAAAGAAAAAAAATCTAATCGTGATGATTCGAAGTCTTGTAAACAATTTTTTTTTTATGCTCTTACATTGTGAGTTCCTTGGACTTTGTATTATCCGTACCTTTCATTTCTCACTCACCTTACACCTTTTTCCCCAGTACAACCTATAATAAAGACCTAAATTGATCTTAAATGTCATATGGTTAAATTGCATGCATTTTCTTACTTTTAAGTGTTTGGCATCCTTATTGAGACCATATTAATGCAAGTTCTTCATCTTCCAATTTTGAGTTAAGTCCTTTACGGTTTAACTCTAATCTCATGTTTATAAACTGAGTGATGCATTGTAGCCCTCTTCTGAGTGATTCATTTGTGAGAGGACAACTTTAGTGAGATTTGAAGTTGCATTTGTGCTTGTTTTGTTTTTAACTTTGTTTTGTGTTGTTTTGCTCGAGGACTAGCAAAATCTAGATTTGGGGGTATTTGATCGGTTCATAATTGTATATCATTTTGTACCATTCTAGCTTATGATTTGGTTATGTTTTTGAGTTAAACTTGTGCTTTTAATTCTTTTTGTGTTTGTGTTTCAGTTAATTGAGATTTAGGTAACAATGATGAATTTGGATAGGAAATGATGCAATTCATGCATGTTAAGGCCTGATTTGGGTGAATGGAAGAAGAGCTTAAAGACAAACACATTTTGGCTACAACCCATTTCCAGCCCAGTTTCGTAGGTCAACTTCATGGACTTGTATCAGCATGCTATGGGGCTTGGATGAGGTCAAGATCTTCATGAAACTTGTTCCAATGGGTGTCTACTACAACATATCCAAATTTCAGCCCAATTGGACATTTGTGGAGTGCTCAGCCCGTCCAACACTCAACCTTGCTCAAGAGGATTTCCAGCTGCCAGCTTTTTGCCATGTGCCTCCTTTTAGCCATGTGCCTCTCCCTAGCTATAATTGACTTTGTACTCAACATAATGAGTGAAGTGGGGAGGCATTCCAGCTATTAAAGAGAAAGCAAGAGCATATTTGTGAAGACAAAAATTCATCATGGCAAAGGGGACAAGGAAGAGACAAAGGTTAAAGTGCCATGGTGGAAAGGAGAGAGAGAAGAAGAAGGAATGGTGGTGTTGAATTTCATCATGATGTTCCTCCCTCTTAGCCCTATAAATAGAGAAGTCTTCAAGCTTCATAAATCACACCCCAAGGGGGGGAGCTCTCAAACACTTCTCTAGAGCTCCCTTCCCTTCTCTCCCTCAAATTCTCTTAGTTTCCTTTCAAGTTGTCAATTGTTGTAATAAAATGATTTCAGTAAATTTTCCTTCAAGTTCTCAAGTTCTACTTTAATTTTATTTGTAATGTACATTCTTTCTTAATTCAAGTTTAATTAGTTTCCAAGTTTCAATTATGGTTTTTGTTCTTATTCATTATGCTTATAAGCTCACATTATATGGTTATATAAGTCTAATTTATGCTTGATACAATTCTTTGGGTCATGCAAATCTTTTAATTGGAAAATTATGAAACAAATGGCAAGTGCAAAGAAGGTTTCAAACATATCATGCTAGACCGATGCCAAATTTTTTTTTTTGAAAAAAATAAAAATAAAAATAAATAAAATTCAATTTTCATTTAAGTCATGCAAACATTTATCACAATCTCATCAAATGTGTTCGGAAAGTAAATAAAATCAAAATCGAAATAAAATAAAAATAAAAATACCGTATAAAGAACGTAAAATTTGGACTTACGGTTTGAAAGTTATAGTCTACAAACTGAAACAGAGGTCGAAGCTGGAAAAAGAGAAATCGAATCTGTCCAAATGGTGATAAAAGGGTGATAAATAGGTGATAGAAAGTGCTGTTTGTGTTTTTCTTTGGTTTCTTGATTTGTTTCTTTTAGTACAACAATTTATGTTGTTTGTTTGAATTTGTTTAGAGTACTTAGTTCATTTTCGTTTATGGTTTGTTGTTTCATTTTATCTTAATTTGTTTTTGTTTCTTATCTTAAAATTTAAAAAAGATTTTTCATATGAGCTAACTTATGGTAACCCCAGTGAGCACTTCCGTCAAATCCAGTGTCTAGGAGTCTATAGGCGACACCTTCGGTGTCTAAGAAGTTTGGGTTTTAAGCGGGACCATTGTGACCCCTCCAACCTTCCCGGATCCCCTGGCTGTGTTTTTCTGAGGCCCTTAACTGGTCATCCGTGAGTTGCTTGTATATTCGTGTGTTTTTTTTTTAAAATTAAGTTTAAAAACAAAAAAATTATTTTCTTTGTTTTCTTTTTCTGTTTAGTCTTTATTTATGTTTTGTTTTTGTTTTTGTTTTGTTAAGTTTGTTTATGTATTTATTTATGTGGTATGGTTAGTTAGTTTATTTCTAAGTGTTAAAAACAAATCTTTATTTCATTTCAAACGTTGCATTACAAACAAAGAAAAAAAAAGTACATAAGTTTAATTAAAAATAAAATAAAATAAAATAAAAACAACATCATCATTCATCATCATTCATCATCATCATCTTCTCCTTCACCTTCTTCATCTTCATCTTCATCATGGCTTGTCTCTATTTACTCTTACTTGTAGAATCTCAGCAAGCTCTACATGGTCTTCATTTCTCATTTGCAGCATTTCTACATGCTGGTTGGCACTGTAGAGCCGCTTCTGGAGTCCGCCACCATAGCCTTCAAGGAAGCCACTTCCTCGCTCAGCGCGGCACACTCCCGTGTCCTTGCCAGGAATCGCATGCCCAAATTGGTAGCCGAGACCGCATGGAGCACAGATAAAGAGTGGGACTCATCCACCGCCATCTTGTCAGACCTACGTGCCACATGCAGGTGATCCTGCCGGTGTGAGTATACTGTCAATCATGCCACCTAGCAGGCACTGCTCTGTTCGACATTGTCTCAGCAAAGTTCGGTATTGGCTCAGCAAAGTTTGAGGCCATGCCGTGATGATATGTGGAGTTTGGGAAGACAGGGGTTGGAGAAGCCCTTTCTGGGCATTTGGTGGTGCAAGGGACAGCTCAAGGTTGAGATTATCAAGGTGAGTGCATGAGGATGCCATTTGTTTTGCTTCTGAATTTTTTGATGTTTTTCTTTGAGTTTGCAAGAAGAAATGCTGGGTATCATCCGTTTTAGAGGCGTGGTTTAAATAGACATATGCTGATGAGAGAGAGCCATCACCACTTCGGATTTCCCGAGCATGCTCGGCCTAATCGCTTCAAGGGGGAGCACATTTACTTTCACTTTACTTTTCTTTTTTCCGTGTTTTCTGGTGTTTTGTGTTTTTGCCCGTTACTTTCATTTTCTGGAGCTTTGTATTTTTTTTGCCTTTACCTTTCGGCTATCATCTTTATTCTATTTTAGTTAGGGAGCCAACAATTCAGGCTTGGGGGATGTGAAAGTGGCCTCTGCGCGCCGACACGTCCCTCACCCCTTTCACCCGTGACTTCCCAGGAACCAAGGCATCAGGGACCACACTTTTTCTTTTTAGAAATCTCGCCTTCGCGCTCCCAATTCAAGTTTCATTTTATTTTAAAAATAAATAAAAATAAATAAAAAATAACATGTGGGCTTCGGATTTCATTGCGGGTCGGGTTTTCACCGTTGTTAGGTTTCAAAGTGGGTTTACTTCTTTTGGGTTGGGCTTTCAATCGTTTGGGTTTTGGTTTGCGTAAGACTGTTTGTTTAGGGCTTTTGTTTTTCGAGTGTTTTACTGTTTCGTTTCTTTTTTTTTTTTTTTTTTGTTTGTTTTGTAATTTTTATTTTGTAATTATTTTATTTTTGTATTTTAATTCTTGTGTGTTTTGTGATTTTATATTTACGCTAGTACCTTTCAGTTCTTGTTATGACATTGCTTGTTCCTAATTTGTAAACATTGAGGACAATGTTCATTTCTAGGTTTGGGGGTATTGGAGTTTAGCATGTAAATTTGGTTTTTCCTTAATTTAATTTTTTTTTTATTTGCTTGTTTTATTTTAATTTTATTTTATTTAACTCTTGCTTTTATTTTTAATAGCTGGAATGCCTCCCCACTTCACTCATTATGTTGAGTACAAAGTCAGTTATAGCTAGGGAGAGGCACATGGCTAAAAGGAGGCACATGGCAAAAGCTGGCAGCTGGAAATCCTCTTGAGCAAGGTTGAGTGTTGGACGGGCTGAGCACTCCACAAATGTCCAATTGGGCTGAAATTTGGATATGTTGTAGTAGACACCCATTGGAACAAGTTTCATGAAGATCTTCACCTCATCCAAGCCCCATAGCATGCTGATCCAAGTCCATGAAGTTGACCTACGAAAACTGGGCTGGAAATGGGTTGTAGCCAAAATGTGTTTGTTACCTATCCAAATCAGGCCTTAACATGCATGAATTGCATCATTTCCTATCCAAATTCATCATTGTTACCTAAATCTCAATTAACTGAAACACAAACACAAAAAGAATTAAAAGCACAAGTTTAACTCAAAAACATAACCAAATCATAAGCTAGAAGGGTACAAAATGATATACAATTATGAACCGATCAGTGGTGATGGTTGAGAGAGAGGAAATTCGTAGGAAATGGAAGGGAGGTTTTCTGGAGCTTGTTTGGTGATTTGGGGCAGTTTAGAGTATCTAGTTGTGTACCTAGAGTGTATAGGGTGGATGTGTGTTTTTTTGAAGCTTGAAGACCTCTCTATTTATGGGGCTAAGAGGGAGGAACATCATGATGATATTCTCACACCATCCTTCATCTTTTGCTGCAAGCTTTCATCACATGGGTTCAAAGCCGTCAATTGTGGCTGCCAACCCATGTGGTCTTCTTTGGCTGCCAACCCATGTGGTCTTCTTTTGCTGCCAAAGTCATGTGGTCCTCTTTTGGCTGCCAACCCATGTGGTCCTCTTTTGGCTGCCAAAGTCAGGTTCCAGCTGGGGTGAGGCACATGGCTTAAAGGAGGTGACAGCTCATCAGCTGGCAGCTGCAATCCTGAGCATGGTGCAACTTGATAGGCTCACGAATTGGGTCTGGCTTCATCAATTGATATATTATAGTAGTCCATCCTGAGTTCAGATTCTCCTCTTTCTAAACACAAGTGGTTTGGCCCAATCCAATCTCAGATGAAAAAGATAAGTCCAAAATGAATTGCTAACTCAGTCTGCCCGTTTTTGCACCCCTTTGCAACTCTTCTTATCCAAAGCCACCATTGCTACCTAAGGCCCAATGAACTGAATGACAAACAAAAAGGGATTAAAAGCACAAGTTTAACTCAATAACATAACCAAATCATAAGCTAGAGATGTACAAAATGATATACAATTATGAACTGATCATCAAGGCGCCGGAGCACCATCCTTGTTACTCTCGCATTCACCCCATATATCATACGACCGTCGCTCATCTAGCCACGCGCCAGAGCACCGCCCAAAACTCACCACCAACACCACTACTATCGTTTGATTAGAAGACTAGTTCAAACAGCCGAGAGTCAGTTCCTCTCTCAGCTACAATCGTTTGATTAGAAGACGAGTTCAAACAGGCGCACCACTTAACAACTCTATCCACATCAACATCTCGACGCACAGTACACCGTGCTGGCACGCCCGCGCACAACCCCACCGCATCCAAAAGCAGGAAGCCACGTGTTAACGCACATCCCCTGAGCTCGGAGCACCAAGACCGTAAGATTTGCGCAGCCAACACTTTTGGCACGCCCGTGGGACACTTCTCAAAACCTTATGGTGGAAACTAGGGCACAGGCAAAGCTTAAAAACAAAGCAGTTCGAAATGACTTCTGAGACTCCTGAGTCCACCTCACCAATCACTATCACCGAAACTGAACACACGGTCGAGATCTCGGCCAGCGTTCCAGGAACGACGACGGACCGCACGGCTGAGTCCATGCAGGAACAAGCAGTGGTGGAGGATCTGATGTCAAGCAGTCCTCCAGGATAAAAACATCCTTTATGGCCGCAATGGATAGATTTTCCTCTAGAACTGCGGACGCTTTTTCAGGAGAGGATGCCGGCAACCTCGCCCACAACACCTCCTGAGAGCCGGACAGAAAAGCCAAGAGCGCGAAAGGATCGAGCCTTACGGCGAAAGCAGGAGCCTCGGCGCCTCCTGGCCGCACCCAAGCGTCAAGTTACGGCCGGCATTCTCTCCCGTCGACAAATAGCTGGGGGCAGCCCCAGCCTACATGGGCGCATCCGGGCCAACTTACCCGGAGCGACATCTTACGGCCCACTCCACGCTTTAGCCAATGCATTAGGGCGGGGTAGCCCTGGGTTGTCTACGGTCCAGCAATTTGGCCTAACCCATACTTTGGCCGATACAGGCCAGGGCCCGGGCAGAGTAACGCGACTGCTAGCGTCATCACGACAATACAATCCGAATGGCTTGACCGCTCCACTACCAGGACAAATACACGGTCCGGCAAACCTCGATGGCGGCAGACCAACGTACCTCGGTCAAACCCACGGCGTTCCTCTAAAACCACCCCAGTCGGTCACGACGCGAGCCCTTTGCTCAGACGACCCAACAAGGAAGACCGCGAAAACGATGCACAAGGGGCAAACCTTTTCAAGGGTTTCAGTTCGAAGACATTCGGCCTATCATGAAAGATGGTTTAACAGGGGGGAAGCGGGGCACCAGGTTACACAAAGTCGTACCTGCCAAGGAAACCCAGGGTTTGGCGCAACTTATTTCCTAAAGCTTTTTTGGCACGCCGCACCCCAAAAAACTCGGTCGTAGACACATCTCCTTGCGTCTTGGCCTACGGCCATGACACTGATAGACTATTGGAACTGGGGTTCGATTTCTTCAAGTTATCAAGCAACATAGCCGAAAGGGGAAGGACTACTCGCAAACCATGCCCTGGAGTTCAGAAAATTCAAGAACAGTCGAGATTCGACGCCTACAACTCGGTGCAAGTTCAAGAGAAAATGGCACCGAGGGCCTACGACAAGAAAGTCAAAAAGGAAAAAAGGGGAAGGTAGGTGAACGAGTTGAAATAGAAGGTGCCGCCAAACATAAGGCGAAAAGCATACATTTAATCTTTCAGAAAAGAGGCCCTGGCCGTATATTTAGATTAACGGTCGGATTTTCCCTGCCAAATTGGATATGAACCGCCGTAAAAAGTTGACCTTACCGAGGAAGGACTGGAGCTCCTTCTTGGTCCTCGATGGAGGGGCCGCCATAATGGCCGTAGCTTTATTTTTATCTACCTCGATTCCTCGTTGGTGAACCAAGAAACCGAGGAAATTCCCGCGGTGACACGAAAACACATTTCTTCGGGTTCATTTTTAGGCCATGTGCTCGCATTCGGTCAAAAGCCCTGGAGATGTCCTACGTGGTCGGCTTTGTATGGGGACTTTACAACCACGTCGTCGATGTAGACTTCAACGGTCCGGCCTATAAGGTCATGGAAAATAAGGTTCATTGCTCGCTGGTATGTCGCGCGGCATTCTTCAGGCCGAACGGCATGACTACCCATTCATAGGTTCCGATCGCTCCTGGACATCTGAACGCCGTTTTGTGGACATCCTCCTTGGCTACGAAAATCTGGTTGTAACCAGGCATGGCCGTCCATGAAAGACAAGAGTTCGTGCTTTGTAGCTCCGTCTACCAAGAGGTCTAACATAGGCATGGGGTATTCGTCCTTGGGGGTTGCGAGATTCAGAATTTCAGTAATCGGTGCAAACCCTCAAAGCCCCAGTCCTCTTTACAACTGGTACAATGTTGGCCAACCACTCAACGTCCGGGCCGTTCCCGGATGAAGCCGGCTTTAAGGAGCCGTTCGATTTCCTCCTTGACTCTAAGCTGTACCTCGGTCGAAAAACATCTTGGCAGGCTGGAAAGGCCTGAACCCCTCCTTGATTTTTAATTCGTGCTCGACCAAACTTCTTGGCAAACCAGGCATCTCATGATAATCCCAAGCAAAACAATCCTTATATTCATGGAGAGGCCGATAACCTCGGCCGCTAACTCAGGATCCAAAAGCTGGCTTACAAAAAGAGGTCGTGGTTCGGCCTCCGACCCTACATTTATTTCTAATAAAGGGTCCTGGACTTCAGGGTAGTCATCCTCCATCTCGAGGCGCCGTTTCTAGGTCATCAAAAGTCAAAGCGTCTGTCTCGTCTGATTCGTGGAGGAATTCGATCAGGTTGATTGGGGAGTTTGGTCATAAGGATTCCTCCACCCAATGTTCCAACAGTCTCTCTAGCAAGTCAGTCACGGCCGCTGTTCCTTCTTCTTTAGTGGCCTTGTCTGTCATCTAAAGGTTGGTGAGGTCGATCAACACTTCGCTCGCCGAATCCTGTCGCATATTCTCGACGCCTAACTCCAGGACTTTCTGGGCCATCATTCTACCTGCACATTTAATGCCCAAGTTGTCAGTCACTTCAGAAGGAATGCAAAGGGTCCATCCCCTGGAATCCATTCGGCCCCTACCCATGCCGAGGCCGAAGAATCCGGGGATGTGGGGCAATGTTTGTGCCTAATAAATCACGGCCATGACTAGGCCGAAGGGCCCCTTTTCTCGGCCCTAGCACTTGCTCGTGAAACTGAAAAACGCAGCGTTTCACCAAGATGTTTGGCCTTCCTGAAAACAAAAGAAAAATTGCTAAGGCATGATCATCTTGGCCTCGATTGTAAGCCAAGGCCGAGGCCGAACAAAATCACTGCCAAAAGTATTAAAGTCAAATCATCACGTGACAACAGGGTCCCATGCTTCATTTAATGAAGTAATGTCTCTGTTTATTGCAAACCCACTGGCCACGAATAAGCATTTAATGCACGAGGGAAGTGACTGAAGTCAGGATTTGGTGACAGGAATCAGAGTGATTAGACGCAAACATTCTCACAAGGGTTCTTACAGCTTGAGAGATTAGGTCACCAGCTATCAGAGCAATAAATGCGTCTCCACGGCCAGAAGCGCAGAACCCCACGAAGGCAAGGCGGCCGAGATTCACCAAGTTGCTCCGTGGGAGGCTTTGGTTTCGTGTTTGAACCCTTTGAATGTAGCTTGAGCCTTGTATTTATAGGAAGAGTTCTTGGAGGAGTAATCGAGGCAAAAATCTGCATGGTGGAGCCTGATTAGAGTAAGTGGGTAGTCCAATCGACATTTGGGATCGTGAAGTATGGTGGTGTGACCCCATAAATCCTGGTGAATCCGGGCCGCCACACTGATCGTGGGTTGTGCGCTTCTGGCCGTGGAGACGCATTTATTGCTCTGATAGCCGGTGACCTAATCTCTCAAGCTGTAAGAATCCTTGTGAGAATGTTTGCGTCTAATCACTCTGATTCCTATCTCCAAATCCTGACTTCAGTCACTTCCCACATTCCCTCGTGCATTAAATGCTTATTCGTGGCCAAGATGGATTGCTAATAAACAGAGGCATTACTTCATTAAATGAAGCATGGGACCCTGCTATTACGTGATGATTTGACTTTAATACCTTTGGCCGTGATTTTGTTCGGCCTCGGCCTCGGCCTATAATTCGAGGCCGAGATGATCATGCCTTAGCAATTTTCTTTTGTTTTTCAGGAAGGTCAAACATCTTGGCGAAACGCCCGTTTTAGTTTCACGAGCAAGTGCTAGGGCCTAGAGAAAAGGGGTCCTTCGGTCAGTTCATGGCCGTGATTTATTAGGCACAAACATTGGGTTGTCTAGCTATAATTGGGCTTCCTTCTGTGACTTGGGCTTATGAGTGGAGGAGGTCTTTGACTTGCTAATTTTCTGAAATTGGACTCCCCGTTGGAATGGGATTGGGATTCCTTGTAGGTCAAGGAACTCCATTCTCTTTAAATATGAGGCTCTTCCTTACTTTTTTTTCCAATTGCAAGAAACACTTCCCATATTTTTGTAAGAGAGAGGTTCTTTGAAAAATCGCTTGCTTGTTAACAAGGAGAGAGTGCATCCCTAGGTAAGTTGACTCGAGCTGTGAAAAATATATTTCTTTCTCTTTGATTTCTTGGCTGTGGGTCCAATGCTGTGAGCTTTGGCAGCAAAGAGGCGAGGCACAACTTTGTGGTTCAGATGTGCGGAAGGCTTGGATGGAGGAGAGACCTGGTGACGCAAGCCTGGGTCCATCTGGTGGTAAGCTTAATGTTGGAGACAAGTGGTCCAGAAGCTAGTGGGCTTGGTGCGCACGGACATGCCAGGCTGGAACAGGTGTGCAAGGGCTGGCCTTGCATTGGATTGGGGGGCTGCGACTCGGGCGGAAGCTGAAGTGCGCTTGAATGGGCCAGGAGCATCCTGGCGTCGTTGCTCGGCCACACTGAGCAGCTCGGACCACGCCATGGGCTGCAAGGTTGGAAGAAACGACACGGGTTGGGGCTGAAGTTGGGTGCGCGGGCGGGCTGGAGGTGCGAGCTGGGCCGCGACGCGGCTCAGGCCGTGTATGCTGTGCACCAAGTGGGCTCAAGCTGGTAGGCACGCTGGGCTCCTCTGGAGATTGGGCTTCGAACTCCTGGACCCCATTTTTCGTTCCCCATTTTTTTTGTTGATGTTGTCTTTCTTTTTTTAATATTATGTTTATTATTTTTATAACTTGCGATTTTCTTCATTATTTTTTGCATCGACTCAACGACCATGTCTTCCGAAGGGAGTCCCGATCACCAAACTCACAAGTGCCCTTGTACCTACTAAAATTTGAGCCATTTTTTCAAGCTAGGTCTGATCGTGATCAGGAATTCTTCTACTTCTTCGAGGTGAGACGCTTTGAGAAGTACACCCAAGCTCGCGTGTGCAATGCGAAATGTTTTAACAATTTGAGTCAAGGCAATCACATGTGGAGCAAGGACGTGCTGGTAGTTAGCGGCAGATGGGAATGGGTGGTTGGCAATGGTCTCTCGTTCCTCTCACCTCCTGTGATGGTAAGTTGTATCCCTTTGATATGCTCCAGTTACCATGGAATTCTTTGTTGTCTGTCTGCTGACATTCGTCTTCTACTTGCAGAGAATGCGATCTGCAAGAAGCTCGTCTCGAACCCGAACATGACCAAGGTTCGGCAAGCTCTGAACATCCCTGTCCAGTATCATGAATGGCACTAGTTGCTGAGCGAACATCAGGAAGGAGGTCAGTGGTCTGCCCCCTGTTGAAGATGTTGAAAGATTGAAGCTGCATGGCTCGGACCTAAGTGATCTACCAGTCGAGCAAGAGGAGTCCTCAACTGAGCTTTCCAAGGAGGGGAAGGCTAGCAGGAGATCCGCCCGCAATGAAACCGTAGTTTCACGATCAAGGGTACGTCTCCTCAGGAAAAGCGCGAGACCTTCTTCTACCACGAGAAAGTCTTCCTCAAGGGGGGTCTCGTCCGCTAAGAAGGTCCATATGGGAGTTGCTCCTGCCCTCATCCACTGGGATCAAATGCCTCGTCAGTGCGAACAACAAAAAGGTCAATGGCATGCAGGAGGTTCCGGGATATTCTGCTCAAGTCTCCGCCCGATCCTCCCAAAATCCATGATCTGCCTTGTAAGGAGGCCCCTGAGAATCAAGGTTTGGGGCGTCTGTGAGGCAAAGAGTCCTTTAGTTGCACTTCATTGTGCGACCCCGGTTCGGGAATTGGTGATAGCTCTCCTGGGGGTGAGCCTGTCTCACCCGCTCAAAGCGGGCTTTCTGTCAAGTCCATCTGCTTGTGCTAAGATAGTTGACCACGTGCATCGTTCTGGTGACCTTAGAGCTTTCATGAGCCTTCCCTTGGATAAGCAAGAAGAAGCTACCATGTATCATCTTCAAAAAGGGATGATTTTGGAGGTTGGGGCCATGCCGAACTCGTGTGTTGTTGCCCTCTCTTCTACCCTGCTTAACGAGCTTGGTGAAGAAGAACGTTATCTCGCTGACAAGCTCTCGAATGAGCGGATTCGCCATGATGCGAGGATTTCCGAGATGAAGGAGAGTATGTCTGCGCTCAAGAGTTCTGTTGGCCAAAAGGATGGTAAGATCAAGTCTCTTATGGGTATTCTGCTCGAACGCAAGGAAGCCTACTTTCGCCTCGAGCGTAACCATGCTGCTCTTACAAGTTGCTGGTCAAGTTTGACACCCATGTGGAAGCCACGAAGATGATGATGGTGAGCAGGTCTCTCTTGACCTACCCTTTGCTCAAAGTGAGCGGATCAATGTTGTGGACGTAGAAGCGGTTGAAGAGCATGTAGCGGGATGAAGCTCAATGGAGGAAGACACGCCCAAAGTCACACAGGTGATGAGGTTAGGGCAAATGCGGAGTAGTAGGCAGCTAAGGCTCCTGGGCGGATGGTGCCAGTTGAGCAGAGTGAGGTTGTTGTCAGCGCAGTGTGTAGAAGGCAGCTAAGGATGTGATCGGCTGAGGGTTTATCGCTGAAGTCCCCTAGTAGATATAGTTCTTTTTTAGCACTACAAGAAAAACACCCCTTCCTGACGGCTAAAAGCGTCACTATAGCCATTAGATGACGGTTCCAAAAGCGTCAACCACGCCACTGCTAGGAATGGGTACCACGTACTTGACACTTATTATCCGTCAAGAAATACTATTTCCTGACGGATAAAAGCGTCACGGATTAGTGAAAAACATCAACAAATGCTTTTATTGTCGCTTAATAAGTATCAACAAATATATTTCCTGACATTTAATAAATCTTTCTTGACGGTTCTTCGCGTCAAGAGTTGTGCAAATGAAAGTAAAAAAATAATAATAATAATAATAATAAAAGGAGAGCTTCCTGAGCAACTAAAGTTTCAAAGAAATTATTGACCAAAAAAAAAAAAAGTTTCAAAGAAATTAATAGCTAAATGAATAGATTAAAATATATATATCGTACTGAAATTTAATATCCATTAAAGAATAATATTTTGATACAAACATTCAAAAACTCCTAATACATGCTAAAATAAACCAAGCTATCTAGTACAATAAAATGTAAAACTTCTAACTTAGAAGCTTGACTTTCCGTAACACTTGTCTTTGTAGTTTAAGCTTCCATGAACGCATAATCTGACAATAGATAAGACATGAATTTTAAAGAGTTCAGAGAAAACCAATGAAAACATCAAGCTTGTCCAACACCATTGGAGTCTCATATCATGCACATATTCATTACCAGATACAAATGCCCACTTCCTTTGATTCAAATGTACAGAAAGACTTGAAGCCAACAATGCACAAAGTATGAGTAAACACAATCACATTTCCTTTTACTTTTTAACTTTAAAAAAAATATCACATCTCCTCAATTTATCAAATCTCTCTTTTACAGACCCCACTGTATTCGTTAAAAGAAGAGGAGATCCAATCAAATCTTTGAAGCTGAAACTTGCCATATAAAATAACAGATTAACCAATTCCTACCCAATCTGTGTTGTTTAGAAAGTTATTTGGAATTCTTTAAAGAGAGGAAACCAAAAGTCTAATCAATGAGAAAAATTATCACCACAATTAACAAAAAACATAAAATCCAATTCCTTGACCTGTTTTCTTCAAGACTACCATCTGACCAGCTAATGCACTAGCACATACCTGCAAAATTAAAAAGCAACTCAAAATATTGCCCAATTGAATATTATAACAATAACCAATACATAAAACCATATATATATGTGTGTGTGTTGTTTATCATGCATGATTTCCAAAGAAAGCCTTTCATACAAAATCTTCATAAAAGCATCCATTAAACCTCCGTATCCAAATACATGAACTTCTCTTGGCCTCTTCAAGTACTTGACAGTAGCATTTGGGTCCAAATAATTGAACCAAATAATGATATCTATGGAAACAAAATTTTACATTTTGCATCTTAAAGTCAAAAGATTTGGATTTAAATAACAACATCCCACTACAACAAGTGGCAAGACCAAAAAGAAAACAAAGAATTTTCATAATTTTAATTGTATATAGCAAACCAAAATCCAAACCCCCTAAATAAGCTTCAAATAGGAAAAAAAAATAAAAGTACCTATCTGCTGAAGGTTTAAGATTGGAATCGCGCACTTGTTGTTTTGATGACTCCACATGCATCTTCACCATTCTCATCCTTTAAAATCCATATACTCCTCATATCCCCCAATAGCCATACTAAGAGAAAATAAAATTCAGTATCCCTTTCTTCTACCTACAAGACCAGGTAGCCATGCCTAAAGTAAAATCCATGTGTAGAAGAAAAAGTTAAAAGGAAAAATGAAAAAAAAAAAGAAAAAAAAAGAAAAGAGGTTATGTGGCTAGGTTAAGACAAACCTGAACTAGTAACATTGGTGGCCCAATAATTCAAACTCATACTAAGGCACCACAATCTGTATTTGCAACAAAAGTCCTTTTTTTTTTTTTTTTGAATTCAGTCTTTTCTTAGTCAACTTAGTGCTGAAATCTCCTATACCAATACTTGAGCCAACAATTTGGTCTCTCCTTTGTTTAAAGAATCCATTATTGTTCTAACTTCTAAGCCACTTGTTTTTCACAAACGACAGTATTTATGGTAAGAAAAACAAAAACAAAAACTTTGGTCAGCCTTTACTAAAATATATAAAACGGATCCAACTCTAAGAACATATATCTACCAATCTGGCAAAAAGAAGAAGAAAATAAATTCATTTTGTACCTGTATGTCATTGTGAAATTGTGAATCCGATTTTCAGCTACATAAAGAAAACTACATCAGCAAAGGCTACTAGTGTCATCTAATATATCAGCACAATAACCAATTTTCTCCTTCTCTGGATTGCCCTAACTCAAAGCAACAATGCATTACTAATATGATATTATCATACCCACACAGGGTGTTTGGCCCAAAACACATACAAACACAGAAAATAAGGAGAAGAAAATAGAATGTTACTGGAACTTACAGCAGCGCAATTTTTCTCAAAAGCCACTTTGTACCAAGGCTGAATTTGAAGAGGTTTCCCCTGATTTCCACTAACGCATGCCTGATTTTCGCAAACCTAGAAATTTTTTTGCAGATTCGACTCTTAGGCAACAATCGAGACCCAATTGGAAGTTTTTTGACCTAGAAATATTGAGAGATAGGAGCAAAGAACTTCTCGATCTCGTTCGGCGTCAAGATTTGAGATCCATGTATAAGGAAGAGAAAGACAGAGGTGAAGAGAAGAAGGGGAAAATAAGAAAATAAGGAAGAGAAATAGGGTAGCCTCAGATCTAAAAATGGAGAAGTCTAGTTGTGCAGAAAAGATGAGGAGGCAATGGAAAGAAAGATAGAGGAGAAAAGCTCAGATCTGTGAACTTAGTAGAGAACCCTACAGTTCGTGAATTTTAGGAATGAAATTTTTATTTTTTATTTTGTTGGAAGGAAAGATATTTAAGATACCAACTCAGCCACTCAGTCCGTCAAAAAAAAAAATATTATGCCGCTTGGGCAGAACGGTTTTGAAGAAAACGTCAGGTTTTGTAGGAAACGTCAAGTTTTATAAAGCTCTTAGTTGATGGTTTTCTAAAAGCGTCATGTATATATGGTCTTACTTGATGGTATTCAATAAGCGTCATGATTAGGCCACATATAGTTGACGCTTTTTAAAAAGCGTCAAAACCAAGCACTATAGTTGATGGTTTTTGCTAAAACGTCACCAATGAAGTGTCAACTAATCATGTTTTTCTTGTAGTGACTATTTTTGAACTTTGTAATTTCCTTTCAATAAGTGGTCTTTAGTTGACCTCCTTATTTCTTGTTGAACTTGGTTGGTTGGCCGCTTTGCTATGAAATTTTCAGTTGTCTTTCAACCTTCAATTCTCATTGTATCTTGTAAGTGTATGTCCAGAGACATAGCGCTTGAAAGAGACTCCATTGAGTTCGTACTCGAGAAGTAGCTTGCCTACAATTGAGGTAAGGCTTGTCGCCTGTGTGCGTAGGTCGGGGACATAGTGCTCGAAAAAGACTCCATGAAGTTTGTACTCGAGAAGTAGCTTGCCTTTAGTGGAGGTAAGGCTTGTTGCATGCGGACGTATGTCGGGGACATAGCGCTCGAAAAAGGCTCTATTGAGTTTGTACTCAGAGAAGTAGCTTGCCTGCAATGGAGGTAAGGCGCGGGCGTATGTCGAGGACATAGCACTCGAAAAAGACTCCATGAAGTTTGTACTTGGGAAGTAGCTTGCCTTCAATGGAGATAAGGCTGGTCGCCTACATGTGTATGTTTGTGGGATATAATGCTCGAAAAAATACTTCATTGAAAAGCTTGCTTTTGTATTGATGTGACTACATTGCTTTATTGAATAAAAGAAATTAACAACATAGATAACATCGAAAGCAGTTTGTCTTCAATGGGAGTAAGGGAGGCTCGTCGCCTGCTAGAAGCCCAGCTGGTAAGCGAATAGCTTCATGGATAGTATCTCTGAAGGTGGTGGGCATTCCATTGTCTCGGAATTTCTTTCCCTTCTAGAGTGTCGAGGGTGTAACTTCTTTTGCCCCAGGTCGGCTGATCACGTAGGACGCCAGCGCCGCTGGTAGGTTGCAACTTGAACAATGGCGCTTTCTCATTCTTCTTCGAGCAGATCAAGGTTGACTTTCATCTGCTTGCAGTTGTGGTCAAGATTGCCCACCTCAATGCTCATGGAAGGGACTGTGATGTGTAGGGAGATGATTGCTTCTGTCCCATAGGCCAAAGAAAATGGTGGCTCGCCGGTTGATCTCCTTTTGGTTGTGCGATAAGTCCATAGGACTCTTGGCAGCTTGTCAACCCATTTTCCTTATGCGCCTTCTAGTCTTTTCTTCAGGGAGTCCAGCACGATCTTGTTGGATGCCTCTACTTGGCCACTGCCTTGCGGGTCTCTGGGAGTTGACAGGTGTTGTTTGATGCCATACTTCGCAAAGAATGCAGTGATCTACCTGCCCACGAACTGCGTACCATTGTCGATGACTATCAACTGGGCAACCAAATCGGCAGATGACGTTCTTCCACATAAACCATTCAACATCAGCTTCCTTGGTAGAGGATAAAGCCTCGGCCTCAATCCATTTGGTGAAGTAGTTAGTGGTGACGATCATCATCTCTCTTGGCAGGTGTTGTTGTCATAGGTCCCACCAAGTCAATGACCCACTGCACGAATGGCCATGGACTGTTCTCGAGATGGTATTCCTCGGATGCAGGCCAGGGATTGGCTTATAGCGTTGGCATCGATCACATCTTCGACCATGCTCCGTGGAATCTTAGCCCATGGTAGGCCAAAAATAGCCTATGCTGAGGTCCCTAGCCTGATTTCCACATTCGTCGTCGTGTATTTTGCATAGGACCTCGAGCGTTTGCGGGAACTTGATCCAAGTAAGGTGAGGACCGGAGTATGATCTATGAACAAGCACGTCGCCTTTCATGTAGTATCTCACAGCCTTCTGTTTGATATTCCTGGCCTCTAACTTGTCCTTTAGCAAGTTTTCGTTAACTAGGTAGTCAATGATGGGGTCTTGCCAGCTAGGATCCTCGTCGATCTACATCAAGTCTGGTTGCTCTACCTTTTTTATGCTTGGTTTGTCAAGGTGCTAGGCCCGGATGGAGAGTCTGAATTGGGTATCCAACATTGATCCCAAGCTTGCATGTGCGTTTGAGTGCACGTTCTCTACTCGGGGCACTTGTTGGATGGTGAAGGTAGGAAACGCCATCAAGGTACAAGATCATCCTTAGGTGCTTCGCCATGTATTCTCTTTAGGCTTGATTTGTGATCAACTGGGAATCGGAATAGATAGCCAGCTTCTTGATTGATAGCTCCTTTGCCAAGTGCAAGCCAGCGAGCAATACCTCATATTCTGCCTCATTGTTTGAGGCTGGGAAGCCAAGCGTGACAGCTTGTTCCAACAGGGTTCCATCCGAGGTGATGATGACGATGCCTGCTCTCGAACTGCCACATGTCTCTGGGTTGGTCAGGTCAGGAGAGGTCTTGTCTGCTCTCGAACTTTCCTTCTTTTTGCTGACCAGCTTCTCTTCTTCGGCTGATGGGGTGAATTCTGCGACAAATTCTGCTAAAGCCTGGGCTTTTATTACGGTCTTCGGCCGATACAGGAGGTCGTATTGGCTTAGCTCTATAGCCCACTTCATGATTCGTTGAGACGCTTTAGGGCTATGAAGGATTGACCTCAAGGGAAAGTCGGTCATGACTTTGTAGTAGGGTAACGAGTCTCTACATCGAGGAAAGCTTTTGACGTGTAGAATACCATATGTTGGGCCACTAGTTCTTCCCGAATGAGAGCTGAGCTGATAGCCGAGTTGGACACTGCCAGGTACACGAACAAAACTTCACCAGGAATTGGCTTTGAGAGTAGGGGAGGTGAAGTGAGGTAATTCTTTAGATTCTGGAAAGCTTCTTCGCACTCCTCGTCCCATTGTCTTTTTGTCCATTCTTCAAAGCTTTGAAGAATGGCCTGCACTTGTCGGTAGACCTCGAGAGGAATCGGTTAAGGGCCGCTGCTCTCTGGTCGTCGAGACTTTGTATTTCCTTTCCTGTTGAAGGTGACTTCATCTTGATAATTGCTTTCATTTGGCGTGGGTGCGCCTCGATACCTCGTTTAGTGACTAGGTATCCAAGGAATCAATTAGACGATACACCAAACGTGCATTTACTTGGATTTAGCATCATGTGATACTGGCGGAGCAGGCTGAATGCCTCAGTAAGATTCTTAATGTGGTCTGCGCGCTAGGGACTTTGACCAGAATGTCATCCATGTAGACTTCCATGGTTTTGCCAATCTGCTCCTTGTAAATTTTATTCACGAGCCTTTGGTAGGTTGCTCCGGCGTTCTTCAGCCCAAAGGGCATGACGTTGTAGCAATAGGTCCCTCTCTCGATGATGAAAGAGGTTTTCGCCTTGTCATCCTCGTGGATCGAGGATTTGATTATAGCCGGAGTAGGCATCCATGAAGCTGAGTAGCTGATTGCCAAAATTTGAATCCACGAGCTGGATCGATTCTCGGCATTGGGAAGTTGTCTTTAGGGCATGCTTTGTTGAGGTCGGTGTAATCGACGCAAACTCTCCATTTGCCCTTTTTCTTGTTTTACGACCAGAACAACGTTGGCTAGCCACTCTGAGTAGAAGACCCTTTCAATGAAGTCTGCAGCTAAGAGCTTATCCAACTTGGTTTCAATGATTGCGACCCGCTCGGGAGCGAAGTTGCGTCTCTTCTGCGTCCCTAGCATCTTGGCGGGGTTGACATGGAGCCGGGTCGATGCCAGGCATGTCAGATGGCGACCACGCAAACATGTCTTTGTTGTTATGGAGGAAGGTGGTCAGCTCCACCTTCTCGTTTAGGCTTAGGCGCAAGCCGATCAACGCTTCTTTGTTTGGCGGGCCAGGATCAAGGGGTACTAACTCAACGTCACCCTCAGGCTTCCAACCCTTTTCAGGGGAGTCTTTTGGGCAGATTCCCTTGCATTGATCCTAGCTTCTTAATTGCTATTGTGAGGTAGCAACTCCTTTCCCATTCGGACTTACTTGTCTGCTTGGAGCGCGTTCTGCTATGTCGGCAGCCTGCATTACTAGTGTGTACTACAGCTTGCTTGCTCTTCTTAAGCCCTTGGGCTGTGCATCTCCTCGCCAGGGCTTGGTCATTATAGATCTGCCCGATCCCGCCCCCAGGGATGGGGTAGCCGATCTTCTGGTGTAGAGAATATGCGATGGCTTCGATCTTCCTGATCCATGGTCAGCCCAAGATTCCGTTGTAGGGTGAGATCGCGTCGATGACCATGAAGGTTTGCTTGCAGACCACTGGGGGTGAGTGGATGTCAAGGTCAATCATTCCCATAGTGATCGACGTGGCCCCATTGAAGCCGGTGAACGACCTGGCAAGTTTGTTGATTTTGGGCTCCAATCCCATTTGTTGGACAACGGATAGTTACAGGATGTTTGTTGCTCTTCCCTCGTCCATGTGAACTCACTCGATCACAGCTTGTTCAATTTGGATGCAAATGACTAGGGCGTCATTATGGGGCAGATCAAGTCCTTCTTGCTGTCATTGAAAGATGCAACTCGCAGGTAGTGATCTTTTAGAGATTATCCACACAGATATTTGTAGATCATTCCCTCATCAAACCATTGATGGAAATAGATATGTCATCACTTTTATAGATGACCATTCTCGTTTTGGTTATCCCTACCCTATAACAAAAACATCTCAAGCTTTTGAGATGTTCAAAATCTATAAAGTTGAACTTGAGAGACACCTTGAGAAAAATATAAAGGTTGTGATGTCAGGGGCAGAAGGGGTGAATTTTATGGATGGTTTGAAGAAGGAGAAAGACATGCAGGTTCTTTTGTTAGGTGTCTATATGATCATGGCATAGCTACTTAGTACACAACGCCAGGAATTTTGCAACATAATGGTGGCTGAGCGAAGCGAACCTTGAAAGATATGGTTCTCATCATGATTTCAAAAACTAAATTGCCTAAATATCTTGGTGGAGAAGCAATCAAAACAGTCAACTACATACTCAATAGAGTGCCTAGCAAGTCAATACCCAAGACACCTTTTGAAATTTGGACAACCAAAAATCCTAGCTTGAGACATCTCCATGTATAAGGTTGCAGGGCTGAACCTCGAATCTACAACCCTCAAGAGAAGAACCTTGATCGTGAAACAATTAGCTGCTATTTTATTGACTACCCTACAAGGACAAAGGGTTTTAGATTTTACTGTCCAAATTATAGTACCAAAATTGTTGAGACTAGTTGCACAAAGTTTATAGAGCATGTGGAGAATGGTACTGAGAATGAAGACTTTATTTTTGAAGAAGGTGATGTAGATGTGATAGAGAATGCTAAACAAAATGCGACATCCACGATTCCCTCAAGTGTTACCGTTCAACCACAAGGTACTGAGGAACTGCAATATCACAAGTTGGAACCTTCTCAATTTGATGAACTAATTGATCAACACCAAGAACAAGCTGTCGAAAATCTTGAACCAGATACTCAACCAAAACTAGCTAGTGTAGTTGAGAAGATCTAACAGGCAAAGAAAATCTACGGCCAACTCAATCAATGTGTATTTACATGAAGCAGATTTTAACATTGGAGATGAAGCTGATCCAACAAGTTTTAAAGAAGCTATAGAGAGCCATAATGTAGACAAATGGAGGGAAGTAATGTTGAATGAACTCAAGAGCATGAAGTATAATCAAGCCAGAAATTGGTATGCTCAAAATGGGTATTCAAAATAAATAAGGATAGGGATGGAAAGATAGAATTAAGGTCTGATTGGTAGCAAAAGGATTCACTTATAGGGAAGGAATTGACTACACTAAGACGTTTTCTCCAGTCTCCACCAAAGACTCTTTTCGCATAATTATGACATTGGTGGGGCACTATGACTTGCCTTTACATCAAATGGGTGTAAAAACTAACTTCTTGAATGATGAACTTGAAGCATCTAATTTTATGAAGCAACCGAAAGGCTTGCAAAAGGAGGGAAAAGAGCATATGGTTTGCAAACTTAACAAGGGGGTTTATGGTTTGAAGAAAGAAAGCAGAAGGTGGTATTTCAAATTCCATAAAGTTGTCTCAGCCTGTGGTGTTGAAGAAAACATGGCTGATCAATGCATTTATCTGAAGAAGTATGGGAGCCGATTTATTTTTCTAGTGCTATATGTCGATGACTTTCTCAACTTATTGAAGGAGACTAAAAAGCTACTTTCAAACAACTTTGAGATGAAGGATTTGGGAGAGGTTGCTTTTGTGTTAGGAATCAAAATTTAGAGAGATAAAGCAATAGACCTACTAGGTTTGTCGCATAAAACATACATTGAATGGGTACTTAAACGTTTTGGACAGAAATTTTTGTTAGCCAATTGGGATTTGAAGAATGAGCATTGCCCAAAGAATAAAGAAGAAGATGATGAGATGAAGAACAATTTGTATGCCTCTCTAGTTGAAAGCATTATGTACGCACAAGTGTGCACAAGACTAGACCTAGCCTTGTGCATTAGCAAGATGGGGATATTTCAGTCTAATCCGGGAATACAACATTAGATAGCTGGAAAGAAGGTTCTGAGGTATCGGGCAGAGGACAAAAGCTCACATGCTGATGATGTATATAGAATTTATAGCTTGTTGGTTATGTTGATGTGAATCTTGGAAAAGTATAAGATAATTATATCTCTACTTCATGTTTTATTTTCAAGATGCCAGGAGCAGTTGTTACTTGGAAGAGTGCTAAACGAACTGGTGTTTCAAGTTCAACTATGTTTTTAGAATATATAACTTGTTATGAAGCTGCTTCTCATGCAATACGGTTGAGGAATTTTATTAAAGACATAAAGGTGATGGACTCGATTTCAAGGCCAGTGCAAATATACAATGACAACACAACAACTATTTTTCATTGCATGAACAACAAGATGTCGTCTAGACTTCAGCACATTGATAGAAAATATCGGATAGTGAGGGAGAAGGTAAGAGACAAACTTGTAAGGTTTGATCATATCAGAACTCAAAATATGATTGCATATCCATTTACAAAGTTTTTGCCAACAGAAGCTTCCGTGAGACATGTTGAGAGCATAGGATTATTTCCTAGGTTTGATGTTGTAATCTAGCGGGAGTCTTGTTCTGTATTCTGATAGATTTTCTAGTATGTATAATTTGTTGTTTTCCAGATTGAGGGATTTGCATTTAAAGATGTTAATTTGGTTTGACAGTTTTGATTATTGAATAATTTTCTACCATTTTCACTATTTAGCTATTTTAAACTTATTATACATTTGATTATGTATGTGAGTTTATGGTCTTTATTTGAGATGCTATTGTATTTAATGACATTGTGGATTGACTCCTTCTAAGTTGTAAAAGGGTGTATATGTACTGAAAACATAAAGTTCACCCTACAGATCAGTACATGTTAAGGTTCATGTTTGAAGGTGCTTCATGTGATTTGCGATTGCATTATATGTGATTATAGATGGCCTGTTTGATGAAGTAAAGCAGTGCTTATCTATAGTTCGTTTTGTCTAATTGCTTTTTACTAATGCTTGAAGGGAAGGACTTAACTGATTTAAACTCATGGCCAATAAATATTATCAAACTTTTGGAATACAGAAACTTAGTTTTCTAATGCTTGATCTAATAGGAGAATGTTATATTCCTATACAGATCTATGCACTAGAAGCTAGGTTATATTTTTATAAGTCATTGACTTATTAAGGTTAGATAAGAGTTTAAATTTGGTTATACTTGTGGCTCAAAATCTTGTGAATTAAAGAAAGTTTTTGTAGCCAATTAAAGAGGTCATAATTATTTCCTTTTGCGTGAATCGTTGCTTGATGGGCCTAGAATGATATTCAAGTTAGGCCCCGGTGATGAGTAAAGACAACCTAACCTAGCCCTATATAAGCTTAAGACTCTGCTCTCATCAAATACGTTCTCTAACACTAATTTCATCATGAAGAGGGAACTAAAACAGTTTTAAGAGAGAGCAGAAGTCTTAAGCCATTCTTGTCTTATTGCTTGTGTTGCCGCTGCTATTGGATGAGTTTTGAAGTTGTGTATTCAAGAAAGATGGCGACAGGTATGTGTTGATATGTATTTCAGTTTATGTGAAAGATCTTAAACAGAATATAATCTAAAATAGATTTAGCATTCCTATGAGTTTTTTGTGATTTCTTTACATGTTGATGCCATGATTATTTGGTTGGTTATTCTCAAGTTCTGCTACAAGTTCGAACATGCCATGAATATTACATAATCTATTGCTAAGTATTTCAGTTTGTGCAAAAGATTTTAAACTAAATATAATCTAGGCCTAAATTTCAAAATGACCCTTGTGTTTGACAATGTTGGCCAATTTAGAACCCGTGTTTTCAATTTGGGCAATTTAATCCCTGTGTTTAGAACCATTAGCCAATATAATATGATTGTTATTTTGTTGTTAAAAAGTTTTAAAAAATAAAAATTAAATAATTGAATTCAAATTATAAATAAATAAGAACTAAAAAACCAAAAAACTAAAAATGAGATCCAAAACTAAGAATCAACAAACAAGACACCACCATCCAATACCAACCGCCTCCCCCTGCCCTGCCTATACCAGCAACCACCACCCTTTATCTTCTCTCTTTCTCTCCAACAACAACCAACCACCCTGTCAATTTCCACCTCCCAACCACTTTCCCCACCCATACCTCAAGGCCTCGCATAATTGCAAGGATTCCCAATCCTAAACCCTTGAAAACACAGGGGCTAAATTGGCCAACATAGTAAAATACAAGGACCATTTTGATATTTTAACCTATAATCTAACACTAAAACACTGACAAACTTCTCATCGCCAAAATATGTAAGAAACCAAACTTCTCGGCACTTTTTGTAACCAATGGAAACTGCTTCTAACTTTTCTAACAGTGTGCACAAAGTATTAAGTAGTACGTTCACTTTTTTAGCATAAAAAAAATACTACTTTTTAATTTTATAGAAAATTTAGCATAAGTCCAATTCTTAAAGCACTTCCACCCATGGTGTCATGGAAAAGGGCATGGGTAGACACTATTCACATGAATAGTGACTACCTTACCCTTTTTTATTTTGCTTTTCCACCCATTGCCATGGCAAGTAAAGGCAAGCACTATTCATATGAGATATGATAACAGAAATTTGTATGGAGTTTTGGTGTGGGAAGTGAATAAACATGGCTAGGTATTTATAGAAAAAAAAAATTGACATTTTTGGTATTTTTAATATTATTTTTTTTCTTTTTCTTTTGTATTTAAATTGGTTGCTGACGTCACGCTGATGTCAGCATGACATAGGCAGACCCAGGCAGCAGCTCAGGCAATTCTTGCCTTTAGGCTTGCCTGGGTAAATGGGGCCCATTTTTGCCCGGGTTGCCTTTCATTGTTGGGGAGCTTAAACCCAACCTAGGCTCCCTTTTGCCCTAGCAAAACTGAACCGTTGGAAGTGCTCTTAAGAGAGATGTTGGGTGCAATCCACATAGAAGTTGTTGTTGATCCAAGTCCTTTGACTTTTGCGCCCGCATAAGATTAAATGTCTTTTTTGATTTATTAATGTTTACATTTTATTTTTTTATTTAGTAATTATTTTCTTGTTCCATTTATGTCTCTGAAACATAAATAAGGTAAACTATGGATTTGTAAAACCGGTAAGTTATTGATTTGTAGGACATTAATTATCATATTTAATTTTAATTTAATTTCAAATCTATTTATTGAATTTTGAAATTTTCCTAAGATATACCGACCTTAAAATTTGTAATCAGAATTCATGAAAACTTCATACATTAACAACAGGTAAAGTACCTATGCATACAACTCTTCTCGAGTATTAAACCCATCATTTACCTATAGTCAGGTAATTAAATCCAAAAGTTACCTCTAGTCTAGGTAATTAAACCCAAAAGCCACCACTTTTGCACATAGTTATACCCATAAATTACCTCCAGTTCAAGTAGTTGAACTCATATAATACCTTTGGTATGGATCTTTAAACTCATAATTAAAGTAAAAAAGTACCTATCTAAAAGGTTACAGAAAAAGGAAAAAATAAACTCACACCTCCACAACAGGTATACTCACACTTGAGTATATTGAGATAAAACTTCATAAAAGTTACTATGGAAAATCCAAGAAAAAAATTATTACCTGGAAGGCAAGTACATTTATATATATATATATATATGTATATGTATATATAAGGAAACACACACACACACACACACATATATATAAGGCTTAATTGTAGCAATGGTTAGTTGAGTCCCTTCCTATTAGGTTAGGGTTTTTCTAATGCCTCCATCTTGCGAGTTGGCTGCTAGGGCTTTGTTTGAAGCTTGGGGGTTAGGTTTTGTGCAGGTGACACGCTCAGTACCCGTCCGGTGTGGTTTAGGGTACTTCTCCCTCCTGGTTCTCCTGGGGTTAGGCTTCGCGGGGAAGACTGTTGAGTGGCCGATGGCGTCTGTCGACGATCTTGTGACTGGGCTATCTTCTAATCTAGCGATCTCGGAATCTAAGGCTTTTGAGGTCGTTGGGGTAGAAGAATTAGCAAAGTTGAAGGCGGAGAGGTTTTTGATGGTGGGGAGGCTGTTGACAACAAAAGTTTTTCATAAAGAGGCACTAATTGGAATGATGAAGAAAATATGGCATACTCGGAGGAGTTTTCTGTTGTGCCGTTGGAAGATCCTATGAGATTATTGTTCTCTTTCAAATCGGACTTTGACATAAAGAAAGTGATGAAGGGGTCACCATGGACATTCGATAGGGCGCTGTTATTGTTGGCAGAGACTTATGGAAGCGTGGACCCTATGTCGGTCCCCTTGGATAGTCAAAATTTATGGGTGCGAGTCCGACGCATTCCTCCTATTTTCTTAATGCCGGCGATGGGGGAATGGATTGGGAAGTATCTTGGGAATTTTGTCATGGTGGATCGAGGTTTGAATAGGGACTTCCTGGGGAGTTTTTTATGTATCAAAGTGGGACTTAATGTTACTGAGCCTTTGAAACAGTGTGTTACGCTAGGACTTGCACTGGATGAACCGGCCAAACAATATGAGATAGAGTACGAGAGGATTCCCTTTTCCTGTCTTTTTTGTGGCACACTTGATCATGTGGGATCCTCCTGAGTCTAAAACAATCAGGGGCCATCGTGTATGAACAGGTATGGAAGAAGGAAAACAGTTATGAAGGAGGTCTACTGTATTAAGGCGAAGAACGGTCTAATTGGGAAAAGTTCTGGGTTGATGGATTCTGTTCCAGAGCGCGGTGGGCTTGGTGAGGCTACTAATCCAAAGATTTTAGGGACGGTCAAATCTTTTGAGGAGGCTTTTGGTGATCATGGCTTGAGTGGGGTGGCGATGGACGTGGATAGTGGGTTGGATAGGCCCTTGGTGAGCTTATTTAAAAGGAGAAGAGTGTCTCCAGGACAGTGGCTTAGTGATGTAACCCCGTTGAAGGAAACTGGGGGCATGGAAAATAACAGTGTGGAGAGGGTGTCGACTGATGGTGTTTTAGCAAGAGAGACTCAAGGTGCCACTGGGCTCGGTACAATAGATAAGGGGAAACAGGGGGTCCTGGGAGATACCAATGAAGGTTTGAGCGTGAATAAGGCTCCGCAACGGGTGGGGCAAGGTGTAGCAGGTCAAAGTCATGTTCTTCGAGTGGGCGGTACAAGACCTCGAGGAGAATTGTTGAGTCAACCATTGATGGAGCAAGATATTCTGAGGGTTGAATTACCAAAGCTGATAAAACCGTGATGGGTCCCGGAAATAGGGCCCATCACGAGAAATGACGATACTATGTTGGAATGTTCGTGGGTTGAGAAATCCACGAACATTCCGTGCTCTAAGATTTCTCCTTAGAGATAGAAAGCCTCGTATTGTTTTTTTAGAGGAAACTAAACAGCAGTGTGCCAGATGGAAGTTATTCAACGAAAATTAGGGGTGGTGGGGTGTTTTAGCATGAGTAGAGATGGAAGGTTAGGAGGATTAGCTCTTTTTTGGCAGCAGGGGGTGGATGTAAATATCATTTCTTATTCCCCAGGGCATATTGATGCAATGGTGAATGGTTTGGCTACGGAGTCAATTAGGTTTACGGGGTTCTATGGTAATCCGGAAACAAGGCTTCGATGTCACTCCTGGGACCTGCTGCGTCGGATTGCAGGGCCAGGAACTGGGCCTTGGCTGGTAGGAGGTGATTTTAATGAGATTATAGCAGCACATGAGTACTCTGGTCGCCGTTTCCGACCATGTTGGCAAATGAGGGAGTTTAGGGAAGCACTCGACGACTGTGGTTTGTCATCTCTTGGATTTCAAGGCTACAAATTCACTTGGTCTAATAGGTGGCATGGAGTGGGTAATGTCTAGCTTCGTCTGGATCATATTGTGGCAAACGGAGAGTTAAGGTTGGCTTTCCCTGAAGCGATTACTTATCACCTAAATTTTGTGGTGTCAGACCACTTACCTATTCTTACCTACCTGCAGTCCCCATTGAAGGAGGGAAGGAGTAAGCGATTTCTATTCGAGGAAATGTGGACTACGTTGAAGGGTGTGAAGATGTTATTACTCAAGCATGGAGGTCTGGTACAGGGACTGTTGTTGACAGATTGAAAGCATGTCAAGGATTTTTGCACAGGTGGAATAATGAGAAAGTGGGGCGAATACCCGGTAAGATTAAAAATTTGCAACGAAATTGGATGTGTTGCTATAGCAACCATTTACAGGCGCAGTGGCCCAGCAACAAGCGACTCTAACTCGGGAAATGGATGTGGTGCTGAGAGAGAGGAGACCTTGTGGCGACAGAGGTCAAGGGTTTCTTGGTTGAAATTTGGGGATCAAAATACTAAATTCTTTCATGCACATACCAAGATGCGAGGCCGAAAGAATCTGATCAAAGGTATTTTTGATGATCATGGAGTTTGGTGTACGTCCATCGAACAAATCTCCACTATCTTTTGTGACTATATTTAAGACTTGTTCTAGACAAATGGTTTGAATGAGACTGAGACAATTACGAAGGAGATTAGGCATGTGGTTATTGCAGAACAAAATAGTAGGCTCACTTTAACGTTCTCAAGAGCTGAAGTTGAATTTACGTTGGGGGCAGATGCTTCCGACCAAGTCGCTGGGGGTGGACGGCATGCCGACTTCGTTTTATCAAAAATATTGGGGGACAGTTGGGGATGACGTAGTGAATTTTTGCTTGAATATTTTGAATGAAGGGGCTAGTGTCAAGGTTGTAAACCATACTCTCCTCACCTTAATACCGAAGGTTAATGGGCCGACAAAGGTCACCGAATTTAGACCAATCAGCTTGTGTACTGTGCTCTATAAGCTCATATCTAAAACGTTGGTTAATAGGATGAAGGAAATTATGCCTGTTATTATTTCGGAGTTTCAGAGTGCCTTTGTTCTTGCAAGACTCATTACTAACAACATTATTGCGGCCTTCGAAAGTGTTCATGCTGTTAAATGTAGAGGAGGTAGTGGGCTGAAGAAGATGATCTTAAAATTGGACATGTCTAAAGCTTATGATAGAGTGGAGTGGGGTTTCCTTGAAGCTATGTTTCGGAGGTTGGGTTTTAGTGATCGATGGGTGGAACTTATTGTTGTGTAGATTCAGCTGCACCAAAATGGGTTCAACTGCATCCTCAACTTGTGATACTCGCAAGTGCACGAACCGTTGGTAGTTTAGCGTATGTAAGTGCGAGGTCGATTCCACAGGGATTGGTGATTGAATGATCCAATTTAGTTCCCTACACAAAACAGAAATGAAAAAGAAAGGAAATAAAACAAGAAGAAAGAATGTACATTACAAGAAAAATAAATTACAACTTAGAGAACATTAAAGAGAGCATTTGAGGAAGGAAGGAAAGTGTTTGAGAGATTTGGAGAATTTTGGAAGAGAAGGGAAATGTGGAAGAGAGTAGAGAAGTGTTTGGAAAGCTTGAGGATTTTGGAAGAGAAAGTGTTTGAGAACTTTGAGAATTTGATAACTTAGGGAAGGGAGAGAAAGGTGTTTGTGAAGTATTTGAGACATGGAGACTTTTGGAAGAGAAGGGAAAATGGTGTTGAGAACTTTGTGGATTTTGGAAGAGCATGTGTTTGAAAGCTTTAGAGAATTTGATGAAGGAAATGGGAGAAGTGTTTGGCAAGTGTTTGGAGAAGAGAGTGTTGAAGAATTTAGAAGAAGAGAAAGGAAAAGTAGAATGATCTTATTACAACAATTGAGAGCTACAAAGGGAAACTAAGAGAATTTGAGGGAGAGAAGGGAAGGGAGAGAAGGGAAGGGAGCTCTAGAGGAGTGCTTGAGAGCTCCCCCCTTGGGGTGTGTTTACAAGCTTAGAGAACTTCCCTATTTATAGGCCTAGGGGAAGTGAAAATCTGAATTCAAAAAGACTAATGCATACAACACTTGAATTATAAAATCTGAAATGGTTGATGCACTTGTATTAGAAAATCTTCAATGGTTGATGCACTTGTATTAGAAAATCTTCAATGGTTGATGCACTTCACCACTAAATCCCACCAGCAGCCCTAGCTCATCTTCATGTCACCATGACCAAGCTTCCAACCAGAAATGATAGCTCATGCCTAGCTCACCATGACCAAGCATCCAACCAGCACATGCTGAGGTCAGCATGACCATCAACTTCAAGGGCTTACAACTTGGGCTTCGCTTAATCAAATTAGGACTTTAAGCACTCTAAATTGAATTTCAGAATGTCTTCTTTCCAGCCATATATTATTTGGGCCAATCCAAGGTCGGAGGAGGAAGTTAAGGCCAAAACAAATTGCTAACTCATTTTCCGCGCTGATAAGATCCATCCTGAGCATGGCTCTGTGTTTGCTAGGTAACGGACGCCAGATTTATCCAATGGGGCTGAATTTTGGATATGTTATAGTACACACCCATTGGAACAACTTTCATGAAGAATGTGGCCTCATTCGAGCTATGTAGGTTGTTAAAACAAAGCTTGCAATATGACCTACGGAACTGGACTGGCAGGGGGCTGTAGCCAAAATGAGTTTGTCTTTAAGCTCTTCATCCATTCATCCAAATTAGGCCTTAACATGCTTGAATTGCATGAATTATTCTCTCTAAATCCATCATTATTACCTAAAGCTCAATGAACTGAAAGATAAACACAAAAAGGATTAAAAGCACAAGTTTAACTCAAAAACATAACCAAATCATAAGCTAGAAGGGTACAAAATGATATACAATTATGAACCGATCAGATACCCCCAAACCTAGATTTTGCTAGTCCTCGAGCAAAACAACACAAAACAAAGTTAAAAATAAAACAAGAAGTTAAGTAGACCACTTTCGTAGGTAACTCGATTGCATTGAGCATATGCAACAAGCCTTTAAACCTCTAGGCATCCCTAGTAGGAGGAGTTGTGTCTCCTGAGGGTTTAACAAATACGAATACCCACAAACGTTTTTCTAACTCTACAAAACAAAATGGTTAGAAAACTTAAAAGATTGTTAGTCCTTCAGCAAAACCAAAAACAAAAACAAACATAATTACATTAATAAAAACAAAAAAAAAAAAAAACAATTGCAAAAATAAAAAGAACTCAAAACAATCTTTCCGAACATTTTCTGAAGAGAAATGACTCATGCACATGACTCAAAAGTTTTAACAATAAAAGCTCAATTTTGGACATTATTCACAAAGCGGCAAAGTTCAAAACATAATATGCTCAAAGTGTAGTAGTGTGATAGCCAAATGCAACAAATTCCCCAATCTTAGTTTTCACACAATTTCAAAAATCATACAAAGCATAAGTTCAACTTCAAATCTCACCAAAGTTGTCCTCTCACAAATGAATCACTCGAAAGAGGGCTACAATGCAACACTCAGTTATAAATATGAGAATAGAGTTAAACCATAAGGGACTTAACTCGCAATAGAAAGATGAAGAACTTGCATTAATATGATCTCAAGAAGGATGCCAAACACTTAAAAGTAAGAAATTGGATGCAATTCAACCACATGACATTTAAGATCAATTTAGGTCTTTAGTAAAGGTTGTAATTGGGCCAAGGGTGTAAGGTGAGTAAGAAATGAAGGGTATGGATAAAACAAAGTCCAAGGAACTCAAAATGTAAGAGCATAAAATTATTATTTACAAGACTTCGAATCATCACGACGAGAATTTTTCTTTTACACGATCAAAACTCCTTATACCTTCATTTACAATGATTTAAACTCCTTTCTAAACACCAATGAAACCCAAAAACGAAATTTCATTCAACTACCATTTACTCATAACATTTTTTTTTTCTTTTCATTTCACCAATTGTGTGAATTTCTTCTTCTTCTTTTTTTTCTTTTTTTTTAATAAGAAAAAAAAACACTAAAATAAAATGAAATCCAATTTTTATTTAAGTCATGCAAACATTTATCACTATCTCATCATAAGTGTTCGGAAAGTGACTCAAAACAAAAATAAAACAAAACAAGACTCAAATAGAAGAAAAACAAGCAATTTTTATTTTTTTATTTTTAATTAAGAAAAAAAAAAAAAAAATACATGCTAAACTCCAATACCCCCAAACCTAGAAATGAACATTGTCCTCAATGTTTAAAAATTAGCCACAAACAATGTCATAACCAGAAATGAAAGGTATTAAAGCAAATAAAAATTAACACACACAAAAATAAAATAAAACAATTACAAAATAAAAATTACAAAATAATCAAACAAATAAAAAGGAAAACTGTTAAACACTCAAAACAGTAAGCCCTAAACAGACAGTCTTACACAAACTGAAACCCAAACAATTGAAAGCCCAACCCAAAATGAAATTAACCCAACAACGATAAAACCCGACACAAAATGAAATCTGAAGCCCACATGTTTTAATTTTAATTTTAATTTTTTAATTTAGGATAAAACATGAATTGGATTCTGAAACATGGGTCCTTGATGTCTCGACAGAGCGAGACACGTGTCGACGCAAAGAGGCGCCGCAGACTCCACAAGCAGAAATTACGGGTCCATGGAAAGGCGCGACGACTTTGCTGAACGCGTCCGTTCAGACAAAGCAAGTCGTGACAAATGATTTGGAAACGGTTGGAAAGTGAGAAGGTTGTGGGACTCGAGGAACGCTGGGGATTCAGAAAATGCTTAGACACTGCATTGGTTAGGGTTTGTCAAAGACTACATCTATAAGAAAGAAAAAGAAGGGGAAAAACACAAACGCAAAAACACACAAAAGAGAAAACAAGCAAGAAAAAGAGAGAAAAAAAAAAAAGTGAGAAATCAAATGGCTTCTTCCTACCCCTTTTCCTTGGATCTCAACCTAGCTCCACCGACTCAAACACGAGGCCAAGCAGGTAGCACCAGGTATGGATGCCCTACTTTGCCTCCGCACGGGGGCCTGTGACTGTCAATGACTCAATACTCCTAGACAACGATGTTGCCATTGGAGTTGGCAGAAATTTGGTGACTCCTAAAGATATACGTGTGTTCGGGACAAGGGATGACAATCGGGTCATGAGTGATGCCCTGGCACTGAGCATGCAGAGTACAGCATGTGTCGCAAGTTTGGTTCATCGCCTACTTGCGAAGTCCCATGAGGTAGAGGTGCTGAAAGGTCAGTTGGCGGCGGAGCACAGTATGGTTGAAGAGTGTCAGAGTGCTATAAAAAGCTTGAAAAGGGAGCGGTCAAGGATAGTGGAGGTGAATCGACACCAGCTAGAAGTGTTGCGAGACGAGAATAAAAACCTAACAAAGATTGTAGAGTTGTACTCTCGCGACATGCGAAAACAGCTGGAGGACCTAGACCGACCGGTAAAACGCAAGAAACCAGATCGCGAGAAAAGTTATCCTGAAGCAAAGATTGCGATCTTTGGGAGCTCAAGTGATGAGCCCCAAGAGGCTGTGCGTGAAGCCCGGAAGAGGACAACCAGATGGCCAAACTAAAAGCTCCTATGGTCGAGACACCGAAGGCCAAGGAGAAATGATTTCAGTTTTTATTTATTATTTACTTTAAAATGTATGTTTGTTTGTTTTTTTTTTAATTGGGAAATAAAAAGTTATGTTATCTCAAAGACACGAATGATCTTAAATTTAAAGAACGACGATCAAACAAAAACATGAAAACCCAAACATGCATTTTTATTTTTAGTTAAGTAAACACACAAGTAACTGCTTTTTCTTTTAAGAGAAAAACTTAAGGATGACCAATTAAGGGCCTCAGAAAAACACAGCCAGGGGATCCGGGAAGGTTGGAGGGGTCACAATGGTCCCTCTTAAAACCCAAACTTCTTAGACACCGAAGGTGCCGCCTAAAGAACTCCTAGACACTCTATAGACTGCGGTTGCTCACCTGGAGTTACCAAAAGTTTAGCTCCTTCAAAGAATATCCTATGAGTTTTAAATTATACTAACTAATTAAATAAAAACAAAATAAATAAATAAATAAATAAAAACTAAAATAAACACGCAATTCAAACAAGAATTTAAAAGAAGAGATGAGATTCTTGCACCAGGTGTCCAAGACGCATCTTTAATTTTGTCTCTACTTCCACTACATTCTTGAGAAACCTGACAAACAAGAAGAAAACAATTGAAAAAAAAAACAAAATAAAATAAAATAACAACTGAAAAAAAAGAAAAAACACAAACATCAGAAAAAAACGGGAGGCAAAAGTAAGTGAAAGTGTAGTCATGCTCCCTTTTTTAAAAAACGTGCTCGCAATTTGCGGCAGAAATGAAGGGATCCGAGAGAAAAGAGCACAGGATAGCACCCTCGAGATCCGAAGTGCTTTCGGCTCCCTCGTCTGTATAAGTCTATTTAAACTCGTTTTGGTGAAATAGAAGAGCACCTCGCATTTCTTCCTGCAAATTAGAAGAAAAACATCAAAAAATCCAGAAACAAAACAATGGCATCTTCATGCACTCACCTTGATGATCTCAACCTTGAATTGTCCCTTGCGCCACCGAATGCGCAGATAAGGGCTCCTCAAAATCCTGTCTTCCCAAACTCCACATATCATCACGGTACGGCCTCAAACTTTGCTGAGGTAATACCGAACTTTTCTGAGGCAGTGCCGACAGAGCAGCGCTCCTGGAAGGCATGATTGGCAGCAAGCTCACATCGACAGATCATCTCCATGTGGCAAAGAGGTCTGACAAGGCAGCAGTGGAGGAGTCCCATAATTTAACTGTGCTCCACGCAGTCTCTGCTACCAATTTGGGCATGCGATTCCTGGCAAGAACACGGGAGTGTGCCGCGCTGAGTGATGAAGTAGCTTCCTTGAAAGCTATGGTGGCGGACTCCAGAAGCGGCTCTATTGTGCCAATCAGCACGTGGAAGCACTGGAGAGAAAGAATGAGGACCATGTGGAGCTGCTGGAGATTCTGCAAGTAAGAGAGAATAGAGGCATGCCATGAAGATGAAGATGAAGATGAAGATGAAGATGAAGAAGTTGTTTTTATTTTTAATTTACTTGAATGTTTTTTTTTTTTTTTTTTTTTAATTTTTTTACTTTTTTTTTTGTTTGTAATGCACTGTTTGAGTGAAATAAAAATGTGTTTTTAACACTTAGAAATAAACTAACTAACCACACCACGTAAATAAATACATAAATTAACTTAACAAAACAAAAAAAAAGAAAACAAAGAAGTTCCAAACTGATTTTTTTTAATTTTTAATTTATTATTATTTACAACTAACTGACCACACAAAGAAAGAAAAAACAAAGAAGTTCCAAATTGCAATTTACAAGGAAAAATAAATAAAAACCCAAATTTCAAATTTTTTTTTTTTTTTAAATTTTTTAAAATTTAAAATTTTTGTTTTGTTTTGTTTTTTTTTAAAACACACAAATATACAAGCAACTCATGGATGACCAGTTAAGGGCCTCAGAAAAACACAGCCAGGGGATCCGGGAAGGTTGGAGGGGTCACAAAGGTCCCACTTAAAACCCAAACTTCTTAGACACCGAAGGTGTCGCCTAAAGAACTCCTAGACACTATATTGACGGAGACGCTTCCTGGAGTTACCACGAGTCAGCTCATATAAAAAATCTTTTTTAATTTTTTTTTAATAAAAGAAATAGAAAATTAAAATTATTGAAATAATAACAAAACAACTAAAGAGAAAGGATTGGAATACTCCCCCTTGAAGCGATTAGGTCGAGCGTGATGCATTTGGAGGTCGCGACTTCTCCCACTACTCCACACTCCCCATTCTTATGATTGAGGTTACCATCTCTCTCCATTTTTATTAAGCTGACATTACTTGCTAAAACAAACACAGAAAACTTGAACAGAATTAAAGGATTAGGAAATTAAAACTAAAATGGAAAGGAAAATCAACACACGTCCAATTTCATGCTTCAAAGTAACAAGCAACAAAGTAATCAAACTAGCTTATGAAGTTCGTTCTTTCTCAAATATGATTATCCATATGGTGTGTGGTTTTAATCAAGTATTCAGAAAAAGCATTTAGCTATGGTGTTTAGTCTAAATACAAATTCCGAACCCATTAAGAACAAGAAGAACAATAGAGAACCAAGTAGAATTTAAACATGGTGTTTGTCTTCAATATCTACCCATTCATTCACTAATCAGTCCAAGAGTCATATGGTGTTTATGTAAACTTGAACAAGATATTTAATTAAGAGCAAGTGAATGAAACCATAAACTAGAAATAATCAACATGCTACTTGAACCTTTTTGTTTTTGGGTGTTGTGTAAGCTGGGACTCAAACCCAGTTCTCTTGCTTGTCAGGCAATTGTCCTTGTCAGTTGGACTACAAACACAACTTATCAATTAACGTCATTAACTTTAAAACATGAAACTGTCAAGTTATAAAAAAGATAAAAATAAATAAAAAGTAGAAAAACCAAATAGAATTAAACAATGTTACCGATCCCCGGCAACGGCGCCAAAAACTTGTTGTGTAGATTCAGCTGCACCAAAATGGGTTCAACTGCATCCTCAACTTGTGATACTCGCAAGTGCACGAACCGTTGGTAGTTTAGCGTATGTAAGTGCGAGGTCGATTCCACAGGGATTGGTGATTGAATGATCCAATTTAGTTCCCTACACAAAACAGAAATGAAAAAGAAAGGAAATAAAACAAGAAGAAAGAATGTACATTACAAGAAAAATAAATTACAACTTAGAGAACATTAAAGAGAGCATTTGAGGAAGGAAGGAAAGTGTTTGAGAGATTTGGAGAATTTTGGAAGAGAAGGGAAATGTGGAAGAGAGTAGAGAAGTGTTTGGAAAGCTTGAGGATTTTGGAAGAGAAAGTGTTTGAGAACTTTGAGAATTTGATAACTTAGGGAAGGGAGAGAAAGGTGTTTGTGAAGTATTTGAGACATGGAGACTTTTGGAAGAGAAGGGAAAATGGTGTTGAGAACTTTGTGGATTTTGGAAGAGCATGTGTTTGAAAGCTTTAGAGAATTTGATGAAGGAAATGGGAGAAGTGTTTGGCAAGTGTTTGGAGAAGAGAGTGTTGAAGAATTTAGAAGAAGAGAAAGGAAAAGTAGAATGATCTTATTACAACAATTGAGAGCTACAAAGGGAAACTAAGAGAATTTGAGGGAGAGAAGGGAAGGGAGAGAAGGGAAGGGAGCTCTAGAGGAGTGCTTGAGAGCTCCCCCCTTGGGGTGTGTTTACAAGCTTAGAGAACTTCCCTATTTATAGGCCTAGGGGAAGTGAAAATCTGAATTCAAAAAGACTAATGCATACAACACTTGAATTATAAAATCTGAAATGGTTGATGCACTTGTATTAGAAAATCTTCAATGGTTGATGCACTTGTATTAGAAAATCTTCAATGGTTGATGCACTTCACCACTAAATCCCACCAGCAGCCCTAGCTCATCTTCATGTCACCATGACCAAGCTTCCAACCAGAAATGATAGCTCATGCCTAGCTCACCATGACCAAGCATCCAACCAGCACATGCTGAGGTCAGCATGACCATCAACTTCAAGGGCTTACAACTTGGGCTTCGCTTAATCAAATTAGGACTTTAAGCACTCTAAATTGAATTTCAGAATGTCTTCTTTCCAGCCATATATTATTTGGGCCAATCCAAGGTCGGAGGAGGAAGTTAAGGCCAAAACAAATTGCTAACTCATTTTCCGCGCTGATAAGATCCATCCTGAGCATGGCTCTGTGTTTGCTAGGTAACGGACGCCAGATTTATCCAATGGGGCTGAATTTTGGATATGTTATAGTACACACCCATTGGAACAACTTTCATGAAGAATGTGGCCTCATTTGAGCTATGTAGGTTGTTAAAACAAAGCTTGCAATATGACCTACGGAACTGGACTGGCAGGGGGCTGTAGCCAAAATGAGTTTGTCTTTAAGCTCTTCATCCATTCATCCAAATTAGGCCTTAACATGCTTGAATTGCATGAATTATTCTCTCTAAATCCATCATTATTACCTAAAGCTCAATGAACTGAAAGATAAACACAAAAAGGATTAAAAGCACAAGTTTAACTCAAAAACATAACCAAATCATAAGCTAGAAGGGTACAAAATGATATACAATTATGAACCGATCACTTATCATGGATTGTGTGTCCACGGTTACGTATTCTATCCAGGTTGGGGGACGGTGACGGGCATGGTTGTGCCAACAAGAGGACTTAGGCAAGGCGACCCCCTCTCGCCTTATCTGTTCTTAATAAGTGTGGAAGGGTTGTTTGCCTTGTTATCCAATGCTCTCATAACGAAACAAATCAAGGGAATTTTAGTGGCCAATGGAGCCCCCATTATTTCCCATCTCTTTTTTGCTGATGATAGTTTGCTTTTTTGTGATGCCCATTTATCTGACTGTGCACATTTTCTTCATATTCTCAAATTGTACGAAAGGGCTTCAGGCCAAAAAATTAATTTTGACAAGTCTGCGATGTGTTTCAATCCCAAGACAAATCCCATAATGAAGCAATTGATTTCAGAGATGCTTGGTGTGCAAATTGTGGCTTGCCATGAATGATACCTCGGTTTGCCCACGGTAGCTACTCGAAATAGATCCCAAATGTTTAACCATGTTCGGGAGCTATTGTGGTGCAAACTAAATAATTGGAACATGAAGCTCCTGCCAGCGGTAGGAAAGGAAGTATTAATCAAGGCAGTTGGACAGGCTCTTCCTACATATACAATGGGAGTTTTTCAACTACCACAGAACTCTGTGCAAAGAATTATCGGCTATGATAGCCCGGTTTTGGTGGGGGAAATCTGATCAACAAGGCATACATTGGATGGGGTGGCGAAAGCTATGTCAACCTAAATGTATGGGGGGCCTTGGTTTTAAGAATTTTGAAGCTTTCAATAAAGCTTTGGTAGCGAAACAGGCATGCCGTATTCCTGGAGAAACCCAACTCTCTGGTGGAAAAGATCCTGAAGGCTGGATATTTTCCACATGGAGACTTCATGGGGGCCCATTTGGGTCTTTCTCCGTCTTTGATATGGTGATCTATTTTGTGGGGACGAGAGGTTATTGAGGAATGGCTCGTTTGGCGAGTTGGGAACGGGAATTCAATTAGGATTTTTCATGACAAGTGGATCCCTAAACCATGTACTTTTAAACCATTGGTGGCTGATCTAATCACTGATTCTGGAGCATGGGATTTGGCTTTGCTAACAAACCACTCCTGTGGGGAGGATAAAGAGGCCATAACTAGCATAGCTCTAGGGCCAGTTGCACAATTGGGTGATAACCAATATTGGTACTTCAAAAAATCTGGTAAGTACTCAGTTAAAGCTGGATATCTGGTGGCTTTATCCCAATGCGACGAGAACTCTGATATTGGTGGCTCAGATTTCCTCGGCAAGACAATCTTTTTGGAAGCAACTCTAGAAGCTTGAGGTGCCAAGATTAAGAATCTGGTGTGGAGGGCGTGCTCAGACATATTGCCCTCTGCTGTTAATCTCTATAAGAGGAAAGTGATTCAGTCCCAAGTTTGCTTCAGATGTGGCAAATATTATGAGGATGCCTATCATGCTTTGTGGAGTTGTAAGGTCAGCAAGCAGTTTTGGAGGTGTACGGAGTTTGATGGCCGTTTTAAAATTAGTGGAGGCTCTTTTGCATATTTATTTGATGCGATTATTAGAGCTTGCTCATAGGTCGACATGGAGAGGTTTGTTTGTTCTGTTTGGAAGCTCTTGGCAGACACGTAATGATATGTTGCATGGGAAATCTGTTCCTCGCGTACAAGACTTAGTCAAGAGAACTATGGAGCTATATGGAGATTACAAATCCTATTTGGTGCGGCCCAGCTTTTGGGGTGTCTAGGCAAATCAAATGTGTTTACCCGCCTCTCAGACATTTATGCTTAATTGTGATGGTGCCTTGGACCGTGAAGGAGAAAGGAGAGGTTGGGGGGGGGGGGGGGGTTGTAGAGATAATGCAGGGAGATTCATATGTGGGTTTGGTACTTTCGGTCCACCTAGGCTGAATGTATTAGGCACTGAGCTGGTGGTATTGATGATGGGATTTAAAGGCTATACTCAGTTTTTTTTGCAACTGACTCCAAAGAAGCAGTGGCGATGCTCAAGGGAGCTTTTG
The DNA here is from genome assembly GCA_018703695.1 of Prunus fruticosa. NCBI lineage: Eukaryota > Viridiplantae > Streptophyta > Magnoliopsida > Rosales > Rosaceae > Prunus > Prunus fruticosa. The sequence goes on from CM031917.1 coordinate 29,234,441, forward strand.
AGTGGCGAAGTAATTTGGGTAATGTGGTGGAGGATATTAGACGATTAATGTCGGATCGTGGGGTGGTTGATGTGGTGTTTCAACCTCGCGATGGCAATGGGGCTGCGCATGCACTGACCCAGTTTGGATTGAAGAAAGGTCTACATTTTTTTTGGGAAGATATTGCTCCCCCTTAGCTGGAGCAGGTACTAGAGAGCGATAGGGTGCAGATTTAACGAGGCTCTTTTGTTCTCCTCTGTTGTTTATTTGGAGGTGCTGTGGTACTCTTTTTCCTAGACCGGATTTTCCTCCCTTGGGAGTTTTATATGGCAAGGTTACATGAGGCCACTCTAAGCCCTCCATTTCGCCAATTGATTCTTTTGTAAGTTTGATGCAAGTTCAATGAAATTCTTCTTCTTGATAAAAAAAAAAACTCCAAAATTAGTTACAGAGGTCACCCAATTAGGTGTCGTGTTACATCATTTGTCCTTCCGTCAAACTCTGTTAAATTTTTTGTCAAAAGTGAGTGTAAATTTGGAAATTCATCCAGACCCAATTCTCACCATAACCCTCCCCCCTTCCTCCTCCCCCATCTCTTCCCCACTTCTTATCCCACAAAAACTTCAAAAACCTATAATTTAAAATCAAACAAAAACAACAATTCGAAGTTTAAAAAAAAAAATTGGAGATCTCCTATGAGCTCACATGAGAAAGCATGAAGTTCCAAGTTGCATCTATGTTTATGGTTGATGGTTTACAGTGCTTGGGTTAGGGTAGGAGGAAGGATTGGGTGGCGAGTTTGGTACAAGGGAGGAGAAGCAATCGAGTTATCTTTCTTTTTTTCTTTTTTTTTTTTTGGTTTTAGTTTTATTCTATTATTTTTTGTTATTTCGTTTTTATAAATATTTGGAATGAATTTCCAAGTTTGCCCATGGATTTAATTGAAAAATAAACAGACTTGACGGAACGGACAAGTAGTGCAACATGAACTCTGTAACTATTTTTGCTGTAACATCCCAGCCCAAAATATAAATATTCATTAATTTAATTAATTTAATAAAATATGAAATTCCAATTTTGCCCTCGGGGGTAGGGTATTTTGGTTACTTTCTAATCCGGAAGGATTTTAGGAAAATGAATGATACTATTACGTAGAGATGAGTCCATAGACACATAGTGAGCTCGAATAAGAGTTGTAGCGAAAACGTTACGATCAAAACAAATGTAGTGGCAAAATCATAAATATTTCAAAAATGATTTAATAAAAAAATCTAAAATCCCTCATTTCTCTCTCTCTCTCTCTCTCTCCCCCGTGTGACCCACCCCCCCCGGCGACTGTAACAACAGTGATGGTTTTACCGTCACCACACGCCACCATTTTGGGTGGCAAAAGGACCAACTCCTCTCCCTCTACCAGCCCCACCCCTCAGCCGCCACAAGTCTGACGTCGCAAGTCACCTGGAAAAAGCAAGAAAAGGGCCGGTTTTTACGTAAAATTTCTGAAGCTCATTCGAACATTTCCGGCAACCAAATTCTTCGACTTGGTACGTTTTCTCATCCTCTCAATGTGTTCTAGTTGATGGTTGGGTTGAATAGGATTAATTTCTGCGTTTTATGACTCAATTAAGCAATATAATTTTGGCCGATTTCGGCTCGTGATTCCAGCCACCTCAGGTTACTTTTTGAGGTTGGTCCAAGAACAAAAGTTGCTCCACTCAATGTCCTGATCATGTAGGTATAAGTCTTGACCAGCGGTTTGAAGATTTTTCGATCGCGAAATCGCGTTGGACACCCACGCGTTGCCGATGCGTGTGGCGGCGCATGGGCCACTCTGTGGCTAGTCTTTGAGTCCTAAATCAATCCCCATGTTGTCTCAAGCACGATGATATGCTCGGACTTGAATTTGGTTATCGTTTGGTGATTATCGAAAATCGCATATTAGGCGTTATCTGGGTTCGAATATGTTTGGAAATTTGGATCGACTCCAATTTTATATATGTTGATCTAGGTACCTATAGGATCGTGAATTGGAGCCCTGGATGTTCCGATTCAATGACTTAAAGTTTGTGTTAAACGGTGACCGTCCGATCGTGAAATCGCAAGCGATCAGACCTCTCAATCTAGACCAAACTTATAGGACATGTTTGATAAACTTTGTTAAATCCATAGGAACTTTCGAATTGGAAATCGGAGGTCGTGGGCCCGGTTGACTAAGTTTGGGTAGTTTGACCCCTCGGTTGACCGTGAGTCTTTCGAGGTAATTTCACCCTTCGAGGAGTACTAGAACGACCTTATTAACGAGTCTTGATCGTTATTTGAGTTATGTTGATTATGTGGGATTATGAGATTGTTTTATAATATCGTATGGAATTATTGGATATTAGTTTGATAATTGAAGAAGTGGAATGGATGAGCATGGGATACAGTATTTTATGGAAATTATGTGTAAACAAGTGTTGATTTCTATTTGAATTATTTTAGGTTCTTTATGGAATTTATGCATTTGTGAGTGGACATTGTTTCGAAATAACATTATTTTGATTGGTTAAATTATCTTGCATCAAAAAATGGATTTTCATGACTATGGAATGGAGATATATATATATATATATAAATTGATATTCACTTTGTGATTGAATAAATGGGAAAGAGATTGATATGAGTTAGGGTACTTTGTGATTTTTATGTGAATATGGGATTACACCATGCTACGTACCCTACCTTGGTTATGGTACCCACATGTGGCGTTGGATTATCCTGCGTGTGGGCATATATGATTATGTTATTAGCTTATCACACGTGGCGTTGGATTATCGGCGTGTGTGCTGTAGAGTGTTCATCCCCCGATTGGACCGCTCATCCCTAGACGTAGGGTAGAAAGTTGAAACCCTACGGACTAGTCAAACAATTCCCATGTTGGATTGTTTTCCCCGGTACTCGAATTGGTGTGACACTCTTTTATATATATTCTATATATATAATATGTATATCGTGTACCTCGTATACTTATGGTATTTGAGGTATATACCTATATAGTATGTGTTATCGTAGCATATGGTTTATACATAACTATTTATAATATATATGCATAATTGGAATATTTTAAAGCCATTCTTACTTATGTCGTTGACAAGGCTATTATTTGGGAAATTGAATTAAGGAAGAGAATATTATTTTCATAATATTTATATAAGGGTTATAAATCTCACCATTATATGTACCTTCCCTGATTGCTTTACCCACACGTGGTGTTGGAATTTCCGGCGTGTGGGCTCACTTGATTTTGTTGGGCCACACTTGGCATTGGATTTTTCTAGCGTGTGTGCTCACTTGGATACTAGTTACCGTACCACACGTGGTGTTGGAATTTTCCGGCGTATGGTAAAGGATCCGTACACTTTGGTTCCTGTTACTTTACTAGGCGTTGTGTTGGACTCTCGACGTGTAGTAAAGTAACAGGGAGAGATAAAAAAGGGATTTTGTTTTTACTATATTGGGAAAAGATTAATGTTTAAAAGAATTAACTTGTTCGTATTCCTGAAAATAATTGTATATTATCTGGTTCGTAATTATGGATTGTAGAACTACGTGTGGCTTGATTCCTCTAGGTAAGGGTACATAGGTAACCTGGGGTCTTACCCAGGTGCAGCCGCAAGATACTTTACTTTGGTCACTAGGATCACATCCTATTTATTAGTTTTATTAAGTTTGGTTTGAATTATGTCGAGGAGCCTGAAGCCCAATCAAGGTGAGATTAAATTATTGGTTATATTTCAGGATTACCGATTAGTTGTGGTTAAAAGGTGTTTGTGGTCTTGATGAGTCTGAAACCTGTTTGGATGAATGTTTGATCCTGGTCTAAGTCTTTAGAATTTCTCTGTTTATCGCCCGTACTAGGGTATGATTGTGAGGCCGGAGGCCATCTATGTAAACTGCATGAAATTATCTTGTGCATGTTGCAGGTTGGTGATATTAAATGTGTTTTTAACATGTTAAGAAATTTGGGAAAAGTCTATTTTTTAGGGGAGACTTTGCCGAAATTTCGACAAAAAGTTTCATTTCGTTAGTAAGTGGGCTCGGCATCGGTATGATGTCGGAAACTCCATAGGATTCCTCCAGGATTCCGAGGAGTTCGGGGAGGGTCTTGTCATTTTGCGTGACCAAAATGTAACTCCTAGTATAGTTGAGGGACCATTGCTACAATTAAGCCTATCTATAAAGCAAAAGGCAATGAATGGTGAAACATTCAAAATATCAAAAATGCCCTTTGTTAATGCAAACATTAGAATTGAAATTATGAATTACATGAAGATAATATGGTAAATTCACACTTTTTCATGTGCAAAAAATTAAAATTAAAAACAAAATCAGATAATGGGTCCTATTTTTATAGTACACAACTACCCGTTATCTTTTTTAATTCTAAAACAAAATAAAACATTTTAAAAAATCAATTGGCAAACACGTGATATATATATATATATATATATATACACATATACACACGCATATATATATAGAAAATTTTGAATTTTAGGAAGGTTTTGATATAATTCCATTTATACTGTAAATTCCTTAAAATTTATGGACATACTAATTGCTTACTTGGCGAGAGTTGCAATTGAAAAAGGAGAGCATGTGGACTACATCCATTATATCTTGATGCAAATGGACCTATATCTATAAAGCCCTTAATTTTATACAAATGAGGTTAAAAGAGGGATGGTCTTAAGTGTATGATTAAACCCTCTCAACTACTATAACTACAAGTCCCCACAAGCAATACATTTAAAAAATAAAAATAAAATAACGTACAAAGAAAATAATATCATAAAAAAAGATAAATTCTCTTTTTGTTTGTATTCAGAAAAGTTGAAAAGAATGAAATAGATTGTTTTTACAAATTTCTATACCCTTGAGGCTCTAAAGTTGACAACTAGAGGCTTACAAGTTCGACTCTCCAATTATGGGCTCTCTGTGTGGTTTTATGCACATGATTGAAAATGTGTATTTGTATATTTGGTGAACTATACATTAATGAAGGATAGAATTGTGTACCAGATTTCTGGCACCAATAATCCTCCACCAGAGACTGTTCTTCCTTTTTTTTTCTGTGTTTTTTAATTTCTGCCAGTGTATGTCCAATTTTGTATCTCTATAGTCTATCCTGTACTAAAACCTTTGTTGGAACTCGCTTGCGCTTTTTGTTCCATACTTAGATTTGAGTATGTGTTGCTATATTCTAAACTATGCTAGGATTTGGGTTCTTTTTAAGTCCTGTAGCTATGCTTAACTCCAGCTTAATTACTGCTGCAGAATGGGGGTTCACAGAACCATCTGCCAAATGATGGTTCTGCTCATGATTGGCTTGTGTTGTCCACAACAGAACCAAGAGCACCATTAGTGTTGCAAGAAAGACCATTGCTGCCCAAACCATCTTAACGTATCGCTTCAAAGGTTTGCAGTGTTTGACAAGGATTTCAGAGAAAGCATCCTTCACAGTCTGACATTCTACTAGACTTTCCATTCCCGGGTATGAATTTAGTAGATTTTGTATGGAACTTGTGTAAAGCTCCACCAGTTTGTAATCACTGTCCGATATGAACACTCCATTTTCGCAGGTTCCATTGCTGGCATCTGAACAACTAAGTGCCCTCAAGACCTTCAACATTAACCACAGGCAAGGATTAAACAGGCATACTGAAATAGTGAATTATTCACAAAAGTAGTAATAAGTTTGAAGTGTGGAAAACATATGAGCTTGATTAAAATTATTGAACTTCTTTTTAGCATACCTCTGGGATGTCTCCGATTCGTACTGAATTAGCCGGACAGTTTTCTGGCTGGTAATTGTACTCTGGTGGTTCTGAGAAGGGATTGCAGACATATTCTATACTTTGAGATGATGTTCCATGTGTTGATGATATGTTTGCATTCACCTGAAGATTTACCAATAGTAAAAATTTAAGAATTACCAGTATTTTGTATTATGTAACTATATCTAATAATTTGTCACAAGTGTCCTTTTGCAGTTGAACAATTGCTTCTTCAATGCAAAGTTGATCAGTCAGAGCATTGGCCCCTATTATCTGTTTGCCTTTGGTTCTCTGTTACTTTTCATTCTTTAATGACTTAATTCATTTCCTTCATTAATTTGGATCCCATTATATTTGAGTAAATCATATGTTTGGTTTCAACATTTCATGACTGACAAACTTCATGTCTTAAAATATTTTATGATTAATAACATAAAATAAGGTCATGAATCTTATGTACCAAATTTTAAGGTTATTGGAAGGGATGAAATGTTTCTCCACAACTTCGAAAAAAGTCATTTCTTTGTTCCTTCGATACCAAAATACACGAATCAATCTTACCTCATTAACAAGGCTGTAGATGTTTGCACCAACATCATTTAGGACTGATTTTGCTGAAAGCAATTCATCACAGGGGAGGATTGAGCTCAAGCTGTTGTTGTTGGGATTCTGTTGGAAATTTTCAAGAGCTGTGCATGTGTCACTTGAAAACCTGAAATAGAATGAGATGTTTCTTTCCAATTAGTACTCTCCAACCTCTCTCCGGCACTGCTTCTTGTTGCTTCATTTATGAAGCCATACTAAATGCTCTTTGAGAATATATATATATATAATACTTCAGGAAAGGAAAAGAAATGAACATACTCTGCTAAGAAGAAATACAGCCCAAAGAATATCCAGCACAAAACAGTTAAGAACCAGCACAGTATAATGAGCCTGCAAGAAAGCAAAAGCATTATACCATTAGGAAAAATTGCATTTGAATGTTCTCCAGTAATGAATATAAGTATTTTCCACGTTCAAATCAATTTTTAAATTCTACACTTACATGTAAACTAGCCTTTGTAACTTCAAAAATCCAGACACTGCAGCAGGGAGAATACAACTTCAGTGATATTTACAGATGAAATGATATTCATGAATTCATGCAATTTACAGATGAAATGTTTCAACGTTACTTAAGCTCCATAATGTTCTATAGCAAGACAATACGCCAAATCATATTCGGAATTTCACATTCGGAGTCTGGCAAGAGAACATTTCTGAATCACACACACTTGCAAACAAATGAACTCACACACCCACCCACCCACCTGACAGAGCAATCACTGCAACCAAGTTCAAGGAAATAGCCACTGTGGTTACTATATACCTGCAGACACAAATATATCATTATCATTATTAACATGCACTGATTCAGACTGGGTTGAAAATTAGGATTTGTGAAGGCCTTGGAATTAAAAGATTACTTACACTATCTTGAGACCCTTGTCAATTAGACGCCTGTTCTTCTTAGCCTGCCTTTCTATATCTGCAGCTCCAGTATCAAGTTTCTGGGATGTAGAGGTGAGGAAGTTTGAAACATCAGTATTTCCAGTTGAATCTAAGTTGTTTCTCATTTCTTTCATTGCTCCTGTTGTGTTGTATATGGTGCCTGATGCTTCATCTGCAGTGGTTATGATAATGTTCACCACAGATTTTTCTTGCGAATGAAATCTCGCGTTGCCCCCTAAAACTAATCCGAATGCCACTCTGCATGGATGTTGCTTGTTAGTCTCATAGAATTACAAACATTGAGAAACTTGATGTTTCCATTTCAAATAAACATAATTTGGATATGAAATTTAAGCAAAAGATGATTAAATTTCGGTCTTAAATTGTGCAGAGTTTGAATGACTTACATTGCAAAGAGTGTGAAGAATATGGCAAGGAAAATGTGCCACTGCCAGAGGTAACACTGCTTATGACAAAGTTGTCTTTTCTTCAGTTTTCCACTCTTCCTATTTTTACAACAAAGTCTGGTTGCTAAAAGGAAGCATCCATATAAAATTCCACACAAAAGCCACAGCACCCCAAGTGCATATCCATGAACTCCAGTAAATACAGTTGACTGCACAAAACGACACCATCAAAGTCAATTTACTAATTACTTCTGGAGCGAGAGAGAGAGAGAGAGAGAGAGAGATTTACACTCCAGTAGTGCTTGTTGGTAAGGTTAAATCCTCCTCTGTATTTGTTGAAATTATCTAAAGGATCTACTCTCACAGTTTTATCTGACTGTCTCATGGGCTCTGATGCATTGTTTGCCTGAATCAATTCGCTCTCTGGAAAGAAGAAAATTAAGGAAGTTATTAAGATTCCATTGAGTTGTAATTTCTTGCATGGTTTTGTCATTGAGTTTCTGTTTCAATTTTTTATTCTTCTTCATATTTGGAAACTTGAAACTTTGAATTTGAAGGGCATATAGAAATTCTGAAATTTTGGAATCATAATAGAACTGTCTTTTGGAATTTCAAAAATTTTGATAATTTTTCCGGTGACCTCTAATCTGGTCTAATCCTATGAAAATCAGACTCAGTTGAAACTTTGAATGACAATTAGGACGACTTTTCCCTCACTTCTATTGTCTTCCCTTCATTGACTTTTTTAATAAAAGAAGAAAAAAAAAACTATTCTACCCACCAGAGAAATTTAAAATTGATAAATTTTGCTTGCAAAAGTGGTAGGGTGAGGGGGAAGAGAGGGCATGGGCAACAATAATAAAAGGGTTAAAGCGCCAAGGCGAGGAGAGAGGAGACAAAAACAAATATATTAACACTCCTCAAATGATGAATATTCTTAATCACTTGAGTTATAAGTCTTTTACGAAAATATTGTGATCAAATCAAAATTTTCTTTTTCTCTACCATCATGTTTTTCATTTTTGGCTGGCTAGTCTTGCTTGACTTGCAATAGCTAAGATGGCTATGGCAGGATTGCCATTAAAAGCTAAAAAACCAAAAGAAAAAGAAGAAGAAGACATGCATTAGTTTCTCAGCCTCAAATCTTGCTAGCTTTATTGTAATTTCTAATCCCAACTCCAATTTATTTTTAATTCATTCCAAATGTCAATTAATTATTTTAAACCTGAAACTTTCACCTTAACTAACTACATAAAATAGATATTTTGAAAGATATTAAAATAAAAAAAAGGAAAGAAAAGAAAAGAAAGGAACATATGATATCAATGCATGCTCACCTGCTTGGACTGGTGAGGGTGCTAAGTTAGTGGATGGAATGGATTGTCCTTGTATTTCTGGTGTCCTCAAGGCTAAAATCACCATCATGGAAACTACGGTGTACATGAGAACTATTGAGCTGCCCATCTCTGACCTGGCCAAATAAGTAATAAATCCATAATAAGATCACAATTTTGCTGCAAGCTGAGCAAATTGACCAACATGTATATATATATATATTTCTTAAGATATATTGGCAATTGCAAAAGATATATTGGTCTTACAAGCAAAATTGAAAAAGCTGCACCAATCACACAGAGTTAAGGAATGACCAAAACCCAGAATCAACCTAACCAGGAGAGAGAGAGAGAGAGAGAGAGAGAGAGCAATATTACATGGTTTAGTTTTGGGGTAGTTGAGGTTAATTTATGCTAGCCAAAAAGGAAACCAAATTCCCAAAAGAAGCAGGCATTTGGGGTTTATATCAAAATCAAGAGTTCGAAATTAAGTTTTGCATGATTGTTATATATATTTGGTAAGGTTTCCCCTTTTTCTTATTAATTAGAATAATTATATTTCCTCCAAATTAAATTACATCAGATTTTGTTTCTAATAACAAAATCACAAGCCATTAATTCTGAAGTGGTTTTGTTTAACCACTACACCATGCGCGTGATGATATAAAAAGCTTACCTTACGTACGTGTAACTCTAATTAAGGGCTTAATATATAACATTGATATTTCATGCGTGTTGGAAAGAAATTTGAGCATAAATTTACATCTTGATTAACAATTTACTTTGAGATCAAGAAATATGATCGTGAAGTTCAATCAACGATACGAAATTACGAAAAATTTTACCAATAATTTTCCCGGAAAAGAGGTTTGTAAACTAGTGTTAGAAACCATTAACGTAGGATAGGACTAAAGGAAATGAATGAGTTTTTTCCGTGAAGTTACCTGAAATTCAGAGATGAAAAGTAAAGGTTTCCCAAAACTTTGAATGAATATGGAAGCTTCTTCTTCAATGGCTTCTTCTTTCCAAATTCATCATTACAGCTTCAACAAATTAACAGAACGTTGATATTTCTCTGATCAGCCGAGTGAAGGATCAAACTTAAAACCATGAGAGTGATCATACAATTTATATGTGTGTAAATATACATCTAGAAACTGGGACTCGTCAAATGCTTGTCTTTCTTGGTTGGTGTCCTCCAAGTCTAAAAAGGCCAAAACCCAAGTCAAGAACCTCAACTGAAACACCTCTAGAATTTCTTATTTGGTACCGGTACCCTCAACATGAAATATCTTTTCTAGATTTTCAAACTGATTAAAGAAAAGGTTACCCCTACTTTACTTGGTAATTAAAAATAAATAAATAAAAGACAAGAATATATGAAGCTGAACGAAACCGTGTCAAACACTTCTATATACTTGTCTGGAGAGAGAGAGAGAGAGAGAGAGAGAGAGAGAGAGAGAGAGAGAGAGAGAGAGAGAGTGAGAAGGAGATTTGGTTTTTCCAACTTAACCCATTTCTCACATACAACTACTTCATCATATAGCTTTAAAAAAGTATGAACTTGATGGGTTTGGAAATAATGATATGTTTACCTATCATGAATGGCGAAGTCATGAATTAGGAAACTTAGATAGGGTAATTAAGAAATAGGAATCAGATCAACTACTCCACATATTTGATCTGATTCCTGATTTTGAGGGTATTTGATTCCGAATTTTATCATGACATTCACATGATTTTTTATTCCTTATGTATTAGTAAGGACAGGAGAAGTGAGAAATTATAATCATTTCAATACTCATATGTTAGCAAATATATATATATATAAAAAGCATGAATTAAAACCATTCCAATATCCATTATTAGGAACATAACAACATAAGTTCCTACCAAAACCTCTCTCTCAAAAAGTCAAAAAACAACAAATGTGATTCTGGTCAAGTGAAAGACTTTCTGGTCATGGCCTCATGGCCATATTCGTCATAATTCTTTTGTTTCTATCTCCATTCTTGCGTATAATCAAATCTAACTTCTAAAACGGTCAAAGCTCATGACCGCTACTTCATTAATTCATTTAAAAGGAAACCCAAAAACAAGATAAATGTGAGGGAAAAGAAAAATTAAAAGATGGCTCTCTCTCTCTCTCTTCTTTCTTCCTTTTATTTATATCTAACAAATGGAAAGTCAAAAAAACACAATAAATAAAGAAAAAGAAGCTGCCTGCCTACAACTGTGGATGTTCTTTCATTGTGGTAAATGGATGAACATTGATGTTGACATATCGTTGCCGGGCAAATACCTCATGCACTACGCAGCAAAGATGTGACATGTGCATGCACTTTGGAAGTTGATCCTTCCTTGATAGGGTTAGTACTGTCGTAGATAAAATAGTAAATGGCCTATGGGCCTACTCCTAATTGGTGTTACCTTCATAAATAATGGGCTATGTGGCAAAACTTTAAGGTTTGTGTTTTTGGGTGGTCAAATGTTTTTTTTATTTTGACTAAATTGTATCAATAGTCCTGGTTATCTTTTATATTGCTAAATTGTTCCAAGTGGTACTTTAATTATGCCTCCACTTTTAGAAATCGTCCTTTCCACAATCTCAATCAACTTTTCCGTTAAAAATGAGGACATATTGTGTTGGATTGAACAAAGATGCCACCATTGACAATTTTTTTTTCTCTTTCCTTTAGGGTTTTTTATTTATTTATTATAAAATTTTGTTGTTTGGTTTTGTTGGAGGATTTGGGGTCTGGTGTGTGTGGGGGAGATAAATCAGGTGGGGGGGTGGGGGTGGAAACAAATTTGGGTGTTGATGTGTGTTATCGTGTGGGAGGGGGAGAACAAATCTGGGCATGGGGAGGAGAGATCCGATATCCATATTTGAACACTAATATTGTCCCTAGTCCCATTGATTTTGTTGGTCAATTAAATCTCGTGAGGAAAATGGGTCCAATTAATCCTCCAACTCCATGTATGAAAATGACAACCAATTTTAAACAAAGGGAATGACGCTTGGATTACTTATGAATTGGGTGTTGGGTGGGGGGAGGAATCGGTGAGAACAAGAAATGGGAGGGGAAGAAATTTCCCTAGGAAGAAATAGAGGTGTTGGAGGGGGGCATCGTGGGGAAGAAGAAAGGGGAGGGGAAGAAATTTCCCTGGATGGGGAAAGAAGAAAAAAAGGGGAGGGGGAAGAATGGGGAAAGAAGAAATTTGGGGGGTTAGAGAGGGAAGAGAAATGAGAGAGAGGAGATATTTTTTAAATTTTTTGTGTGAAAAGACATTTTTGCCCATGCCAAGTAGGATTAGTCCATGTCATGTCATCATTTTTAACGGAAAAGTTGACAGAGATGACGGAAATTATGATTTTGAAAGTGGAGGCATAATTAAAGTACCACCGTAACAATTTACCAATATGAGTGACGAAAAGTAAAATTTGGTCTTAGTCAAAAGACCATTTCTACAATTTTGCCCTTTTTTATTTATAGAAAAAAGATAGATTTCATTTCTATAGAAAGTGAAAATATTGGGCATGTTTTGGGTGACGTCGCTAAAACCTTCTCAGAAAAAAACCACAAAGAAAAATCCCGAAATAAAAAAGAATACCACACATGCCAGAGTATAAATCTCATTACCAGTCTTCCACATATACCTCAATAAGGTGGTCTCCAGCCTACCCAATAGCGTTTTACAATCCTCAATTAAACAATCTAGATGGGACATATCAGCTTGACCTTGTGAAGCATTACTTGAGAATCCCCTTCAATATGACACGCCAAATCTGACCACTTGGCAGCAAAGAATAAGCCTTCTCTTAGTGCATATTGGAGACACCATGGCACTATCAACTTGCAGGCAAGAAAAGAGCTTTCATAGTTTCGAGCCAACCCCACCAAGACTTTATGCGACGTGAATAACTCCTTCCACATTGCTTTTTATAGCCCCGAAAGGCGGCCGCTGCCATTTAGCTTTGACCTGTGGAATATAGCACTTGGGAGGGTGGTCGCATTACAATAAAGTTAAAGTGCACGCATGAACATGTATGTATGTAGGTGTAAATTGGGTTATAAACTCGGCTCGTACAAACAAGACTGATTTTTGGTCTATTCGGCTCGAAACCTCGTGAGCTGCTCGTCTATCACCAGATAGATGGATTTAGGCTCGAGCTCTAGTCGTTCATTCATGACGTTTGAGGGTTGATGAAGATTACTTGCAAAAAGTTTGCATGGAATGAAAGACCTAGATAAGCTCAAAGCAAAAAGGTCAAAGCATTACATCAAATTTTTTTTTCTTTTTTGTACGTAGTTTATGTTCGCTCGGTATTTTCATAGTGTATTTTCTGTTAATTCGTAATTTTTATTCTTCGGGTTTTTTTGCTAAAATTAAGAAGGAAATTGAGGAAACTCACACACATGAGTACCATGGGTGGTGCTATGCACAGGGCAAGTTGGGTGCCTGCCCAGTTCAAGTTTTTTTTAAAATAAAAATACCTACATGTGTTATAAACCCATCTCAAAATTTAAAAATAATAATAATTAAAAGAAAACTCTACACATATGTTGCTCATCCAGGTGGTCCCATATCTTCTCTCTCATTCTCTTTTGGCTATTAGATTTCTTGTTTCTCTCTCTCTCTACTACCCTACAGCAGCAAGGTTCTCCCTTTTTCTTTTTTTTTTTGGGTCAAATTCTCCCTCTATTGGCTACACCTTCTACTATCTTGGGTGGGCAACTTGACAACAACATCTTCTCCTCTCCTTTTGTCAACAACAAGTATTATTCTCATTCTCTCCCTTGCTGGATTCAGAAGTCTCTGCATTTTAGATAGCGTGCATTTACACACATTTCACTAAATGTTGATTCGGTTAGTGTTGACTCTATATCTTTCTACAATAACAACAGAACGAGCTTTCTCATGTATGAGAATTATTAAGAATCGACTTCGAAGCATCATAACTGATGAATTTCTTGTTGATTATATCATCCTTCACATTGAAAGAGAGTTTGCTAATAATATCGATAACGCATCGATAATTGAGGAATTTAAGAGTCCTAAGCCTCACATGGTTAAATTTTAGATTTAAATAATGTTGTTTTGTATTGCATTGCATTTATTTTTTGTTTTAGTTTTAGCTTTCGTATTTGTTGAACTTTTATTTATGAATAGAGATGCATTTGAGAATAAGGCTCATTATGTCCCCCTGACTAGGTGTATCTGTTTATGTTTATTATTGAAATTCACTTTTACTGCTAAAATTTTAGTATGTAAGTTTTGCTCAATCGGCTTTTGAATCCTAGAACAGCCATACCATAGGGGCTTCAATCCAGAACCACTGGGAGCACACCAAAGACCTAAGCCAATTCAACTGACACCTCATTGGTCATTTTATTCTTTCTTTATAATTCAATATTTAAACTCCGTCAAGCTTGAATATTACCATAAAAATGGACCAGCTTATTTATACAAGTTTGTGATGGGGCATTTTTCAATGTTATGTCTAAAGCAGGAAATCATTTCCATGGAATTAACCAACATGTAATTAGGGTCTTTGAATATTCCTCCCATTCAACTTCTGATGTTGTTGCTATCGGTGCAATTGAGGATACATGAAACACAAGATGTATTTTGTGGGAGTTCAAAACGATGAATTTGTATATATACCAGAGTGTTGGCAACACGGTTGGAGACGCATGAACACATCGTCGCCAATCTAAAATTCTATCATTAAAATATACCTTCGTCCTATTTTGGGTCATTTGAAAGTTTGGTATGAGTGCAAGCAATTTATCATACAGAACTTGAAGATTTCTCTGCCATGCCTTGTTGCTGGTATGATTTCCAATTGACGTTCATCCCAACAGTGATTTTGTCAAGTTCTGCTCTTTCAACACGGCAATTCGTCGGTCGGAACCGAGCCCAACCGCTTCTAGTTATTCAATTTATTATGTTCTTGGTATTCACCGATTTCACTCAAAAGCTATCACTACTAGCTGTTTACTAGTGATGTGTGCTATCTACAATAGTAAGTTAGTAACCCACTTATACAAATGTCTTCTGGTTATATGCTACCAGAAATAAAATAAGTCAACATTTTGATTATTTCTGTCATTTCTGCACCCTAAATCGCTCTTAGTGTACTAAAGCTTACTAAAGCTTTGTAAGGACCATTAGCAACACTGGATGACAGTAAAATTGGATCGCTACAGAATAGATTTGATATAGCAATGCAGCAACAACCATATGTTTTACTTGATCATTAGCTGCCTGTGCTGGAAGATAAAAGCACGACACTTGTGACGAGGGATACGAAGAAAAATACATGAAATCAAGTAATTATGATTACTCTTTCATTCCCCAATACATATAAAAAATAACACATAATTTTATTTCCTACTTTCAACAGGACAGCTAAGTCATGCCTTAGCCTAGCTATGCAAAGGAAAAAATTAAACCAAGCATGAAATACTAAAACATAAGGGTAAAAGAAAAACTGACATCTGCATAAACAATTAGATCCCCTGCAGTTTTTGAGATGAGAAAGGTGGGTCAACTCCAATTTTGTTGTCTGGAGGTCAGGATTTGGTTTGAGAAATTCCAGCCGCATTGGGAGGCTGGATGTTGGTTTGAGTACCGATCAGAAGAAGCCCATTTGAAAGCGAAGACCAAAAGACGGAAGGCAGATCATGATTGCATCTGATGGGGTGGGATGCCCACATGGGTTGCTAGCTCCTCATTCACTTTCACTGGAAGCGGTGGCATCTGCTTCATTACGTCTGGCATGTCATTCAAGCTGGAGAGAAATTTGGAAATTAAATGGATGAATTTATATGTAAATGTAATAAGTAAGCACACATCAATGTTCATATTTTTAACAGAAAATGAGATCAGTGGAGGCATTTTCTACTCTGTTGCACAACACAGATAAGTCAGCAATTGTCGCTGGGAAAGTCTTGGAAACAATGCAATGACACAAGTTTAGAAACTGGACATTCAAGAATTCACGTTGTACACTCGAACCAATTGTAAACTGCATTAGTAATGTTGATCAGATGGAGCAATCATTTTAATCTATAGAGAATTTGTGAAGGTGAATGCAAATGGTTCAAAATGATCAAAAAACCAACTAGCTGATCATGGTGATTTCGAGAACTTGTGCATTTGTAGACCAAGGTTCAATAATCAAGGTGATTTTGA
This sequence comes from Prunus fruticosa, assembly GCA_018703695.1. Classification (NCBI taxonomy): domain Eukaryota; kingdom Viridiplantae; phylum Streptophyta; class Magnoliopsida; order Rosales; family Rosaceae; genus Prunus; species Prunus fruticosa. The sequence continues at coordinate 29,250,674 of CM031917.1, forward strand.
TAATGGCAAAGGTCAATAAGATGTCAATCCATGGAGACAAGTGCCCATCATTGACAAGATAAATAAAGTCATGAATGCCAAACATGACAATCCTCATATTTCTTCTTCTCTTTTGTTAATGAGCTCTGAATTCATTAATTTAGGAAACAGGTGGCTTACTAAGCTGCTAGAAAGAACCACAGTGGCAGCAAACATAAGCATGTCATATTGTCAATTTCTGTTCTTACAACAGAAAATACATAAATATAAAATATGTGATTTGCGTGCACATGGAAAGAATACAAGGGAAGCAAAAAGAATAATAAAAAACCATGCTATTGCAAAGGAAAAGGAAATGCGTCAAGTGATCCCAATTTCAACTTATTATGACAGAAAACATATATAAACAAAGTTCATAGCATACTCATTCATAATTTTGAGGATATTATCTGGAGTTTGGCAGAAGAGGTTGATGTTCTCCTGTATCTGAAAAAACAGATGGACAAAATAACTCATTTCAATTACAAAAGCGTCAAGAATGTATCTGAGAGGGCATTATTGCCAAGACATTATATCATTCTTTAGCTCAAGTCATTTCTTAAAATTTATATAATAAAGTTGTTCATAAATACCATTAACATAAAGAAACACCGACTGATTTTAAAGCAAACAATGGCTACCCTTAGTGGAAACTTTTTGTTATGGTGGAGTGTCATTAATTGAAGCTGAATGTAAAGTATATTAGTAAATATCCATTAAAAAGTAAGTGCATTATCTGCATTAAAAATTGCGAAAACGGTCGGATAGCATTTTAAAGAGAAAATTCATCAACCAGATGACCGAGCCATCCATTAGAAACAATTGCAACATCTGAAATAAAAAGTTGTATCTTATGTTATTAGATTCAAATACAATGTTAAGGAGAAAACTGAGGCAAATGTCTCGACTTCAAGCATCTCTTTAGCCATGAGTGTCATCAGAAATTAGGAAGAGCGCATTTCTGCTACTTTTCAAGACTGTAATGATGTTGTCTCTTAATGATCTGCTGCTGTGAGGGATATATTTTGTCACGTGTTGTAGTTGGCTGATGGTTTGGGTTTTCAATTTTTGCATTAGAGGACATACTGTCCTCTATATAGTACAATCTCCTTTTATTAATAAAGTCTTGTTTCTAAAAGAAAAATAAATAAATTTGAGGCAAATGCCTTGAGTATGTCTAATGCAATAAACAAATATAATTACTGGGTTGTGCGGCTTATTATTTAGAGATTACCAAGAAATGGATGCCAATATTCATCACTGACACTTAAAAAGCATGCACAATTGCAAAGCTTTTAGCTTTGAGATTTTCCGGATACCATCTGGCTTTCAGATAAATTAATAGCTAGAATGACAGGAAACAAATGCATAATGACAGCTCTCTACCTGGAAAGCTGCAAGGTTCGCAGAAATTTGATTCAGGGCTTGTGCATTTTGCTCCAGAAGCTCTCCTGTAATACCACCAATGGCTGCAAACAGAACAAGCAATTTTTAAACAAACCATTACAACAGTACCTTCAAAGAGGAAGCTCTAGATATCAGAAACCCAAAACTTTTTAATTGCAAGGCAAACAACCTCCATCCAAGTCCATAACATCAGCAGCAGTCAATGGTAAGAAGTGGAAATTATATACTGTTCATTCACTTTCAAAGCTTATAAAGTAAACCATAGAGGCTAATAGTATATGATTGATTGAAAGATTAAAACAAATACACTTTAGAAATTTGAAACGACATAATTCATCCCTAAGTCATTGATAATATGATATAGAGAAACTGAGAGACCACGAATATAAGACTTCACAAAAATAGACCTAAAATACACATGTTAAGTTCAATGGCTCTTGCTATTATCAAAATAATAAATGAATCTTTTCTCCTTTCCAGTCTGCCACAATCATAAATAAAATAAGTGAATAACCAAAGACCTACAGAAGTCATTTTGAACTCTTTTATACCTATACGCCCTACAAGAAAACAATACAGGTTGAGTAGCTAAACAAGAAATCCAGAGGGGACCTCAACTTCCAGTATCCAGATGTATGCATTCAACTTCCACTGGAATAAAATTAACCAAGTCAGTGAATACTCCCAAACAAATAAAAGATACAGTGAATACTTCCAGTCTGGTTCTTCGTGTTCAATATCTAAATGAAGTCAAGGCCAGGGAAGGATGTTTTTGTTTGGTAGGAAACAGCATTATAAGGCATTCAATCTGAATGGAAATGATTGAATTGGAACACACACAAACTTCATAAAGTTGACCCCATAAAGGCATGCGTTGGCATCTGGAATTAAGAGTCAGGCTTGTTTTGGTTTAACAGAAACCAGCTCCAGAATTCTTTTCAAACACTCATTATTGCATTTCTCCACCATTATTTTTCAAGAAAGCTCTAAGTTCAAGGATTTCGTGGCTATCCTATGTCACATATGCTCTGAGACTATGTAATTCAAGATTCATGAAAATTTACATATGTCAATTAAGCTTCTTAACAGATAATTGACTACTTATGGCTAACCTGACATGATTGACAACATTTTAGCCTTAATTAGCCAGAGATCCATTGAGAAACCGTAATTTACATACAAAAGCTACTCCAACTCATAAACACAGATTCTTATGAAATATAAGCAAAGGGCACATCAGCACAGTGACCACAATCAGAGGCACATATTTGGGCCCACATGATAAAGATTTTACTATAATCAAAATACCTTAAGCGATAATTCTTTCTCATAAGGTTAGGGATTCAGAAAATAATGCCAAAAACAATATGTATATGTGGGATGGGTGTGTAGATCAAGTAAATAATGTATTAATAAATGAATTTACCTTAGGCGCAAGACATATAAACACGCCTAAGTTCAATCAAAATATATTTAAAACCTGTGCATAATAGGTTTAGAAAGTATACAACCACACCTTTGTATGAGATGCCATCATCATTGTCCATAGTAACCATTGGGGGAGCATAGGGAGCAACATTGGGCCGGCCAGCAAAGTGAGATGGCTTTGCTGAAGTGTCAATTACTCTCTCCTGAGAAACAAATACAAAGACATTCCATGAACATTTTGTAACACAGGAAGCAGGTAAACAAACATATATTAGAGGAAAAGGTGTAACATGAAATATATGATGTTTAACAAATAGTGAATCAGGGGAAATCCATGACCAAGACAAGAATAAGAAAAACTTCTCATTTTTGCTTATTGGAGAGGGAACACAAAGGAATACAATACTTCGGCTGGAGAAAATACTACATTTCTAAGTTTACAGTGTTTGTTTACTAGTTACAACAACAATCAGGCCTTCTAAGGCAATGAAAAACAAAATAGCGTAATTGCTGCAACTGGAAACTATGAACTAGAATCCTAGGAGCATATTTCATCGTCAGCTTTAAAATGAGATCAAAATATGATTTCTAACACTTATTTTTGGTCACATAAGCTTCTAAAATTTTTCTACAAGATATTGCTAGGACGTTGCAAAATTTGTTGCATCTGATTTCTTTTTCATTCTTCCATTGGCTATCTATGCACGTAAAGGAAATTAAGAAGTTTGGATATTTGGTACATTTTCTGAAGTATATCGGCCATCAGACAATAGAATATAAAATTACATAATTTTCGTTTTTGTCAGAGTTGTTATAATACTATTATTATTATTTTCATTCTAGACTAGGATTATTATTATAAATATCTATTTCATGGATTGGATGTTTGGAAATGCTTTGTGCAAGCCTAGACACTCTTTATAGTGTTTGGTTGAAACAGAAAAAAAGCCCTTTTCTGGGGTTAAAGAACTATGAGTTCTCAAAAAAAGTACCTAACAGGTGATCTTTCACGAAGGACTACCAGTTCTATGTAGTATTAACAAAAGCGCGCTACTGAATAAAATGCTTAATATAGAAGCCCTCGCGAACAAAAACATTGCTAAAGTTAAGTGGCTGATTAGAGAACCCTAAACCTATTCTCTAATCTCCCTTTCTCTTCTCCTCCTGAAATCAAAAATTTATGACGACTTAGCAAGTGAATTGCATAACTTCAAAAAAAAAAAAAAAAAAAAAGGACTTAGGGAACTAATGTAAGTAAATGACAAAAACAGCTTCACTTCTGTTCTGTCACAGGGGCATGACAAATTAGACTATGTCATACAACTTTATAGAATCAGAAAATTGTAAAAGACAGTGAAATAATAATAAATAAAATAAAATAACCCAACCCCTTTATTTAATGCCCATGAGCCTTAGCCCAAGTGGCATACAACGGACTGAGGGTAGAGAACATACCTTTTTATCTTTGCTTTTCCTTGTTAAGTTATGTTCTTCCTTCCTTCTCTTGCTGTTTTCCTTTTTCTGGAAAGGAAGTGAACCAAGAAAACAATCAAAATACAGTTTTGAAATGGTAAAGAATATTTCAAACAGGTACTAGCTTAAGTAAGATGCTAATGTGTTTGCAATATTTGTAGCTTGTTTACACCTACAAGCTACAAAAATTTATGCTTCCCACAACTGGTATAACAGGGAAAATTCTCTGTTAAATGATAAGAGCATCAGGCTGTCAACAACTAGCATACAGCTTGAGAGCAACAACTATATAGGGAAGATTCTCTGTTACCTGCTGAACATTGCAGCAGTCTTTTGGTTTTCCAATAATTTACTATGTCACGTGGTTAGCAACATATATAATACATATTCTCCACGGTTCCAGTCACTAGATTAAAAAATGTGATGTCAAAGTTAAAAAGATATAATTATGGACCTTGCAAATGATAATTATGAAAATATGATTTAATAATTGCAAAAGTAATTCTTTTTCTAGGACTGGGGAGAAAACAAAGCATATCATGACGCATTGACAAAAACAGGCTCAGGTCACAATTTGGTAGCTCATGTCACTTTCCTTGCTCAAAACAATGAACTGCGACCAGAATTACCAAGGGCCATCCACAAAAACACAAGGTTATCGAGTTAAAAAGATATTTCCAAGACAAACTTAAATGACCGGTTTGAGCCTTGCATTTTTCTTGGAAGGGAAGTACAAGATCCCCAAGGAAACATACATCATCATGGCTCATTTCATGGATCCTAATCAAGAATAAGTAATTAAGCTTACAGTCATCCATCTGCAACGCAACGCCACATCTCGGACAGTCTTATTCTGCAGCTGCATAGCTATCTTTGCATACCGGATTATGTTTGATTCTGTTGAATATCTGCAAGGTAAATATTATGACAATATAATTAGATAAACTCATGAATAACGGGAATAAGGAAGAAAGAAAGGAAGAAAGGTACATGAGAAGTTTATTCCAAAGCACAAAATAAAGTTTCTGAAAAGTGAACACAACAATCATATAGACCTACTTACATATCTTTCTTTTTTTTCCTGGTCTGGACCAACTTACATGGCTATCAATATGGGTTTTCACCATATATATTCATCAGTTCTAATGATAAGGGTAAGGAAATAAATTACAACACTCATTCAATTAATGGTGGTATATAGACAAACATCGAAATTTTCAATACATATTTGGAAAGCATTAACAAAAAGAAAACATCCATGTGAAGCGCCTTTCTTTTTTCCTTCTGTTTATCCAAAGATCCAATTTTTTTGAATCATTGAGAGATTTTAAGAACTATAAAACCCAAATTGGTTACATCAATTGGCAGGGAAGTTTAATGCTAACCTTAAACACTGCAAAATATTGGGCCCCTCCTAAATCCAATTGGTATATGAATGTGAAACAATACCATCACCTAAATACATTGTGGAAAACAAATCGATGGGATGCACCTTTTTTTTTTTCCTTTTGGTTATCCAAACATCTAATTTGTGTGAATCATTGAGAGATTTTAAGAACCATAAAACCCAAATTGGTTAAATCAGTTGGCAGGGAAGTTTAATGCTCACTTTACGATTAATTAGACACTGCGAAATATTGGGCCCTTCCTAAATCCAATTGGTATATGAATGTGAAATAATACCATTACCTAACTAAGATTTCATTCATCATCTATGCAGAAGCTTAGAAAGTTTTATTGGTTCTTGAATTTGTCCTAATCTCAAAGTTTTTTTGGTTTTGAATTTTTCCTAATCTCTTTCTAACCAATCTAAGTTCTATTTGGTGAATGCGGAATGAATATAACACTGAAGCTACCATCCATGAACCATCTTCAATTTCTAAGCCAATTTTGTTAACCAAATGTCACAAGAAATTGGCTCCAAGTTAGAAAAATAAAATAAAAACCAATATAAGAATTTCTTCAAAGTGTATATCATATATGTATGATTGGGTGCAAATTCATGATTAAACAAAAATTAAGTTAAACAGTTTTCATGTCAGTGATGAGATGCATGATCTCAGAGACTTTGATTTTTTTTTATATTTTGAATAAGAAACTTCCACTGAAAGCACCAAGTGCACGACCCTTACCAAACCAATAACAACCAAAGAGATTAAAAGTAGAAAACAAGGAATCAACAAATATGTCATAAAGAAAAACAAACATATCAGAAAAGTTATAACTTATATACATATAGTGGTGATAAATGGGCTTTGGATCTCCATCAAGCTAGATTTTACATACTGATAAATCCAAATTCCTACTAAACACGCTATACTAGCAATAAAAGAGCCAGCTTCAGCACTACCCTATAATATATCCCAAAGAAAACCTCCCTGCTAACTGCAAATATTTCAACTGACATGGAGAAAGACATGAGACCCAAAATTGATCATTTTCAAATTCAACATGATTCAAATACATCCAAGACCAATTTGAACATACAAAGCTCCCATACTCTGGTCATATCACATTATCAACACTCTAATAAAGTAAATAACGACAGAGCCCGAATGACTAACTATAGGATAGGGTAATATAGCTACACATATGGATATGTCAGAACATGTGCATATAATATCTTAACTCATCCACTTAACTAAAAACTTTCCAACAGGATTTCTTATTTGACGTGTATAACAAAATGAGGAACCATTAAAAGCTTCGACAGCTGCCTAACAAGCTCAATTTTCTTTCTTCTTTGAAATGTTGTTGTACTGAAGATACCGTATATAATGCTAGCATAAACTCGCACACCATCACATGAACATTGAACTACCAGTTTAAGTTCTTTATATGCTACTTAAAACCTGGTTACACCACCCTACAACATACTTAAGTCATATTTGCATTATATCTATGAAACTTTACTCCAAATAATTTATTGCAGGCTCTTCTAAGGCTTTAAATTCCATTAAATACCACAACAACTGTCTCCACATAATCATAAAATTTCCGCACTTCTAAAACCTCCTTTGATATCACATATTGACGGAAATACTAATATGCCATATCATACCAGATACTAAGATATATTTCTAAACAGATTTTAAGGACATCAAGCCTGTTCTATACAAGATAGTAGTATCCACTATCAATCACAGCAGCATTTTTATCAACTCCAACAAGGCACACATATAGAAGAAAAAGGAAGACACAATTAAAAGTACTCAGGACCGAAATTACTTTTAAAAAGAACTGAAGAAAAAAAAATGAAGCAATTTAAAATTTTATAAAAAAAAAACACCCAAAAAGTTAATTCCGATTCATCTAGAATTCAAAAAGAAAACTAAATATTCTCAAAAACAGTTGAATGCAAACTCCAAGAACCTCAAAGAGTCCAACAAAACCCCAAAATTTAATACTCACTTGGCGAGCCCGTCGTCAAGAATTGCCTGCTCCTCTGCGCTCCAATCCATAGAAATACCCGGGTTGTGTTTCATGGCCATGGCGGCACCGGAACTCTCCGGTGCCGACACCGGCGCAGAGTTTCCGTTACTTGGGTTGGTGCCGTTGAACGACGACGAGGCGTGGCTCGGTTCTTGGTGGTTCCCAGACGGGTTAGCCATAAAAATTCTTGAAATTTGAAAATTAACGAAGTTCTGAATTCCAGCACCGAATCTGACCCAAACCCAGTTCTCAGAATCACGGAATTTGGCCGTTGGTTCCCGCCAATTTCGGTGTCCCTCGACGAAATATCGAAAACCCAGATAGAATATATAATATATTGAAAACGAAAAACAGAGAGATTGGATAAGTACGAAAGACTGAGAGAATTTACAAAAATCGAATCTTTTTACATGTGAATATACAAAAATATGAGACTGAAGGGAGCTCTACGCAAAGTGAAGTACTGAAAACTGAAGAAAGAGACGTACGGAAAATCAAAGGGTGGAGTGTTTTGACATTTGAAGGTGTATTACATTAATGTTTTAATATATTCTTCTTGCAATATTTATTATTTTTGGGGTTTTCTATTTTTCTTTGTTGTTTCTGGGGTTTCTATTTTCCTTTTGTATCTGGGTTTTCTTTCTACTGCTTATTTTTTGGGGTAAAGATTTGGGTTTCTATTTTCTTGCCCTGCAACTTGTTGCACCACAGTCCGCACCGAATAAGGAATATTTTTTTACAGAAAGGAAAGAAAGCGATTGACAAAATCCATTCTCTCTCTCCCTCTCTACTCCGGTGTTTTATTTTTATGAAACTCCCACTTTTCTCAAGAGGAAAAATCTCCACGCATAATTTTTAATGTTTTATTTTTGTGAACTCCCTCTTTTTATGACTCACTTAGCCTAATCAACCACCGCCACATGTGGACATAGACCCCATGCATAACCATGTGCCCTACCGATCAAACCACACGCTTTGCGCTCATAGGCGGAACCATGCTAAGGGCTACAGCCATTGTAGCCCAGTGTGGTTTTTGAAGTAAAAAAAAATATATAACCTATATATTTAACTTATTTTTAATATTAGCCTAGTTAGTGTTGGACTTATTCAGGTGTAATGAGGTGCAGCTACACCTTTTCTCATCGGAAAAATCATTGTAGGTGCTTCAAATTGCCCATTTGCTTTAGCTAGTGGTGGTGCATTTTAAGTGTACAGATTTACCTTATTTCCAATTTCAGCATTTAAGTAAATATTTTTGTCCTTTTACTTTCATTTATTTTTATATTACTCAATTTACTTAAGTTTACAATGTAAATAAGGAAGTACCCCTCATTTGGATTCAAATAAAAATACTAGAAAATCAAATTCCCACCAAATCAAAAAATGAAAAAATCACTTTTAGTGCTAAATACGATTTATACTAAAAATGATGGCTCATTAAGTCAATATATACTTCATACTAAAATTCCATAAAATCAAGTTTGCTTATTTGATGTGTAAGGAATAAAAGCCGCTAAAAATTATCTTCAAAAAATGATTATTCGAAAAATCATTTTTCATACTTAGTCAATATTTTTACAAAACAAATTTTCATGTATGATATGAATGCATGAAGGGACCTTAGATCAATTTAGGTAAAAAGTCTTAGATGTTCAATCCACAAAGAGTTTTTAGCCTTTTAAAATTGCACCTCAGCTAAAAAAATTCTGGGTCCGCAGTTAGCCCAATATATATTAACTTATTAAAGCCCAAAAAAGTCCAATTTTTTTATAAAAAAAAATCTAATTGGAGGGCATCAATAAAAATACACATTAAAATAGGTTCAGTTTCAGTTATGTTATTGAACATATTTTTATTTTGATCATACGTGTTTTTCAATTGCATTTAATATGTATTTGTTTTTTTGTTTTTGATAAAGAGCGATAATATTTTATTGATAAGAGGAACATAAACAAGTACAAAGCCACTATGGTGTTAAACCATATTTGGTTTGCGTTAAAGTTTATTGAAAATTAGTCTATAGAGCTATGAACTAGCGTGGTTTATATGATTTAATGTTTACTTTTATTTCTAGAAAGACTATAGAAATTGTAAATACCAAGAAAAAAATAATCATTAAATTTTAAGCTAATAACTTTAGCTAGCCCACCCATTGTAAATTTCATGGTTCTGCCTTTGCTCACGCTTAGCTAGATACCCTCAAGTTGCCCCACCTAGCTTGCCTAGGAAGGCATGGCCGACCACCCCAAGGAACACCTCGGCTAGGAGACTTAGTCACGAAGAGTTGCAAACCTCCACATGCGGGGTTACCATTGGACCACTTCTAGGACAACAACGACCTTTAAAGACGAAGGTCCAACCCACCTTGAACTCTCACCTCAGTCACTTTCGTAATCACATGTTTGTTCACCATTCGCCCTATTTGTGACAAGACGAAGGTCAAGGATTGCTCAAAGAGTCGTCACCCAGGATATCGTGTAAGGCACTCATTACTACCCACATGTTGACCTCTAATTGGCCTCTACTCAAACTCGATGGGTCACTAGAGCCTAGTTGTTCAGTTTAGTGCGCTCTGCCTCCCTAGGACATATAGATTGCCTTGGCAATATGCCTATAAATAGAGGACTCTTGGAAGAAAAGGAGACCAACTCTTCCTTGCACTTAGAATTTCTCTACTCCTGTATACTCAACAAACCACTTGTATCATCTTATTCATATCAATAGAAGCATCTCTTACAATCTTTTATGGTGTTATTTTATATCTCAAACTCAATTACACAATTTGGTCCTACTTACCTTGCATCCCCTCTATGGTCAAGGTTTGTGTTGACTATTGGTCTCACCAGTCAACAAGTTTATCAGAACATATACTGAAATTACTTGTAGGATAGCTTAAAACACTAGAATGTGGTTGAATAGTACATTTAAGTGTAACAAAGGAATAAAAATACGTCCAAAGGATTGATAAGTGGTATCAATCCTTGAATGTACAAAATGTAAAAATAAAGCACATGCAGGATCTCTGGGAAAATACATGAGACTTGATATTCCAAGGCAAATCCACTATAGAAATAAAGATTACAAGAAGTATACAAACTTATCCTAGACTCTCTAGATAATGTACCAACTTCTTCGTAACTTGACTTCTAGCGGGATTACTTATTTCCCTCCTTATGCTGAATTAGATACTCGACGCGAATCGATTCAAACTCGCTGGAGGTATGAGACACTTGTAACTTATGCAAATGGATGCAATGTATGGAATGACAAATCATCAAGATAATCTTACTCTTGATGATCTATCCTCAACAAAGCAATGCACAACAACTTTCTTTTCTTATTTGGAAATCAGAAAACTCATGTTGAAAGTTGTGTTAAAAGAATGAAGCATAGTGTTTCGTCAATTCAGCTGCACCAAAATGGATTCAGCTATATCCTCATCTTGTGATACTCGCAAGTGCACTAGCCGTTGGTAGTTTAGCACATGTAAGTGCGATGTCAATTTCACAAGGATTGGTGATTGAATGATCCAATTTAGTTTCACTACACAAAACAAAAATGAAAACAAAAGAACATAAAACAAGAAAGAAAATAAAAACTAAGACAAGATGGTGAGGTTTCAGAATCCACCCTAATTGTTCTAATCATGTTACGACAGCAAGTAAACAAATTGATTCACTCATGACGATGCTCACAAATAAGTCCATGGTGTTTGGATCAGATTGCATTGAACATCACAAGGACCCAAGAGCATGGTGTTTACAGTAGGAGTCCTAGAAACCAAATCACATGAACCATTTATATGCAGTTCATGAGTTGCTAATGGAAGGAATGAAGATGGTTCCCAAACCTTCCCAACCAGAGCATAATGCATAAAACCTTAGGTGATAAATCAAAGGATGCAAAATAGCTTCATTAAAACGTGAAGAAGAATTCATAAATGAAATAAAACTTTATAAACTCAAACCATAATACAAGACTAGCAAGATGTTTATTAAAACTAATGACAAAAAAACAAAGTAAAGCTAAGGAAATAGAAGAAGAAAATAAAAGGGCAAGGGAGAGGAGAAGAAGATAGGGACAACATGCTAGAGATGGAAAAGCTTCATCTCCATGGACACTAGGAGGCCAAAGCCTCTAAGCATCCTGCCTTCTCTCTTCTATCCCTTTTGTGACTCTCAACTCTCCCTCTCTTTGTGTACAATGTAAGTGTAAATGATGGATATGAATTTCTGCCCCTTAGCTCTTTGGAGACTCTCTATTTATAGGCACATGGGTTAGGTGAATCAGATTATATAATTGAGTTCACTAACCACACCCACTTCACCTAAGACACAATTGCATTTGAAAACAATTCCTCTTCTCCTTAGGCTTAGTGCTTCCAGCTTCCCACTTCATCTTCTTTTATTTCCTTTGGCTGCTGAAAACTCCACTCCAATTATAAGTAATGAATCTACTTCATCTAGCTTCCCCACAATCAATAACACCTCATGCTTAGGTCAGAATGACCAAGAACACTTAGCTCACCATTAGGTCAGGCATGACCAGCAACTTCAAGGTCTCACGAATTGGGCTTCCCTTAAACAAATGACGACTTTGAGCCCTCCATCTTAAAGTTCAGAATGTCATCTTTCCAACCACATGTCATTTGGGCCAATCCAAGGTCGGAGGAAGAAGTTAAGGTCAAAACAAATTGCTAACTCATTTGGCAGCGCAAACAAAATTCATCCTGAGCATGGTTCTGTGTTTGACGGGTGACGGACTCTAGGTTTATCCAATGGGGCTACATTTTGGATATGTTATAGACACCTATTGGAACAAATTCCATGGAGGATGTTGCCTTATCTGAGCTGTGTACATGGGATTAAGGAGATTAGAAAAAACAAAACACAGAGAGTATCAAGTCTTCAAACTTTCCAGAAGTGCAAGGTATTATGTGAAGTGACGACACCTTAAAAATTTACCTCCTTATAGCAAGGAGAGTAAAAAGTTGTCCTAGAATATCTACAGTTGTCAGCAATGTATTGGCTATCGAATAAGACAAAAAAAAATATTTCTAGACAGAAGAGCAAAAGCTGGCATAAAGGGTAAAATTGTACAATCAGGATGACAAGTCATCCAGGTCGAACCAACAACCAAAAATGCAATGCATGATTTCAGTTTTACCTTTATTGAAAAAATGTCATTGCCTCCTTGTTGAAGAAAAACCATCGTGACAATCTTTTTGTGAGGTCCACAATAAGCCATCAACCTTAATCTAATCTTAATCCTTTTGAGCAAGCTTATTACAAGGAAAAAACAAGTGTCAAGGAAAGCTAAAACCCAATTGGTTAATTACAACCTTACACAATCTCTCTTGAAATTTAAGAAATGACGACTTTTATATAGAATTTAAAATTGGGATTTATGACCTCCAAATTCCATGTTTTTTCCCATGCACAATTTCTAAATTTCTATATTTTTTTAAATCCAAACATGGGAATTATTTCATGTCAATTTAAAAATTCTGACTTTTGTCAAAATCCCAAATTTATTCACCTAATCTGATTGATAAGATTTCCTTATGTATTCTCACAATTACAATCTCTATGTCAAGCTCTAATTATATTTCTCAAAGATTTATTTCAGAATTGCAAATCTCCAAACTCAACTCTCAAATCACAACTCAAGGAATCCTATTTGGATTCTCAAAATCACAACAAATTATCAATCAAGTCACCAACGTAACAGCTTAAAAGTGGCATTGTCGTCTTGGGCATTTTCTTTGTACAAACTGGATTATTCAGTCCGGTTTACGTTTAGATTTTAGCAAACCATCGGTAATGTAGACTTTTTGAAATATTTTATCACATGGAGTAGTTTTTAAAGTTGTCACATGATTACAAAGGAGAAGGCTAGAGAAGTGAATATAACAAGATAGAAAGTGATGTACAAAGAAAGAGAACAAGAGAACGGCAGAGGCATCAATGGTTGGAGGCGCGATGACGGGGTTGGGGTGCAGAAAAGAGGTTGTTGGGGCGGGGTTCGCTCTTCATTTAGTTTTTTCATATGTATTTTAATTTCTATTTAAATTAAAATTTTATAAAGGAAAAATTGAGAAACTTTAGAGAAAAGATTTGGGTCCTGGGTAGGGTAGGCACGGTATGGTACGGTAAGGTATTGGACATACCTCTACCGATACCGGAAATTAAAAATCGGTATGGTTCGGTATGGTATTATGGTTTGCCAAAGTTGGTACCGCAGCCATACCGTATCAAATCGGTATTCGGTATGATGCAATATCATTTGGTATCAAAATAACAAAACTAAAAAAATAAAACAATTGAATATTCAATCTATTCATTCGCCAAAGATTCAAATCAATATCATCAACATCCAAATCCTAATCAACCAAATCAATAAACATCAACAAATTCAACATCCATAATAAGTGATAATCAATAATTATGCCTTATGGCTTACAAAATTACAAACACAATCCAAACATAAATGACAAAAACATAAAGTTATGCAATCCAAGCATCATTTGCAGCCCACAATTTGAATTTCAAGCATCCTCATCATTTGCATATTCTGCAAATTACCCAAACAACTATTAGAAAGAATTCAATGCAAAAATAATACAAAAAAAATTACAAACAGTATTTAAAATAATTTACCTGATTCAATGGTTTCATAAAATTCAAATTCTTCAATCGAATGTGTATCTTCCAAGCTTGAAATTTCATCCCCTCTCAACCAATTTTGCATGCATATCAAAGCCTCCATTAATGTAGGAGTTAATGAACTCCTAAATGCATCTATGACTCTCCCACCAGGTACTAAAACAACTCTTAGATGCCACTGTGGAAGTTTGAATTAAAAGGACATCCTTTGCAATTGCTGCTAAGACAGGATACTTGGCCCATTGAGTTTCCACCACATCAATATGTCAAAACATGCATCTTTGGAAACTAAAGCCAAAGGATCTCCCAAGTAAGAATCAACTTCATGTGACACCACAGCCTCATCACTTTGTGAGACCTCTCTAATCCAATCATCTAAAAAATCATCACCAGCAACACTCTCTTCAACCATATTATTACTACCACTTGTAGATCCTACATTTTCTGTGGTAGAATTCTGTCTCATGTGAATGCCACCATCTACCTTTGGTACATACTCATCATAGAGGGCCATTAATACACCTTTCACTTCTCTTGTCTTTATTTGCACATCATCCTCATCAAAATTTTCCTTTTTAAAGAGATGGGTGATATGCCTCAACTTGAACCTTGGATCCAAAACAAGTGCAATCAACACCAACATGTTCAATCCTGATATTTGACAAAATACTTGTTGTATTTTGTCTCATAGTTCCAGCCATGTCAGTCAACACTTCTCTGCATTTGAACTAGTGGCAAATTCAGGTGCCACAAACAACTTGTCAATCTCTTTTTCCATGGAAATAACTGCGTGAAATGTTTTATGAATTGTGGGGTGCAAAGATGCACTCACCTTTAAGGTCACATCATAAAACACCTTCAAAAACCTCACAAAGATTGATGCATTGTCCCAATCTACATCAGTTGGTGGTCCAATCCAGACATGCCTACCATCTAGTTCTGAACTACACCATCCTCATCAACTACCTCATCTGGCTCTTTGAAATAAGCCATCAATGGGCTGTTCAAATCCTCTACCATTCTAGTAAAAGCCTTCTTAAATTTCAAGGCTACATCCAACATCATGTATGTTGAATTCCATCTTGTGGGGACATCCATGCATACAAGATGTTTGCAGGTCAGTTTTTCCTTCTTAACAGAGATTTTAAAATAATCCAAATCTCTGCTGAGATGACCGAACATATCTCACAGTATTTCCTAATTGCCATAACAGATTTTTGCAGCTTCCTCAACCCACTAGACACAATTAAATTAGTGATGTGAGCACAACATCTCATATGTAAGTACTTTCCACCCAAAACAACTTGTGAATTGTTCCATTTGTTCATTTTATACCTCACCCAATCAATTGCCACTTTATTTGCAGAGGCATTGTCCACAGTGATGGTTAAAACTTTCTCTATACCCCATTGATCAGTACATATTTACATATCATTTTGTACCCTTCTAGCTTATGATTTGGTTATGTTTTTGAGTTAAACTTGTGCTTTTAATTGTTTTTGTGTTTATCTTTCAGTTAATTGAGATTTAGGTAATAATGATGGCTTTGGATAGGAAATGATGCAATCCAAGCATGTGAAGGCCTGATTTGGATGAAGGGAAGAAGAGCTTAAAGACAAACTCATTTTTTGCTACAGTCCATTTCCAGCCCAGTTTCGTAGGTCAACTTCTTGGCCTTCGATCAGCATGCTATGGGGCTCGAATGAAGTGAAGATCTTCATGAAACTTGTTCCAATGGGTGTCTATTATAACATATCCAAAATTCAGCTCCATTGGATAAATCTGGAGTCTGTTACCTAGCAAACACAGAACCATGCTCAGGATGGATCTTATCAGCGCGGGAAAAATGAGTTAGCAATTTGTTTCGGCCTTAACTGTTTCCTCCGACCTTGGATTGGCCCAAATAACATATGGCTGGAAAGAAGACATTCTGAACTTCAATTTCAAGTGCTTAAAGTCCTAATTTGATTAAGAGAAGCCCAAGTTGTAAGCCCTTGAAGTTGCTGGTCATGCTGACCTCAGCATGTGCTGGTTGGATGCTTGGTCATGGTGAGCTAGGCATGAGCTATCATTTCTGGTTGGAAGCTTGGTCATGGTGACATGAAGATGACCTAGGGCTGCTAGTGGGATTAATTGGTGAAGTGCATCACCCATTTCAGATTTTCTATTACAAGTGCATCAACCATTTAGATTTTATAATTCAAGTGTTGTATGCATTAGCCATATTGAATTCAGATTTTTCACTTCCCCTAGGCCTATAAATAGGGAAGTTCTCTATGCTGTAAACACACCCCAAGGGGGGGAGCTCTCAAACACTTCTCTAGAGCTCCCTTCCCCTTCTCTCCCTCAAATTCTCTTAGTTTCTCTTTCTAGTTTTCAATTGTTGTAATGAAATCTTTTGTGCTGAAATTTTCTTTAAGTCTTTCCAAGTTCTACTTTACTTTTCCTTATGTAAATTCTTTTCTTTAGTTTCAAGTTTGATTAGTTTCCAAGTTTCAATTATGGTTCATGTTCTTATTCATTATGCTTATAAGTTAATATGCTAGTTTGAATGATTGATCACCATTTAGGCTTGCATGTTAGCTATCTTGGTTTGAATTAAGAGTATACACCATGCTTTAATTCGAATTGAACTATGAATAGGAAGAGTATGTAAGGACATTGAACAACAGGGATTAAGATACATGCTTGGTTGTTTAAATTGTTCTTCTATGCTTAATGGGTTCCTAATGCTTAATTTTAGGTTAGACAACAAATGATCAAATTAGGGAATTAGGAACACAAGGTTATGACCAAACACCATGGCTTAATCATACATTAGCTAGAATCAATCCGTTAATCTAATTGAACTTGGGAACTTATCTGCTTTGAGTTAGTTATTTCTTTCTTCCTTGTTTTATTTATTTCCTTTCTTTTTCATTTCTGTTTTTTGTGTAGGGAAAATGAATTGGATCATTCAATCACCAATCCTCGTGGGATCGACCTCGCACTTACATATGCTATACTACCAAACGGCTCGTGCACCTTGCGAGTATCACAAGTTGAGGATGTAGTTGAATCCATTTTGGTGCAGCTGTATCTACGCAACAAGCTTTTGGCCGTCTGCCGGGGATCGGTAACATTGTTTGATTCTATTTGGTTTTCCTACTTTTTATTTTTATTTTTTGTATATAACTGGACAGTTTTATGTTTTAAAGTTAATGACGTTAATTGACAAGTTGTGTTTGTAGTCCAACGGACAAGGACAATTGCCTGACAAGCAAGAGAACTGGGTTCGAGTTCCAGCTTACACAACACAAAAGAGGTTCAAGTAGCATGTTGGTTATTTCTTGTTTATGGTTTCATTCACTTGTTCTTAATTAAATATCTTGTTCAAGTTTACATAAACACCATATGACTCTTGGAATTGATTAGTGAATGAATAGGTAGATATTGAAGACAAACACCATGTTTAAATTCTACTTGGTTCTTTATTGTTCTTCTTGTTCTTAATGGGTTTGGAATTTGTGTTTGACTAAACACCATAGCTAAATACTTTTTCTAGATACTGATTAAAACCACACACCATATGGATAATCATATTTGAGAAAGAACGAACTCCATAAACTAGTTTAATTTACCTTGCTGCTTACTTTGAAGCATGGAATTGGATGTGTGTTTTTCCTTTTATTTCCTAACCCTTTTGATTCTATTTCAAGTTTGTGTGTTTGTTTTAGCAATTTATGACACTTAATAAAAATGGAGAGAGATGGCAACCTCAATCATACGAATGGGAAGTGTGGAGCGAGTGGGAGAAGTCGCGACCTCCAAATGCATCCATATTTCTGCGACCTAATCGCTTCAAGGGGGAGCATTTCAATCCTTTCTCTTCTTTAAATTCTGCTTATTTCTTGGTTTGTTTATTCTAGTACAACAATTTATGTCATTTGTTTCAGTTTGTTTAGAGTACTAGTTCATTTTCATTTATGGTTTGTTGTCTCATTTTATCTTAATTTGTTTTTGTTTCGTATCTTAAAAAATTCAAAATTCAAAATTCAAAAAATTCAAAAAGATTTTTCATATGAGCTAACTTATGGTAACTCAGGAAGCACTTCCGTAAAATAGCAGGTGTCTAGGAGTTCTTAGGCGACACCTTCCGGTGTCTAAGAAGTTTGGGTTTTAAGCGGGACCATTGTGACCCCTCCAACCTTTCCGTACATCCTGGCTGTTTTTCCTGAGGCACTACTGGTCATTCGTGAGTTGCTTTATATTCGTGTGTTTTTAAACTAAGTTTTTTTTATTTTCTTTGTTTTATTTTCTGTTTAGTCTTTGTTTTTATTTTGTTTTTGTTTTGTTTTGTTAAGTTAGTTTTTGTATTTATTTTGTTTAGTCGTTGTTTTTATTTTGTTTTTGTGGTATGATTAGTTAGTTTATTTTCAAGTGTTAGAAACACATTTTTATTTTATTTCAAACACTGCATTAAAAAAAAAAAAAAACATTCAAGTAAATTAAAAAAAAAACAAACAAACAAACAAACTTCTTCTTCTTCTTCTTCTTCTTCATCTTCATCTTCATGGCTTACCTCTATTGTCTCGTACTTGTAGGATCTCAGGAGTTCTACATGGTCATCATTTTTCCTCTGGAGTGCTTCCCACATGCGAGTGGCAGGAGAGCCGCTTAGGGTCGCCACCATAGCCTTCAAGGAAGCCACTTCCTCGCTGAGAGCGGCACACTCCCCGGTCCTCGCCGGTAGTCGCATGCCCAAATTGGTAGCCGGAGACCCGCCTTGGGAGCAGTTAAATCGTGGGACTCATCCACCGCCATCTGTTGAGACCTACGTGCCACATGAGGTGACTACTCCTCTGGAGTCAGTTTACTGCCAATCAATGTTCCCAGGTAACACTGACCTTTTCGGCATTACCTGAAAAGGTTCGTATTGCCTCAGCGAGTTTGAGGCAGTGCCGTAGATGATATGAATAGTTTGGGAAGACAGAGGTTGGAGGAGCCCTTATCTGGGCATTTGGTGGTGCAAGGGATAGCTCAAGTTTGAGATCATCAAGGTGAGTGATGAGGATGCCATTTGTTTTGCTTTTGAATTTTTTGATGTTTTTCCTTGAGTTTGCAGGAAGAACATCGGGTATCATTCGCTTCAGAGGTGTGGTTTAAATAGGCATATGCTGATAGAGAGAGCCAACACCATTTCGATTTCCCGGGGCAGCTTCAACCTAATCGCTTCAAGGGGGAGCACATTAACTTTCACTTTACTTTACTTTTTTTTTCGTGTGTTTCTCTGTGTTTTATGTTTTTGCCCGTTACTTTCATTTTCAGTGCTTTTTGTTTCTGCCTTTTCCTTTCGGCTATTTGTTTTATTTTAGTTTAGGAACTGTTTTTTTTTCCATTTGTCGTCTTTGGTTTATTTTAGTTGGGAAGTGTCTTTCCTTTTCCTTTTTCTTTTTATTTTCTTCTGCAACCTTCCTCTTTTATTTTCGAAAACAAAATAACGAAAATACAAAAACAACAACATAAAATAAAAACATCAATAATACAGTAAAAGTCATTTCTTCAGTGTCTCGTGTCTCGACCATTGGAGCTTTGAGTTTGGCCCTCTGGCTGTCCTCTTCCTGGGCTTCTCACAGCCTCTTGGGGCTCACCACTTGAGCTCCCAAAGATCGCAATCTTAGCTTGAGCGTGACTACCTCGCGATTCTGGTTGCTTGGTTACCCGGTCGGTCTCAGTCCTCCAGCGTCTTTCGCATGTCGCGAGACAACTCTACCATTTTTGATAGGTTTTTATTCTTTGTCAGCAATACCTCTCAGCTGGTGAATTCACCTCCACTATCCTTGACCTCTCCCTTTCAAGCTTTTCGTGAGTCTGGCACTCTTCAACCATACTTCGCTCCCGCCGACTGACCTTTCAGCACCTCTACCTCATGGGACTTCGCAGAGTGCGATGTCCCAACTTCGGACACATGCTGTCTCTCGCACGCTCAATGCCATGGCATCACTCGCAACCCGATTATCATCCCTTGTGCCAAACACACGTATATCTTTAGGGAGTCACTAGATTTCTCCACTCCCAATGGCAACATCGTTGTCCAGGAGTATGCGAGTAAGGCCACCTCTCAGGGCCCCTTGCGGAGGCAAAGAGCATCCACATTCCTTGGTGCCGCCTTCCTTGGCCTCTGTGTTGAGTCCGGTGGAGCTAGGTGAGATCCAACGAAAATGGGTAGGAAGAGGCCATTTGATTTCTCACTCGTTTTTCTTCTTTCCTTCTTTCTGAGTTTGTGTGTTTTTTACCCTTCTTTTTACCTTTTATAGACTTATTCTTGAATCCTAGCCTTCGGTTCTACTTCTGTGTGGCCCTTACGCTTATCTCTATATGTCGCCGCACCCGTTTCCCAACTCCCCTTCATTGCATTTTCACCTTTCACCACCTTCAAAGTGAAAAGTTCGTCCCGCTTCACCCAAGAGGCCAATGAATTCTGGCTTGGGGGATGTGAAGCGTCCTTTGTGCGCCGACACGTCCCTCACTCCTTTTGCCTGTCACTTTCTCAGGAACGCAGGGACCGCACTCTTTCTTTCCATAAATCCCGCCTTTGCACTCCCACTTCACGTTTTCATTAAATTAAAAAAAAAAAAAATAAAATAAAAATAATAACAAAAGTGTGGGCTTCGGATTTCATTACGGGTCGGTTGATGTTTTTCACCGTTGTTAGGTTTCAAAATGTGTTAACTTCTTTTGAGGTTGGGTTTTTGATTGTTTAGGTTTTGGTTTGCGTAAGATTGTTTTCAGGGTCTTTCCTTTTCGAGTGTTTTACTCTTTCGTTTCTTTTTATTTGTTTGTTTGTTTTGTAATTTTTATTTTTGTAATTATTTTATTTTATTTGTGATTTTTATTTACTTTAGTACTTTTCATTTCTTGTTATGACATTGCTTGTGACTAATTTTAAAACATTGAGGACAATGTTCATTTTTAGGTTTGGGGATTGGAGTTTAGCAAGTAAATTTGGTTTGTCTAAAAAAAAAAAAAAAAAAAAAAAAAAAAATTATTGCTTTCTTTTCTTTTATTTTGAGTCTTGTTTTGTTTTGTTTTTTTTTTGAGTCACTTTCCGAACACATATGATGAGATTGAGTAAATGTTGCATGACTTAAATAAAAATTGAATTTTATTTATTTATTATTTATTTTTTTCTTTTTGTAACTTTTTATTGTAAAAAAAAAACTTAAAAAAATAAAATAAAATAAATAAATTTGGCATTGTTCTAGCATGATATGTTCGAAACCTTCTTTGGACTTGCCATTTGTTTCACAATTTTCCAATTAAAAGGATTTGCATGATCTAAAGAATTGTATCAAGCATAATTAGACTTATATAACCATATAATGTGAGCTTTTGAGCCTTGTGCTTCATTTCATGAGTGTTATACACATACTCTTATTTTCTTGTCATCAAAGTTGTTGTTTGATCTCATTATTCATTGATTTGGTTGAACACTTAAAAGTCATTCATTCTTTTGCAATTTGATTTCATGACATTTAAGAAATGATATTAAGGCCACCTTTGGATCGTTTGTGCCTTTCAAGCTAACCTTATCATGCTTAAGCATTGATTTTCCATTGTTAACCATTTTGAGCCTACATGTAAACTTTTTTTTCATTTTACCAATTGCAATTCCTAGCTTTAGCCCGAAAACAAGAATTTACCTTTCTAAGGAACTCATGAGCTCTAATTCGGATGTGTTTTTCATGCTAAGTTTGGGAAGGGATATTACATTTAAAAAAAAAAAATTATAGAACTTCACACAATTGGTGAAAGAAAAGAGAAAAAGTTCTGATTAAATGGTAGTTGATTGAAATTTCATTTTTGGGTTTCATTGGTGTTTGGAAAGGAGTTTAAATCATTGTAAATGAAGGTATAATGAGTTTTGATCATGTAAAGAAAATATCTAATCGTGATGATTCGAAGTGTTGTAAATCAATTATTTTATGCTCTTACATTTTTGAGTTCCTTGGACTTTGTATTATCCATACCTTTCATTTCTTACTCACCTTACACCCTTGGCCCCATTACAACCTATGTTAAAGACCTAAATTGATCTTAAATGTCATATGGTTGAATTGCATGCATTTTCTTTACTTTTAAGTGTTTGGCATCCTTCTTAAGATCATATTAATGCAAGTTCTCCATCTTCCTATTTTTGAGTTAAGTTCCTTATGATTTAACTCTAATCTCATGTTTATAACTGAGTGTTGCATTGTAGCCCTCTTCTGAGTGATTCATTTGTGAGAGGACAACTTTGGTGAGATTTGAAGTTGCATTTGTGCTTGGTATGATTTTTGAAATTTCTGGTAAAACTTAAGATTGGAGAATTGTTGCATTTGGCAATCACACTACTACACTTTGAGCATATTATGTTTTGAACTTTTCCGCCTTGTAAATAATGTCTAAATTAGTTTTTATTGTTAAAACTTTTGAGTCATGTGCATAAAGTCATTTCTCTTAGAAAATGTTCGGAAAGATTGTTTTGAGTTTTATTTTTATTATTTTTTTTTATTTTTGTAATTATTTTTGTTTTTGTTTTTGTTTTATTTTGCTTAAGGACTAACAAGTTAGTAAAGTTTTCTAACCACTTTGTTTTGTAGAGTTAAAAAACGTCTGTGGGTATTCGCTTCTGTTAAACCCTAGGAGACACAACTCCTCCTCCTAGGGATGCCTAGAGGTTTAAAGGCTTGTTGCATACGCTAAATGCAATTGAGTTACCTGCGAAGTGGTTTAGTTAACTTCTTATTTTGTTTTTAACTTTGTTTTGTGTTGTTTTGCTGGAGGACTAGCAAAATCTAGGTTTGGGGTATTTGATCAGTACATATTTACATATCATTTTGTACCCTTCTAGCTTATGATTTGGTTATGTTTTTGAGTTAAATGTTGTGCTTTTAATTGTTTTTGTGTTTATCTTTCAGTTAATTGAGATTTAGGTAATAATGATGGCTTTGGATAGGAAAATGATGCAATCCAAGCATGTGAAGGCCTGATTTGGATGAAGGGAAGAAGAGCTTAAAGACAAACTCATTTTTTGCTACAGTCCATTTCCAGCCCAGTTTCGTAGGTCAACTTATTGGCCTTGGATCAGCATGCTATGGGCTCGAATGAAGTGAAGATCTTCATGAAACTTGTTCCAATGGCTGTCTATTATAACATATCCAAAATTCAGCTCCATTGGATAAATCTGGAGTCTGTTACCTAGCAAACACAGAACCATGCTCAGGATGGACTTATCAGCGCGGAAAATGAGTTAGCAATTTGTTTCGGCCTTAACTGTTTCCTCCGACCTTGGATTGGCCCAAATAACATATGGCTGGAAAGAAGACATTCTGAACTTCAATTTCAAGTGCTTAAAGTCCTAATTTGATTAAGAGAAGCCCAGTTGTAAGCCCTTGAAGTTGCTGGTCATGCTGACCTCAGCATGTGCTGGTTGGATGCTTGGTCATGGTGAGCTAGGCATGAGCTATCATTTCTGGTTGGAAGCTTGGTCATGGTGACATGAAGATGACCTAGGGCTGCTAGTGGGATTAATTGGTGAAGTGCATCACCCATTTCAGATTTTCTATTACAAGTGCATCAACCATTTTAGATTTTATAATTCAAGTGTTGTATGCATTAGCCATATTGAATTCAGATTTTTCACTTCCCCTAGGCCTATAAATAGGGAAGTTCTCTATGCTTATAAACACACCCCCAAGGGGGGGGGAGCTCTCAAACACTTCTCTCAGCTCCCTTCCCCTTCTCTCCCTCAAATTCTCTTCATTTCTCTTTCTAGTTTTCAATTCTTGTAATGAAATCTTTTGTGCTGAAATTTTCTTTTAAGTCTTTCCAAGTTCTACTTTACTTTTCCTTATGTAAATTCTTTTCTTTTAATTTCAAGTTTGATTAGTTTCCAAGTTTCAATTATGGTTCATGTTCTTATTCATTATGCTTATAAGTTAATATGCTAGTTTGAATGATTGATCACCATTTAGGCTTGCATGTTAGCTATCTTGGTTTGAATTAAGAGTATACACCATGCTTTAATTCAAATTGAACTATGAATAGGAAGAGTATGTAAGGACATTCGACAACAGGGATTAGATACATGCTTGGTTGTTTAAATTGTTCTTCTATGCTTAATGGGTTCCTAATGCTTAATTTTAGGTTAGACAACAAATGATCAAATTAGGGAATTAGGAACACAAGGTTATGACCAAACACCATGGCTTAATCATACATTAGCTAAAATCAATCCGTTAATCTAATTGAACTTGGGAACTTATCTGCTTGAGTTAGTTATTTCTTCTTCCTTGTTTTATTTATTTCCTTTCTTTTTCATTTCTGTTTTGTGTAGGGAAAATGAATTGGATCATTCAATCACCAATCCTCGTGGGATCGACCTCGCACTTACATATATGCTATACTACCAAACGGCTCGTGCACTTTGCGAGTATCACAAGTCGAGGATGCAGTTGAATCCATTTTGGTGCAGCTGTATTACGCAACACCCATTGTAACAAACAACTCTCAATGAGGTCTCCTATGGTGTTACCTTGGTGATTTGGAATAACACAAAAATTTAAAACCCTTTGTGCATCTTCCAATCACAATCTATAAAGTGTGCGGTGAGCACCATGTAATTGGTGTTTGGACACTTGTCCAAGTGTTAAGCGCGAGGTTTATCCTCAGTGCACTTAAATCTTTCTTCAGCTGTTGTTTTTGTGCATCATACATTTTAAGAAACTGCCTCATCTGTTTTCTCCTACTAGGCACTTCGAACATGCAAGCAACACTACAAAACCTCCTAAAACTTTTCTTTTACAAAAGAAAATGGCAGCTCATCAACCACAATCATTTCAACACATGCATGAATAATATCTCTGCACAAACCCCTAGCAACCATTTTGTTACTCTGACCCTTATTACCAGTAATGATCTTTTGTGTTTTATCTTGGTTAGGTGGGTAGTATTTGCAATATTTCTAATGTGGCTTATCAGTCCCAGACGTTCCCATTTTTCCCACTCTCACATGCATAATCCCAAGGACCAACTTTAGATTTACAGGACAATAAATACATTTAGCTCTTTATTCACAACTTCTACATCTACCATCTTCCCCTGGCCTCATCCTTCCTTTTGACAGTTTTTTTTTATCATCATAAGGTGTAAAATGTTCCCAAACCCAACTTCTTCTTAGTACCTCTACCTTTGCTATCTGAGTTCAGTTCACTAACCATTTCTGTACTCTCGAGGGCTTGCATTGGCTCAAGCACAGGATGCTTCACAAGGTTGGGCTTCTGGCTGCACACCACACTATGGTGGTGTTGGTGATGTTGCAGTTGAAGAATAGCATGCCCACTGTTCTCCTGATGCTTACTTGATGGACCTGCATGACAACATATTTAATAGGTATATTCCTGCTCTAATTCATCAATCCAGGACAGAGAATTTGTTGAAAATAAACTTACCATTTGAGTTTGAGTCTTCGATTTCGGCTTCCAGTTCCAGACAGAGAGAGTGATGAAGTTTTTGCACTCTGTATAGATAAAGAAACATAAAACATGAACTTGTGAAGTACAAAATTGGTTTCTTTCGTGCTGTTTTATAATTTTAAAGGATAGCACTTTAGATTCCTAATCAACTCATCAAAACACAAAAATATAATCAATAATCAAACACAAAACCGTAATCAATTCAGATAAATTAATTAATGAAAACCAAAAGCCCTAACCAAATGAAATTAAATTCTCGACAAAATCTAGAATTTCAATGCATGAAATTGAATTCCTTTCCCTCTGTTAAGAGTAAAAGAGAAAACCAATCAAGAGCTTAATTCGATTAAGTGCAATACCAAGTCAAAAGACCGAAAAAATTGAGAGATCGAAAGAGAAAGTAGAGAAAGACGAGAGTTAAGTAATAGATGAAAACCACAAGCACGCTTAGCGTTTCGAGCAACTAGAAATAAAATCACAGGTTGTACCTTGTTGGTAGGGGAGGACTCTCTGGATTTCAGTTTCGCATATATCTGTATGGAGCTACGGAGGGAGGAGACTAAGAGATCGTGAGAGTGAGAGAGTGAGAAGAGACGGGAGAACAGAGACCGAGAGGGTTCGGGAGGCGTGAAGATCGAAGAGTTTGAGAGAAAGAGGAGACTTGCTGGGAGTGGAAGAGTGTTGAGAGAATCTTCGGTTCTGCTGGAGGCGTGAGAGATCTGAGAGTGAAAAAAAAAACTAGCGTATAATTTTTGTTTAGGGTTACTATTGGGTAAAGTATGGTTTCATAGGTGACTCATATATGATACCACACCCGTGTCATACAAGATTGGCACGGTGGACGGTATGATAGCGTATTAATTCGGTGGGCACGGTATGGTATTAACGGTATAGATATGATATGGTATTGACACGGTCTTTAATATACTGTCAATTAGATGCCCAACCTAGTCCTGGGTATCTAGACATCACTGTGTCCATGCAACATATATTAAAGAACACAAAGAAATGAGAAGGGAACCAACATGTTGGAGCATCCAAAATGGTGGTCTCTAAATTTGTTCTCTACTACCAGTTTTTTTATATTTATTTTTATTTTATACAAGTGATATTGAAGGGAAGGAAGAACCAGATTTAGGGGTTTTAAGAGATAAATGCTCTTAAGCACTTATGTTAAAGTCTTTTGCGCTCTACTACCAATTCTTTAGAGACCCTTATAGTAACAAGGGAAATCTTTGGGGCTTTAAAATGAATAATTGCTACAATGAAAGGATCCACACTTGGGTCTCTACATTTTGGGTACCAAAATTTAGGGAGAAGAAGGAGAAGAAGGAGAGCTTCTTTTTTTCTTTAATTTTTGGGGATTAGGGTTTCTAGAGAGAGAGTGGAGTGGAGAGGAGAGTGAAGAGAAGAAGGAAAAATAACAAAAATGCACTATGCCAAAAAAGGGCTTTAGCAAAGGATAAAATCCCTTACCTATTAACATAAATATACCGTGGTGTTTCAAGCACTATTGCTTATTACCATGTAATAGGCAACCGGATATTGCTGTTCCTCTTTGTCACTTACCACATTCCAGATATTTGAGAGACTCGATGCTAAGTTATTTCCGAGTGCCAAAAAAGGTTGACTTGCTTACGCGTAAACTCTGGAAAAAGCATACCTGTGAATGAGTTTCAAACGGGATGAGGCTAAAGAGTTCTAACAGGATCTAGTCACATCTACTATGTTGCATATTGTCAATTACTACATCGTTAAAAACAAATAATGGTGTTGTGAATTGTGTTATACATCATCGTTTTTTTATTTGTGAGAACGTGAAAAGCCTTCAATAGTGCTGGTAGTTACATAACTCGTAATGCTACTTCTCGTTCTTTAGGCATTAGTGAGTATAGATGTCTGGTTGTTTTTATCTTTCAACTTCAGTTATTTTGGTAAAATGAAGTTGTTATAAACAATAGGCATCACTTATGCAAGCAAAGGGTAGGTATTTAGCTTGTTTCACATCACACTTTATTAAATTCTACTTTGTTAGTATTTAAGAAAGGCTCATTTCCAAATCATGTTGTGTTGCCATTGCTCATTAAAAAAAACATTATATAAACAGTAATTTAAATACATCCATAATTGTCTCTATATATACAAACAAAATACTTGAATGATCCATACTTGTCTATACATAAGCAAAATACTAGCTAGTAAGACATGTAAAATGAAGGAATGTTTAGCTCAATCAAAAAGCCATTCTAGGACATGAGTTGCCAGTTCTCAAGCCTCATCCAATTCCATTTGGGTGTATGTGTCCTTCCTTCTAGCTTTATACTGGGAAAAAAGAAAAGAAAAAAAGCATGTAAATTGTAAACACAAACAGTAGAAATATAAACATAGCTTAAAAAGCTGCAAGGGACTAAATTTGCATAAGATATGTTGTCACTTCAAATTTACCAAATCATATTGGTGGAAACAAGAAAATCTAATTTGTCAACCAAACTGATTAGATGACAGCGAGTCATTAAATGCATCCCACTTCATGTTTCGACTAGGACACAAATGATCATGTGATGGGGTAGAGGTAAGCAAGAATCAATTTTCTGCTAAGAGTAAGATAAGAGTCAATGGTGAACCATACGCGACCAACGTAACCCATAAGAGTCAATTTTATTAGTTTTTTTTATCTAGAGAAAGAAACTTTCATTAATCATGAACTCACAACAAAAAATCAGGACATATTCTTCATTAACGTGCGGACCATCTACATCATGAAACTTTCACGGGATTGAGGGAAAAACCTTAATGTTTTGAGATCATAATGCACATGCCAGAGAGGTAGAGAAACTACATCAATGCCATCAAAATCAGAGATGTTACAGTTTGAGAGTGTGTGTATCATACTCCCAAGTTGTAGGTCTGGGGTCTCTTCCTTGAGGAAATCTGGGGCACTCTTTCACAAGATTGAATACCTAAAGGGAATGAGCAAAAAACCAAAGAGAAGAGAGAAAAGAGGAACCAAAAACAAAGAGAAAAAAAAATCCAATAATTTAAAGCCAAGGCAGCAATAAACTCAAACCTCCAATAATTTCACAGGCACCATAACCTATTCAAGTAGAATTCAATTTTAAAGCAGTGGCGGTATTGCTAAACTTGCACTAATTTGTCCAAAGGACTTGTCAAAAAGTGATGCATTTTTTCACTATATCCTTTCATTTTTTTTTTAGGATGACATTTGTTAAGCATGGAGAACATAAAGTAGAGAAGTGACACATTCACATAATCACATTGAAACCATATTGCCTTAACCATTACTACACATTTCAGAAGATGTAAATCACCAACAACTTTTGAAAAATAAGAGGATTAGCATTTGAATCATGCCTTGTTTGTCTCAGCTAGTGTAAGAACAGTGGAGCGTTTCGGCTTTAGGGACTGCTAGGACCAATTGGGGAAGGAAAGACTTGGCATCACCTCCAATTGAACTATGTTACAGTTTCTTAAATTCCATCACATAAGCGATAGAGAAGCTTACATAATTTTTTTTTACAAAAAACTCAGAGAAATTTGAGGGAAATAGTCTCTAAAATAAATTAAAAAAAGTAACCATAAGGAAAAATAAATAAGAAAAGAGAACCATGGACTTAATAATGTTAGAAGTTGAATAGCAGAGGCAATGGTGCATAAAATTATAGCTGTGTTTCCTTTTAAAATGGTCAACGTCTACAGGTGATTATTTTAGACATTATTGTAGCATAGAAGCAAAAAAGAAACATTAATTGGAAGTTTGTAAGAAGGCGAAGCAATCAATAGAGATTCACTAATGAGGAAGAAATGGACCAAAAGATGAAGAAGTTTGCACGCTCACTCTTGTAGTCACTCCATGTTCCTTGTGAACGACAAACAACATCCAAGTTCATTGAAGTTTCTACCTTCCTTTCAGCCAAATATTCCAGAGTCAAAAAACTATTCCTACAATGACATTCTTAAACATGAAAAGCCAATAAAACAATAATAAAAAAATTTAATTTTCTCTTTCGCTACACCAAAATTCTGATTTAGACATTTCTTGTTCATAAACAATGACCTAACTCCTAAAACAAAGAGAGTCCTCTCTCAACCAGAATTCAAGAATAACATTTTCTGTTTAGCTAAGAACAACATCCCAAATAATTAAAAATTAAAAATCTACCACATCATATTCCACATCATCCATTGGCCATCGTTAATTGGGAAAAAAAAGAGCGAGTTGTCCATCCAGGATATCATCTCCTATTTCCTAACTTACAAATTCTCCATTCGTTCTTAGTTTCTACCACCACAAGCAGAAAAGGAAAATTTACAACAAAAGAGAAGGAAAGAAAAAGAAAAGAAACCTTACCAAACATCTCCAACTGGCAAAGTTCTTTTATGCCTGTATGTAAAAAGCCAGTCTTTTCTCTCCCTTTCACCTATATATTTTCAAAGTAGACAAGCTGGATTAGCACAAGTTGTGCTTAGCTAGCACATATTAATGATCGATAGTAGCCGTCCTTTTTTATGCAGCTTCCTCCTAATGGACTGATGGTTTGAAGTCAGGCATTAGGAAAGAGACGGAGGGCCATTGTCCTGCTTCAATTATTGGCCTCATCATTTTTGGTGTATTTTTTTTAATAGTTAATTTATTTTACCAGACAATTGCTGCAAGATGTGAGATTTTTATATTTTCTTTTCACATTAATATTTGCTTTAATGCTTGCAAATTCACAATAACACAAGGGCATGCACAATATGTATATAGTACTAGAAGACCTTCACTTTGTGCTAAGAATGAGGCATACCTATGAGCCTCTAGGCTACCAGTCTGGTTTTTACCTCTCCCACCTATTTCCCTCTACAGGAACAACTCTACCTCATCAAATGCTTCCTTCAAAACAGTCCCCAATCTAGAAACATATGTTATGTGCCATGGCCACCCCTTCACATTTCAAAAATTTAACGATACCAAGAAATTAACAAAAACACAAACTACATCTTTTTGACTTTCTTTATATGCCATGGCATCTAAGTGCCAAGCAAACCTTAATGTATAGATTCCTACCCTGTATTTGGCATTGAATCTTAGAAGCTTTGCAAATCTACTAGACCTAACAGCGTGAACCTCCCATTTATCACATATACAACTTATCAAATATTTACATGAAACTTAAACGTAGATTAGTAAAACAACAGAAGAATGAGAAGAAAAGAGTATAATTCAAAACAAATAAACAAATGCCCATCAACAGCATCCAGTTGTGACAAAATCTTCATTAAATTTGGTTGATAGGTCCTCTTTTTTTCCTCAATCATATAAAATTACAACCATGTACAATAAAAAAGGTTTTGGCTTGAAAATCTAGGGTTTCTTCTAAGAAATTAAAATCAAACCGATGAAATTAACCTGTTGAAAATGGCAGCGAGTATTGAAGTTGAGAGGTCTCGACGAATAACATAAGCTAGGTCCTGGAACGGAGAGCGAAACCTTACAATTGGAGCTTTGGTCACTGCGTATTGATGCCTGGCCACCAAGGTACCCTCATCGTCCGATCCAGGCCTCGCGTCGAACGCGCCTCTGGGCGTCCCAAGTTTCAACGCTTGCTCGTCGACACGGTCGTTAGGAACACTCGATTGGAGGATCTCGTGTGAATTGGCGTAAGAGTTGAGCATCTTGATGGTTTTAACAAGAATGGGGGCGTGAGGGAGGAGAAGAGAAAAGAAAGAGAGAGCCAGAGGGACTGAAAAAAATGAGAGGGCGAGGGAGAATTTTCAGTTAGAGAGAAGAGTCTAGGTCGCAGTTGAGAGGGAGTGAAAAAAATTAGAGAGGAGCTGGAAGTAATTGGGGGCTAGAGTTTGAGTAGGGAGATGGTTTTTGGGGAGAGAGTTTGGAAGGAGAAAACGTGAAAATTTTGGATTAGGGTTGACTGAACTTAGGCACGAGAGGGATGTTATAAAAAAATATCCCTCTTAAAATAAAATAAAAACCAATCAGTTTAGGCATATGTGGTTATGTAGAATTATCCTAAAGGGGAATAAGGCATCGTCATAGAAAAACAAAAGTTTGTGCTAATATGTCTTTATAATTGCTCCTAGTTTCGATTATTTATAAAATCGATGCCTAATGTACTAATAGCATCGATCTCGCATTCACCGATGCCTATGGTAGTGTCCGCTC
Source organism: Prunus fruticosa (assembly GCA_018703695.1). Classification (NCBI taxonomy): domain Eukaryota; kingdom Viridiplantae; phylum Streptophyta; class Magnoliopsida; order Rosales; family Rosaceae; genus Prunus; species Prunus fruticosa. The sequence continues at coordinate 29,282,773 of CM031917.1, forward strand.
AAAATGTACTTTGGCATAGTGACGAAAAGGAAAGGTACTATGGGGACAACACTTATATGTTTATATGAAGGGTATTTGAGTATACATTGACCAAAAGTGTATATCGTAATAGAATTTGCAAAAGTTCCATTGAATAGCAATTTTGGAAAGGGTTTATTTTAGCCAATTTCGCTAGTTTTTTATGTGGTAATTTGATTATATGCTTTTTTTTTTATGTTGTCTTAGCTACTGTCATAAACATTTCAACAAAACAAAAAAAAATCAAATTGTTGAACATTAAAGTTTTGTTCTATTGCAAATTTAGGAACAAAAGAGTTTGCTATATATAAATAATTTTGAATTTTTTTATAAATCCATTGGTTTATGCTCAAATTATTTACAATCCGTTATTGTCTTAATTTTCATGTTAAATTACTCGTTTATGTAATAGCCATTTGTGACTAATGGTTTTTGGTGATGCAAATTTCAAATCCCATAATTTCTTCAAAAACAAAGCCCTATTTCAGGCTCACTGTGGGTGTGGGAGAAGCCCATCGGGTTTCTAAATCATAAAGCCACCATCTAAATGTCCTTGGCATTAATTGAATTTGAGTCTGCCTTGAGCATGCCTATTGGCCCGGGGCATCAACAAAAAAGCTGTATGAAAGTACTTTTAACAAATTTTATAACTTTTGAAGAGACATACAACCACAGTCGAATTTTTATCCAGGTCTGGTATTTCAGTTGACTTCCATGAGTCGTAGTGAAAATTCGATATTTGCTTTAGATGGTACCTGATTCTACGTCCACCCAATATTTTTATGCAGACACCTTAAGGCTGCTAATTTTTAGTTTGAAATTTTTGATTGTGTTTTATGATTAAAACAAAAGACTCATTGGGTTTAGCCTAACTGGTGAGAAAGCGCGGGTGATGGGTTAGGATTGGGGATCAAGTTCGATTCCCTTCAATATAATGGGAAATAAATAAAAACCAACAATTAGCTCATTGAGTTTGATTAAGACCTATTTACGAGTGAGGTTTTTGGCGTTGCACAGAACCGCTTAGACTGTTGATTTTGTTTTCACAAAACCCTTTTCATTGATTTCATCGAAATTTCGATCCATTTCATACATAAACTTTTGCAAATAACAAAATTAACCTCAATGAATGTATGTGTAATTTAATCTCAAAATGCTAACTTTGTCATTTGAAGAAATTTTTTATATAAAATCATCAATTTTTGGACCAAAAATCAATGGAAAGGGGTATTGTGAAAACACCAAAAACCTCAAGGCATATTGATGAATAACTCTTAGCTATTAGGTGTGGCAACCCAATGTAGTAATGTGCCAGAAATGGGTAATAAAGAAGCACATTCCACAATTGGTCTTTTTTTTTTTTCCTTAAACTAATGTGCCAAAATAAGTTAGACTAAAAAGGGTGATCCAGTAGCCAAACCTACCCATTAATTAATCAGTCAGAGATAAGCCAAGGCCAAATTTCTTTTATTATTATTTTGTGCAAATATTTCATTATAGCATTATTGTATTCCGTAAGTGGATGACCCTTCATACTTGATTAGAGTGAGAAATGGCTCTGCCAAAATACACATGATGCTTCGATTTTTAGCTACACAAATCTTGCGAATAAGCAAAGATGGTATTAATATATGATTAGAAGCTCCTCACGAGGCAGGTATAGGATTTAACTATAATCATGTTCATTTATATCAACTAACTTCTAATCTAGTAGTATATTTTCGTCTCAACATTGAAAGAGGTTCTAGTTTTGAATCCCTACTCTAAAAGAGAAATGTATAAGGACCACAGGATATTCATGCTGCCCAATGTTGATGTGACAAGTGCACAGTAATTACCTATATATATGTACATGACTCAGGGCGGTGGTGTGCAAAGGTTAGGAGGCCCAACCCAAAATTTTTCCAAAAAAAAAAACAACATGTGTTATAAGTCCCACCAAAATTTTAAAAAATTAAAAGCAAAACTTACACACACGTGTGTCCAGATCTACGATCTGGTCAGATTTTCTCTTACACTCTTTTGCCTTTTAGGTTCTTTGTTTAAAGCAACTCCACCGCACCCTCTAAACCCTGGGCAAAAGGCCCCCTAGACAAGCCAGAGAGCCCTAGGCGCGGGGCCACCTAGCCCGCGACCCCATTGGGTCCAACAGCCGGCAAGCCCAAGGGGAAAGTTTCGCCTGGGCTTTAGCCCGAGGGCTATGACATGAGGGTTCACGCAACAGCCGTGGTAATTCAAATTTTTTTTCCGTGTGCTAAAAAAAATTGGACCTCGGTGCATCTGCCATGTGTCGCAACCTAGGGGGCTCCGATGGGTTTTTCCAGAATCCGACGATCCACGTTTTTTGGGCTTAAAAAATTGCAAAAAAAATCGAAAAAAATCTGAATTTTTTTTTTTAAAAAATACAAAAAAGTATGTATTTTTTCCCTATAAATACCTATCCATTTTTTTAACTTTCCACACCAAATCTTCATACAATTTCTTCTCCATCGAGAATTTTACTCTCCACTCACATTATTCACTTTCCACACCAGTTCTCCTACAAACTCTTCTCCCTCCAATTTTTTTTTTCTCTCCACTCAAAATTTTCACCTTCCACCCAATTATCCAGACAAACTCTTCTCCTTCCAATATTTTTATCTCCACCCACTTTTTTCTACTCTTTCCATTTGTATAAAAAAAAAAAACAAATGGCATCCTATTTTGAAACGGAGGCTCGTGGGAATGTTAAGAAAATATTGCTTTGTTTGAATCTCGGTGAACGGTTAAGTGATCATGACCCTATCACGCAATGAGATACGAAGTTCCATCATATGTGGAGCAAAATTCATGGAGATTTTTGTAAAGATCGGGCTCCATTCGGGCAAATGACCTTCTTAGTAGATGGAAACTTCTAAATAAAGAGTTAGGGAAATGGTGAAATGCGTTTTTGACAAAAGCAGGGAGAACATTCGAAGCGGTCAAAATTTATCCAATGAGGTAAGTGTTTATACAGTCCATTTTAATCAATTTAATGTAACTTTTTTTATTGCATATTCTATTCTCTTTTTCTGCATATTCTTTTTTTTTTTCTTTTTGCATTTCCAAATTGTCTATATTTTCTTGCATAATCAATTTTATTCTTGCAATTTTCAAAATAGTTTATATTTTCTTGCATAATAATTTTTTTCTTTGCACTTCCAATTATTTATTTTTAATAGATCATAGAAGCACAATGTGGTTCGGTGACATGGGGCAAGGCAAAAAAAGTTTCGTGCATTTCCAATGTTGGGAAGTTGTGAAGGATTTGTTTGGGGATTCAAAATTATTCCCACCGGTCCTCCGTGTGTGGAATGAGGACGGGCTCCACGATTCCCATCGCGATACGCTATTGAACTCCCCAGGATGGAGAGAGTCACCACTCCCAGCGTTCGCGCCGGAAGACCTCTGGGAGAAATACGGGTATTTTAGAGCGATGGGACTCTTATCTGAAACCTGAGATTATAATATTTTTTAATGTATTTCCGTAAATTTTATCTGGAATAGACACAGTGCCGAGAGATTCTGTACGAAAATCTTGTTTGAAAAATAATGGACTGGTGACTACCAAAAATCTTATTCCGGAAAATTTATGCAAAAGATTATTAAAATTAATGATTTAAAGTATAAAAACATAGGAAATAAAGTACAATGAATAGTATTTGCCTTAGACTTGCCTAGAATTAGCCCTTGTGGGGTGGAACCACAAATGCAAAGGCTGACACTATTTACGTGGAGTAGTGGCAGACCCTCCGCTTGCCCTTGCCTTAGACTTAGCCCTTGTGGGTGGGAGTTGCTCTTACTCTCTCTTTGCTACCCGGAAGAAAGAAGTTTTTCTCCCTTTTTTTTCTTTTCTTTATTGGGTAAATTCTCCTCCATTGGCTACATCTTTAGTCTCTTGGGTGGGGAGCTTGGCAACAAAATCCCTCAGTTCTCCTTTTGTCAACAAGTATTATTTCTTATTCTCTCCTTTGCTATATATCTTTAATTATGGTTTTAATTTAAAATCGAGTATTCTATGGTTTAATTAGGGATGAATTATAATTTTGGATTTTGTTGAAATTAATTAGGGTTTTGATTAAGGATGAATT